>JAQFVV010006692.1:0-377500 GCA_028023455.1 Epiperipatus broadwayi | reverse complement strand
TGGAAACCTTATATTAAAAATATAGTGAACGCTGGATTAACTAAGAGAATTACTAGTTGGATAAAAATAATATATTGGACATTATATGAATTTAAAAGTTGATTATAATTAATTTTTTTATAAACAAATATTTTAAAGAAAGATAAATACTTCTTTATGAAGAAAGTATTTTTAAATTATATATTTTAATATATCTTTTGGTAAAGATATGGAAGTTAATAATAATTGCAGAAATACTTGCCTTATTAAGTCTTTGTTATTTAAAAGACTAGAGGTTGATAGATTTTTAAAAAAAACTGATAATTCGGAAATTTAATTGATAAATAAATACCTATAAAAAACGTTATAATATTTAAATTCTATATGCTGGTTATATAGAAAATTTTAAAAAATGTTTTGCTGAATATTTAAAGAAATGCGCACAGAAGTATACGAGGATATCCAAGTCAATTTTTATAAAAACTTAAATTAAACATTTAACTATTGATTAATCCTAGGAAGATAATAACTTTTAAATAAATCCGGATCCTATAAACTGTTTTAATTATTATTTTGTTTCTTTATGGTGGAACTTATTTTATCTTATTTTTTAAAAAAAAAACGTTTTCCATTTATTTCATAAAAACTGTTTAAACACGTGATGTACCGGAAAAGGATGTGATGTTGGTAAAATGTTGTGCCTAGGAAAAAAGAACAATTGTGGGTGGAAAGAAGACACCGTTGGATTTTATGTAACATATTTTGTTTTCTTAACTAACATAGATATTTAATTATTTATTGATCTATTAGAGATAAGAGAGGTACATTTTAAAAGTAACTACATAATAATATAACACTTAATTTTATAAAGTTTATTTTTTTTATATAATTTTACAACACGTAATATTTTAAGAATAATTGTTGAGTATAAATGTGATATTATTTTTGTAAAACTATAATCCTGGAGGACATCGTTTGGCTGATTATAAGTTGGAGTATCATTTGTGGTAATAATTATATAATATTAATAATTTAATGTATTTTGCTTTGTTTTCTTTAGATAAACCAAATATTATTTGATTGTTGAGTGAATGTATAAATATTTAAAGAACATACACGCATAATATTATCAATAATAGTTTTATTTTAATAAGCATACTTTATTTTATAATATAAATTTATTACAACGTAATAAGAGTTATCCAGAAATAATTATATGATTCTTTCGTGAATAAACTTTAATGTTTCTGTTACAATATTAGGAATTTGATTTATTATATTAGTATGAGTCATTTATATTTATTTCCAAGTTAGTAAGAATTAAAAAAAATATATCTATATTTTATTTTTTTTTATTAGACAAGTTAAATTAATTTTATATAGAAATTTATATTTGTTTGAAGGGTTTATCATATATAGATGATGAGATATAAGAGAGTTTGGATAGCCATTTTTTTTAAAAATTGGTAAGCTGATACTGAAGTTAAATAAGATTAGAATGATACTTGAAGATAGGGTTTTATTAAGAGGGAATAGGAATAACAAGTAGAGAAGAATAGTAGTTTAAATGGAAAAGAATCATAGAATTTTATTTTAATATAATAACTTTATAAAAATTGGTAATTTATAAATAAAAATTTTGTCTTCACAAAATTGTTGAATAATTTTAAAATATTATTTTAAGAAAAGAACACATATGTATTGCATATTTTGGTAAGACATATATTATGAAATTACATTAGAGTGAAGTAAATAATTATGTAATCAATAAAAGTCACATAATATTACAAAGTTATATCAATCTATACATTAGTTGATCTTTAGTTAATGCTAATAATAAATGTAATACATAATAGTTACATTATAATAGAAATAGCTATAATACTTAAATGGAGTAGCATTTTTTTTTTTTTAATTGTTAAAGTTTGTTTATTTTACACGTGCTACATAAGTGATATTTTACATAAAAGCCTTCTATTGTACTAAGTGATTATAAATGATATCTAATAAAATATAAGTTCATAAACTCAATTAAATGTTACTGATAAAACATTTAAGAAATGTATGGATTATTTATTTTGGATTATAGAAATAACAACAATGTAAGAATCTTGTATTATTATTATTTTTCTTATTTTTATTTTCTTGATTTTCCACTTATAATGTAAATAATGTATATAAGTTGTTTATTAAAGTTGATGTAAATAAATTTGTTTAAGTTGTTTTTTAAAAGTGTGTCGAATTCATTATTTTGCACCACAGCATTTGACAACAGATAATTTGAATAAAACATAATATTTGCACAATATGAATTAAATTATTATTTTTTTTAAAAAAAGAAATACAGTATTTTCTTAATATGATTTATAGAAATTCATTGACATTAACATATTATGTTATAATGGTCACAAAAATAATTATAATGCACAATATAAGAGTATAATATTATTTATTGCCACATATTATTAAATTATAAGATTTTATTATATTCTCAATTAAGATACTATATGAAGATGAAAGACATGTAGATGATTTACTTGTTTTCTTAATGATTAGTAGTATAATAAAATAGATAAGGTTAACTTATACACTGGAGATTGTTATTATTAGTTATTTATTATTATTATAAGTTAGGTGTAGTTAGGTTTGATATTAAATCCCTTATCATGCCTATCTGCAAGAAGTATTATTACTTTAAGATAATTAAAAGAACCTGAGATTATTTAGTTATATTTCTTTGATAAAAGATTGAGATTTATTTATTGATATTATTGAAGTTAGTTAATTTTTATAAAAGACATAGGAGTGCTATAGATGTATTAGTGAGATAATAAAGAGGTAATAGTATTCTTATGCCATTGAGATAATATCTTAGAAGATATGGCCTCAATGTAAATTCAATTACCACTTGTAACTTCACTTCATAGTCTCATGATTTAATAAATACTTATTTAATTAGTGCATGATATTGAACCATATTAATTTTTTGTTAGTTGTACTAAATCTGATAAGATATAGTATTATAAAAATATATTAATAATAGTTATACATATTTTAGCCGAGCATAACGATTTAATTGAGCTAGTCATATTTTAAGTTATATTATATATTTCTGGAAGTGAGGGTACAATATATATATATATGTCATATTATTATTACTATTTGCGGGATATTCCGTGTAGTGAAAAAGCTAAATGCTGACGTTTCAGTACAATATCAAGTACCTTCCTCAGAGCGTCCTCTTTCTCAAATCTATATATATATATATGCAAATAGCTTTAATGATAATGTTTATCAATCCAGAACTGACTGTAATTATTCTCTTTGGGTAACACTGATGGTGAGATAAGTCCAGTAAAAATTAATATATAATAGGTTTTATTAAAAAATTGTCCCTTTCCTTCCAGCATGTTTTTCTTCTTTAAAGCAGAAAACATTGTAATCTATGCAATTTCAATATTTATTTCTGGATACAATTGCATAATTCTGGATTTTTTGACTGGTATTTTTTTAGTTTTTCAATCACTCGTGTTAAACAATATTTTACTAACTAATATTGTCATAATTGCTAAGATGAAAGGAATATTGAAAATACTTTGAAATAGCAATATTAAGCTATCAGCAGCTATTTTGAAAGCCACTATTTAAAATAGTAGTTTTTCTTTTTTAACAGTTACTCCGCTATCAACATTTTTTCTTTTATTCAATTTTCTTGGGTCAAGACAACACTACTGTCATTTTTCAGATTCATTTAAATCTTTTGTCCTCACAGCCTGTTTTAATACAATGAGAATGTTTTAACGACATTTTTATACAGTTTTGATGACCTTATTTAATTTTTTTTTTTTGACAACATTTTTTATAAATACTTTCTACATTCATTCAGTTATTATAAAATAGGCTTTATCAGTGGCTAAATAAAGTTTGTTTTCTAATTTTCTCAATTTTACTGCTTATAATTTTTAATTATGTACTTAGATTTAACATTCTATTTACTACAAAAGAAGGTTAATTATTTCTTTAAGTTTCCAAACAACAAGCAAATCTGAAAGGATTGCAAAATATGATAAATTTCTTAATCTATACAATTCATTCAATTTATTTGTGTGCAATAAAAAAAACTAATTGCTGTCTTTCTTTCTTTGTATTATATGATTTATCGTTTTTCTAATATGGGAATTTTATACTTTTCTTTTAATTTCTTACAGCACTATAAGTGAGTTGTGCATGTATATATATATGAAAGAAAGTTACTGTTAACACTAAATAAAATAATTATACAAATATATAAACCATTATACAATTATAAATATCCAGTAACGCCCTCTGTTTAAAAGTCTGTATCTCAATAATAGCTATTATTGAGATATAGACTTTTAAACAGAGGGCGTTGCTGGATATTTGTAATTGTATAATGGTTTATATATATTTATTTATATGCACAAGCAATATATAAATGTACTAATCCATCTCATTCTTTTATTAAACTTTTTTAACATTCAGTTTTGTAATCCAAATAATTCAAGTTGCAATCAAATTGATTTTGTTACAACATATTGTAACTATCATTAAAATATAATATGGGAAATGAGCAATACTTATTGGAAAGTTTAATTTATTAAAGTCAAACGTGGGTAGAGATTTGCAATACAAAAATAATAATTAATTTTATAATAGATTATTTCTTAAATTTCTGATGGCATCACACAAATCGCCTTAGAGGTAAAAATTTTGCTTAGATTTATTTATTAGTTTTTCATAAAAAAATATAAAAACTAAGTTAAGTGCGAAGATCTTGGAATTAGATAAAATCCTAAATATGTCTGAATAGGAAAGTTAATATCTCAATTAGGTAAAACTCAAATTCTCTTCTTTATCTCTATATCAAAAGTCATATGAAAATAATATATTGCCAAACAGTCTACTATCAATAAATATCTAAAGTATTAAATAAAATAATTTAAAACATAATTTTGTTTTCATGGTAAATGTTAAATTTTTTATTTTTTATCTCTTTTCTCATCATCTTTTTTTTAAAAAATTAATATTATAAGAAACGTTTTTAGATCTTGGAAAGTCTAATAGAGCTGACTTAATTTACTTATTGATATAATATGAAATAAACAAGCAATATAAATGAATCAAAAATCAACAAATAATAAATCAAAATTTGCCAACACCTAATTAAAATCACATTTTATATTTCATTTTGCAAAATATTTCAATCGCAGCTCTTAATTAAATGCTTTATATCTCAAATAAAAGGTTATATTTTTATTATAAATTTATTTCAGATTTTTAATTTCATTCAAATTGAATGAGAACTTTTACTTTAAATTTGTTACAAACATCATTTAATTAATAAAAAAGAATGATATTCCAAAGTAAAATTTAAATATTAAAATCAGATCTATTAACTTTCTTTCGCTTGATCTTAAGCATTTTTTAAAAAATTCCACTGCTGTAAACATGTGCTAATACCAGTGTTTTTTTTAATCTAAGGATGTGTATTTTTTCATATGCACTTTTCAATACTGCATTTTCTAAGACAAATATTAGGGTTAAAAGAGGCTAAATAAAGTTGACTCTCCTACATTAAACTTGCACATATAAATAATTGTAAAATTGTTACTGCATTAAGATTTTGCTTAAAGATAAAAGTTTAGTAAAGAATCTCTACCACAAAAATAAATCCTTCATAGCATTATAAAATGTTTAGTTTTGTCTCATTTAATTAAGAATTGAATATTATATAGATCTTCATATATATATAATTAGATACCAACCAGTAACCACCTAAACATTCACAGTAATATATATATATATATATATATATATTACTGTGAATGTGTATATATATATGTACTATATTTCCAGCTTCAATATATATATATAATTAGATACCAACCAGTAACCACCTAAATATTCACAGTAAAATATAGTAATCAATATTTCTCACTGCTGTCAAGGCAACCTTCACACCTTTTAATAGCAAGAGCGGAAATTCATTCTTACTAATGGTCCATTGAATATATATGGACCCTTAAAGATTTCAACTTGACTACAGAGAATGAAATATTGATACAATATATATATATATATATAATAAACCATTTATCGAACAAATACATGTGCAATAATAATAATTCACAAGTCAGATTTCTAGAAAGTCATTCCAATAAACTTATATCCAATGCTCTATCTCGCATAACAATATTAATATACCATTTAGATAAAAGTGATTTTGCTTTATCCGATCATTTTTATTGTTATATAATAAATAAATCAGACATTATTAAGTATTCATCAAACTAACTTGCAATTTCAAATATAAATAAATTGTAGCTATTAAATATGTAGTTATGAAGTTTACCATTTTTCAAACATCAATATTGACTAACAGTGACATAAGTAAAAGTATATGTTTACAAGTTTATTAAAATGACAATGGGAATTTGACTTGTGAATTATTATTGTAAATGTATTTTACTTGAATGGCTTATATAGTCTTAAAGCTATATGTTTAATAGCTATAATTTAGTTAGCTTATTAAAATTACACACACACATATATATAATGCTCCATAATTATATTTTTTAGCCTCACTGCCCTTTTAAATAAAGAAAAGTTTGAATTTTGCAGTCATTGAAATGTACTCAAAATTCAAGCTTTTCTTTATTTAAAGGGGGATTGTGGCTTAGAGACTATAGTTTTGAGATGTTTTAAATATTTTATATAGATTTCAGCTAGCATATTACATTGTTTCTATATACTATAGTCTTTCTATTTTGCAACATTATTATATGATTGTAAATAATGGTAAATTTTCATAGAAATTTTAAATTTTATATAATAATTAGTAACAACTTGTGAGTTAATTTATAGAAAAAGTTAAAATATGTTACTTCTTTAGTATTAAACTTAAATTAGTTTACTTTAAAACATTGTAATTTATTTAAGCTATAAATTTGGTATATAAAATGCTATTTATTTAAAAATAAGGGTGAATAATAATTAAAATCATATAAAATAGCTTTAAATTTGTAGTTATAATTATTAAAAGTTAATATTTTATTATTATTAATGGTCAAATTAAAAATTGCTATTTGTTATTGTCTTAAATTATTTAATTAATAATAAAATAAATAAAAAGTGATGTGTGTGTTAATAGGTGTGCATACACACATACCTTTAATAATAAATTAAATGTTATTCATTTCTTCTTAAATTGAATTTATTACTTGGTTAAATCATAAATGTTATATGTTAACTGCATCAATTTCATAAAAAAAAATCAAAATTAATAATTACAATAATAATATAAATTTTAAACTTTATGTATCAAAATTTAAGTTTAAGAGTATATGGAAACATCCATGCCATTAATAGAAAGGATACTTGCTTCGAGATCTCGAAGAAATGGGCTACGTAATACTAGCTTATTTGAATATTTGTATTTGCATATTTTATTATACATTTTATGAAGGCTATGAATATGAGGCATGGATCCTTGAAAATGTTAAGCCGATAAACTTTAATACTAATTAATATTTTCTCTATTTAACAATTATATATTTTACATATACTGAGAAGTAAAGCTATATTTATTATTATTATTATTATTATTATTATTATTATTATTATTATTATTATTATTATTATTATTATTATTATTATTATTATTATTATTATTATTATTATTATTATTATTATTATTATTATTATTATTATTATTATTATTATTATTATTATTATTATTATTATTATTATTATTATTATTATTATTATTATTATTATTATTATTATTATTATTATTATTAAAAGATACAGTTAAATGTTATATTAATAAAATTTAGGAAAGTATTATTTGATAATATTAGTTATAAAATTATTTTAAAAGTCTAGATAAAGTAATTAATATTCAAATTTTGTTAAGTGTCTGAAAATAATTAACCAATCATGTATTATAAAATTTTTCCTATAAATACAGGCTGAGCTGATGTGAGGAGATGAAATTAAGAAAATTTTAAGGAATAGAACTGTAATCCTTTCATTTTAAAATTTAAGTATAAATTTATCATATTCTTATTATTTTGACTTTAAAAAGTAATAGTAATAACTTGTAACAATGTGGAATATATCTTAATAAGTTTATATACCAATTTAACTAAGGAATAAAAGGCTAGCTATCTTCATTGGTATTCTACAGCAGCTGACTAGAAACTTATACTTATGGCAGGAAATAAACTATTTAAGATGATAAAAATGTATCTGGATAAAAAAACTTGCAGAATCATTTTGCCTGTAGAACAATGTGAAGGATATGTGAGGAATTTATTGTTATTAATTTTCATATGCAAAATGATAGAGAACATTTTATACTAACTTTAATTATTAGCGGTGATAAAGATAGTGATTTCTCTTTAGTAAAACTATTAATATTTCTGATATGAATTTATTAGTGACTTTAACCCAATGATAATAGCTTTAAAAGTAACAAGATATAGTGCTGATTAACTTTATGAAAAGTTTATCTACTAACTGAAATTTCATCTAAGTAATAATTAGTGTTTGTATTAAAATGTTAAATATAAATTATTAAGAGAGTTTAGAACTTTATAATTCTACTAGCATCTATTATTGGAATTATTAACATGTTAAATGAGACTGATTTGGAGAACTTTAAAACTTTTTAATTTTACAGTAAATATTTTAATGCTGAAAGAAAATAAACTTTTAAAAATAATAATTGTCTTTATTAAATAATAAATTTCACATTTATTAAATATGAAGGATTTTTTTATCCAGATATAAGAAGGATGAACTTTTAATATAATTAGTGGTTATTTGGATATTTTCATGTTTTGATTTATATTGCAGAAACAGAGAAAACGTGGAGGGGAGAGAAGAGGAGAAAAAATATCTTTCTGTTCAAGTAACAATTGATGGTTGTCATAGTAACAATGCTTCCTCTTTGAAAATATTTTATGCAGTGCAAAGAATTGAAGAAAACTTATTGTTTTATTACTTTAGTATATAAACTCTAATTTTTAAGATAATATTAATTATTTATTCATATGTTATTAGTTTAGATTAAAATATTTTTAGAATTTTTGGGTATATAAAAAAAAAATAATAATTTTTTATTATTATTATTCTGGATTATGATTCTACGACATCAAGAAATTATATCTACCAGTGTGTCATCAATAATACTCATAAAAATATTATGATTAAGGTAACTTCAATTTATTATTTTTTAGTATAAGATATTGGTATTGAATTATTTGAGCCAGAAATTAGGTAAAATAAATATGTATAATATTTATTAAGTGTATATTTATATAAAAGTATCATAGAGGAGTGAATATATTTATTGTAATTTGAATATAATTATAAGGGTATATGTATAATTGATCTCTGAATAAAATAAAGGTAACTAACTTAGTGTATTTATAAGTTATATATCATAAAGTATTTTTTTGTTTTATTTTAATCTTTTTGATATGTTCAAAGGATGAAATGATAATAAGTTTGGATATTAATTAAAGAAAGAATGAATAATATTTATTTATGATGTTTAAAATTTATATGAAGTGTTTGATAAAAAAAAGTAGTAATTTAGGAAAGTAGTCTTTGGAAAATCCTGTAGTGATAGGTATGTGTTATTAATGCTAGGTATTATATAGTTAAGGTAAGTTAGAATATTTGTCATACATGGATAATAGCATTTTTCAAAAATCTGAAAGAGCTTAAAAAAGAAGCTAAGATAGAAATTAAGGCAGACACAAAAAAATGTGGCCTTAAGTGACATAATTTATGCCATACTTATAATCAATGTGGAACAAATAAAAAATTGATATAATGTAAAAGTAAAGAATTTATGAAGCTTGTGGTTAAAACACCTGTAGAGGTTCCTACTATCGCATTTTATACGCATATTATCGAGGTTGTAGCCTCAGTAAATATTACTATGTAATCAATGTGCGTTTAATAAATTTATAATTACAACTTTGAATGTTTTTATATTAAATTTTAGTGATCAAATTATGGAGTGAATGCTGGAGTTATAAGAGATGTGATGATTAAAAGAAAACCTGATAATGATTTATATTCCAACAATATAATAACATACCATATCATAATGAATGATTGGATAATTGAATATTTATTTCATAATTAATAATAAACATTGAAAAGTATAACAGGTTATACAATTATAATTATATCCTAATATTGTAGAAACTTTAAGATAAAGAAATGATGATAAAAAAACATATTTTAAAATATTTAGAGTGTGATAATATATAAGTTGTTGATGTTATTAATGTTTTTAATATGAAAATATCAAGGAGTATCTTCATATTCACAAAGTTAAGAACAAACGAAACTATATACTAGTTGTAAATAATTTTTAAAGCAAAGTGCAAATTTTTATTTTTCATAAGTATTTTTTTAATGTTAATTTTAAGTATTGCCTAATATGTAAAATATTTTTTAAGTAAATATAATATTTGTAATTTTTCTTCAATTTTATACTGCTGTTGTAATAAAATGTTAATGTTGTTTTTTAAAATTAACAAAATGTTGAGAGGCTCTTTTCTTGTGATTTCCAAGTCACTATGCATTGGGTATTATTGTACATAATTTAAATAAAATAATAAATAAGACAAATACTGTGATTGTTAAAGATATTTGATATGAAACTAAAATACTGAGTAATGTAAGTTTTGTTTTTTTTTTTTTTACTTGAGGATTATAATGAAAAATGACAACCAGTATGCTATATAAAAAATAAAATGATTAGATTGTAATACATGGCGATAAGAAATTATTTTAAATTTGTTTACAATAATTAATAATTTTTAATTAGTTTTGGTCAAATTTTACAAGAAAAGTAGTTAATGATTTTGAAAGGGAAGAATTGATGAGTTTATTTATTTCTTAATTATTATTTTTAAATGTATCTAAATGTATATAAAATCCGTCTCTACATTTAGTTATGAAAATTAATTTATTTATTTTAAGAAGCAATAATAATAATCTATGAAATGTTAGTAAAGGAGAGATATAATTATTCTAATAGAGAAATGAATATGATATTGTGTTAGAATTCAATTTAACTTAGAAAATTTTAATGTGAGATATAATTTGTTTAGTTTAATAGTAAGTCATGGGAGTATCATGAATATTTTATTGAAGTAGTGTTTGGTGATATTTTTATGCTATCGATAGTATACTTTTTAGTATATGCTTAATGTTAAAAAAGGGTATCTTACTGAATGATTTAAATAGCAAGTCTCATAATCAATCTCCACATATACACTTTAATGCAATTTTTTTTCCCTAGCAGTTTTGACTGTCCTGCAGTCTTTGTCAGAGCACTTGCATAATCTTCCTTTTTCTTTTAAATTTATAAAGGTTATGCAATGAAGATGTCAGGATAGTCAAAACTGTTAGGAAATTAAAGAAATTATACAAAAAAATTTGCATTAATATATATATATATTGTGCCCTTTTCTATAGGTCAGTAATAATTCATAACAGTCAATTACTAAAAAAATTTTAAATTTAGAATATGTTTTTTTTAATACATTAATTATATTAAGTCAATTATACCTTTAAAGTACAATTTGAAGCTAAAGAGAATATGTAGTATATAAAATCATTTAAAAATAGTTATATAAAGCTTTAAATATTGTTGCATATGGTTGTAAAAGCTGGCCATATTAAATAACACAGCTATAAATAATTAAAAGTATATTTAAAAATCAGATTTTAATAGTTTAAAATGTATAATTTAATAAATGCTATATTTATATTTGTAATCATATTAGAATAGTCAAAATTAATATATTTTAAAATAAACTTTATGATGGTGAAAATTATATCTAGTTCTATATTTTCTAAATTATTCTTCCAAATTTTTTATAATTATATTATATAATATAATAAGTGTATCAATTTTATTAGTGTAGACAGAGAAATAGATTGAAAATCGTCTGTCAAAGTTGTAATCACGTGGTTTTTTAATGTATACTTTCACACACTGCCTGTTTGAATTAATAACAAAGTTTAAAATATTTTAAAAGTTATATTATAGAATTGGATAGAATTATTGCCTATCATAAAAGCAAATAATAATAAATATTAGGTTAACTGTTGTTATTGCATATTTAAATGATGTAATGTTTAAGTAATGTAAGAAAGATGAATACAGATATAATAAAAATTAAATATTTTATTTAAATAAAAATAGATAAATTAAATAGATAAATGAAATAGGTTATTTAAGGTTATTTTAAAAGTTATTTTAAATGTTTAAATAGTTTTAATAAAATAATAATTTAATTAAAAGTAATATTTTAAGTAATATTTAGGTTCATTACGTCACAATTTCTAATTTTGAAATTCAATTCTACTATAAATTGGAAATATGTAAATTTTTTCTAAAAGCTAAAGTAAGAATTGGCCAATAAGAATAAGTATTCTTGCAGACAAAAAATATCGTTGTAACTAAGTTAGAGGGGGAGAATAAAAATGTATTGAAACGGGAGAGAGGTAAATTATAACTATCAAAAGATAGAGATTTTTTAAATCTTTTATTTTAATCAATTTTTTTAGTACTTTCTTATAACTTTATCTGTAAAAAATTAATTGATAATTTTAAAAATATATTTTTTGCAAAAGAGAGTATAAACTAAAAATATTTTAATAATTTCATTTAATATGATTTTCTAATTTTTAAAGTACTTACCAGTCGTATTTTATCTAAAAGTTTAACCTAGGCCACGCAGTAAAAAATGGATATACTACAAAATAAAATGGATAGAAATTGTAATGCTGAAAAAATATTTGAAATATTTATTGATACAGTTTTATTAATATTTAACCGAAGAACTGTTCTGGTACATAAAAACCACAGCGCGGACATTACATTATACGGAGTCTAATGAAAAAATTAGAGACGCATTATTATGCATAAGTTTATTCAAGATTTATTTTTAAATGGTAATAAGATAATTATATATTGCATGAATTATTTTATATAGTATGATATTCAAAGGAATAAAATGTTATATCCTTTCTAAAGGTAACATTTTTTTTTTAAAAAAAAAAATATTTTCGAGTGCAGAGTTGAATAAAGAACCCAGGAAAATATGTTATAGAAGCATTTTGATATTAAAATATCTGTTCTTCGAATTATTTAAAATGTACTTGGAAAAGATTTGTTCAAAAGTAGTTGAAGTTTTATTTTAAAAGAGATTTATAAAAAAATACCAAATGAAAGTTTAAATGTATCAAGAAGAAAACAGAGATAAAAAAGTGAACACATAGATGAAAAAAAATGGATCCATGGAAATACAAATAGTACTTAAAAGTTTATCGAATATTTTTCAAAGTTAAATTAGATGGATTGATGCATCGGATATGCAGAGAATATTGGTAGAGAGGATTAAGAAGCTTCATGGGATGAATTAATATTATCGTCCTAAAAATTAAAACCAAGGATTATTTTCTAAATTTTATTATATGGATTAATAATTATTTTTGTTTTAAACTTTAACGCGCTTGGAGAACATTTTTAAAAAACTCTAGAGAAAATAATAAGCATTTTGGACTTATCAGGAACTATCTTCAAGAAAATATGTAACTATAGTTTTGATTCTTTTATTTTGTTAACCTAATTTAAATCTAAATTTTTATATAAGATTAGGAAAAACATAAAAACATTAATTTGTTAATATTAAAATCTTATAATATAACAATCTAATAAGTTAGCTAAAAATATTTTAATATAAAATGTATGGGTGTGAATTTTCTATATCTGCAATGCTCAAGTGGACAAAGGAAGCCTACTGAACACGATGACTAGATAAAGGTTATTGGTAATAATAATAACTATTAATAATTTTATAATGTATATTTTTGTTTTCTTTAGATCATCCATAAATTGGAAGAATGAAGTGTAAAAGTTTTTTTTTTAAATTATATGTAACGCATTTTATACAACATTTTAAAAAACATGAGATAGGATTGATTTGAAAATATGCATACGACAATTTTTTTTTTTTATTAGTGATATAATCCAACGTAATAAATAATTATGTGATTCTTTTAAAAAATTTTATGATATGGGATATTCAAATATTGTCTAAGTAGATTGTATATGATTAGACATATAGAATGATGAAGTGGACAGATTTTTCTTATGGGATAGTAAGATTGTTTAACTATTAATGAATTTTATTTATTGTTTTTTGTGAATGCAGACAGTTATTTTATCGATGTAAGATGTGGAAAAATCTTGAGAAATAATGTTGAGATAGTGGCTTGGGAGTACTATAGTTAGCAGGAAACCAAGATGATGTATATTTAAATAGGATATGATAAGGAATGGAAATAATATTTAGTCTTTATGTGGTTATCAGCATAGTTAACATAGCCTATGACTGATACACATTTTATTTGGACAGTGTTTATATTACTTTAAATATTGATGTTCTAATAAAGCTGAAGAAATAGCTTTAACATCGCCCCTGTACTAGAGGATATTAGGAAGATAAATGTCCTACCTCTTCGCACTGTACCATGATTTTGAGATATGTTAAGAATAATACTCTAGCTTTCTTCCTTAATCCTATGCATCTGTTTTCGCTATCTTTATTTCATGTAACTGCATCGTTTAGTAAGATATTTTAAAAGAAATGATAAATAATTTAGAACTAAGGTTGTGCTATCGTTTTTTTTTTTTTAAATAAGATTAGTTTATTTGCTTATAAGGAGCAGAATATTATAACTTCAAAGTATCCTATGGAAAGAAAAGAATCATAAAATATATTTTGAATTTATTTCGGAAATGAAATATAATTTTTTTTTAAAATAAAGTATCTAAACAAAGATATTTTTAAAAGTGATAATAATTTTAAATGCTTTAGTGTTATTTTTTTTTAAGAGAAAATTAAGTATTGTATATATTTTTTTTAAATACAATAATACAAAGTAGGTTATGTAAACAATATGCATAGTATATTTTGTTTATTGATTAACAGAAATCTATTAATGATTAAACTTATATCATACTAAAGTAAGGCTTAAAGAAGAATATATTATGATTAGTAAACATTGTGTGATAAATACTAAAATCTAGTATTGAATTTTGGATAATAGTTTGTGTAACATCTTTGACTTTGCAAGATGAATTTTTTTTTATATTTTGAGAAATCCATACTCATTATAAAATTTTGTTTTCTATGGAATGTTTCTAAGTATGAATTTTTAAAATAGGATAGTTTAATAATATTAGAGATAAAATGCTGTTGTTAATAAAGTATATAAATTTATTTGTAATAAGTTAACCATAGGGAGAAACCAAATAATAACATTTTTTTTTAATTTTGTCCTAAATCTAAATAAAATATAATTGAAATATAAATTATTTTTTTTATAACCAGGTAGATCAAACTGTAAAATAAAAAGGGTTAAGGATATCCACTGTAAATAATGTAAATAAATTGTTTAGTTATTTATTGTTAGTAATAAACTTTGTTAAATTTTGTTATTAAAAAAAAAAAATTGTGTCAGAGTTATTTATTTCTCTACATCGCTGCATGAAAACACGATATATGCATAATAACTGAAACAAATATATATAGTTTTGCACAAAAAGATAAATAAAGAATTATCTTAAGAATTTTAAATATTTTATTGGTATTCATTATAATTAAATAATCATAATCTTACATTATTTATTGGTCATAAATCAGTTATCACAATATTATGTTAAATTATATGCTGTTTGTTGCCACACATATTTTGTTTGTCAGATTATTAAAATGCTACCACGTATTTATTATATCATTACATGAAGAATATTATTATTGTTATTTATTATTATTAGTTTAAGTGTAGTAGATTATGACATAAAATCCCTTCTCATATTTTACTACCGTATTTTAAAATTAACTTAGAATAAATTTTATGAACCTGAGATTATTTTATTGAGCTAGATTATTATTAAATAGAAAATTAAGATTTAATTATTAGTTTATTCTTAGCGAGTAGAAGTTATTAAAGTCGTAAGAATACTATGAGTTTGTTATTTGAAATAGTAATAAAGGGGGGATAGTGTTCTTATGCCATTGAGGTAGTATCCTGTAGGATATTGGCTCAATGTAATCTATCTTGTCACCTGTATTTTCACTTCAAGTCTCATGAAAATATTAAATATTTATTTAACTTATTTTTATAAACTGAACCTTATACGTATTTTAAATTTAAGTTAGTGAAACATTTTAATTTTAATACTGAATATTTTAGTTATTAATTATTAACTGAGATAGAACCCGTTTTATTTTATACCATATATTATTTGGAAGTGAAGATGCATAATTACAGGTTAGAATATATATATAAAATTAAGAGTGTGCTAATAGCTCTAAACAAGCTTTTTTTTAATGATAAATGCTACTATATATATATATGAAGGAATGCAAAAAAGTAAAGGAGAAGATATTCAAGTCCCATGATAAATAATTTTTATTTTAAATAATTTATTAAGACTAATGTAATATATTATATATGAAATAAATAGATGTGTATTATTAGAATTTTTAGTATAAGAAAAATTTTTAACTTGGTTGAGTTAAAAGTTAGTGGTTGATATTTATGTGGGTGGTTGTTTGGGTTAGGATGCAATATGTACACATTATTTTCATATGTGGAAATTTCCATTTATAATTTTAATTTAAAATTATTTAATTATAATATATGTATGTTGATATGAAGATTTTCACAGGTTGCATATATAAAAGACATATTTTGCGGGTTCATCTGTATTAAAAATAATTTAAATATTGATATACCGACATTTCAACTTGATCACACATGTCATCCACTGGATGATAAAAGGTAGAAAGATGGTTGTAGAGGCACTACAATCACTGATTTGAAAAAAATGTTAAAGTTCCACCAATAGCAAAAATGTTAAATTAAGAATGTTTTTTTTAAAAAAAAATTTCAAATAGAAGGAAGTTTGCATGTATCATCTTGCTTATTGATACAATCTGGCCTTTTAAGTATCTCAATGACTTCTTTAATTTTGCACTGGTAGAGATTATCACATCTGGATATGAGCCTGGTACTAGAAAAATCAATTTTATGACCTGAATCAATAGTATGGAGTGAGAGTGCTGATGATGATGAGTGTTGTTTAACTGCATTAGCATGCTCATCTCTCCATACACTGATGTGATGATTACTCATACCTATGTAAGAAGCTTTACAATTTTCACATGAGATTTGATAAACACCATGAGATTCAAGAGGGATTGAATCCTTAGGTTTGGTTATTATATTGCTGATCTTTTGATGAGTAGAAAATACTGTATCTATATTATAGTGTTTTAATATGCATCCAATATTGTCTGTAGTTGTTTTTACATATGGAACACAAAATCCTAATAGCTGATTTATCATTTTTTTGTTTCCTATTTTGTCCATTTTGGGCTTGAAATAAGGCTTTTTGTATAAATTTATAATTATAACTATTTGCTAATAAAACACTATTAATATGATTTATTTCTTCTTTCAGATGTGACTTATCTGAAAGGTTAATTGCTCTATTTAAAAGAGTTTTGGCTACAGAAACTATCTGAGTTGGGTGATGATGAGAATGAAAATGTAAATATATATATGTGTGTGTATTCTTTCTGTAAATCGAAAAAGATAAACTATTTGGTGTTCTGGTGACTAGAACATCAAGAAAAGAGAGTTGTTTATCAGACTCTGTCTTTATTGTAAATTTAATATGAGGATGCATATTATTTAAATGTAAGAAAAAATCATCTAGTTTATTTTTTCCATGTTGCCGAATGACAAAAGTGTCATCTATCTATCTATCTGAGCCACATGAGAGGTTTTAAAGATTTGGAAAAAACAAGAAAAACCATTATTAATAAATCACCTATTGAAACAGAGATAAAAAATAAAATAATTCCTCGTGAAAAATCATGTGTCTGTCCAAAATTTTATGGACTTCCAATAGTAAGCACAATAGGATCTCCAACTCATATTTTAGCTAGATATTTATGGATTTCATTAAATCTATAATCCCGTCTATTAAATCATACAATAAAAACTCTTTTCATTTTATTTCTGTTTTAAAAAATGTAAAAATTAATGCTAATTACATTCTGGTCAGTTTTGATGTCGTTTCTTTGTTCACAAACATTCCAATTGATGAAGCTTTAAATACAATTTCACAACGTAGCAATTTATCAGACCATATTATTGCTTTGATTAAATATTGTCTCTTTAACACGGATTTTGTATACAATGGACAGCATTACAGACCAGTTTTTGGTACTCCTATAAGCTCACCTATCTCAGGAGTAATAGCTGATTTATTCATGGAAAATATAAAAACTCGTGCTTTAGAATCATATCTTTAAAACCTCTTATTTGGCTCAGATACATAGATGACACTTTTGTCATATGGCAACATGGAAAAAATAAATTAGATGATTTTTCCTACATTTAAATAATATGCATCCTCATATTAAATTTACAATAAAGACAGAGTCTGATGGACAACTCTCTTTTCTTGATATTCTAGTCACCAGAACACCAAATAGTTTATCTTTTTTGATTTACAAAAAGAATACACACACAGACAGATATTTACATTTCCATTCTCATCATCTCATCATCACCCAACTCAGATAGTTTCTGTAGCCAAAACTCTTTTAAATAGAGCAATTAACCTTTCAGATAAGTCACATCTGAAAGAAGAAATAAATCATATTAATAGTGTTTTATTAGCAAATAGTTACAATTATAAATTTATACAAAAGGCCTTATTTCAAGCCGAAATGGACAAAATAGGAAACAAAAAGATGTAAATCAGCTATTAGGATTTGTGTTCCATATGAAAAAGGAACTACAGACAGTAGTGGACATATAAAAAAAACGCTATAATATATATACAGCATTTTCTACTCATCAAAAGATCAGCAATATAATAACCAAGCCTAAGGATTCAATCCCTCTTGAATCTCATGGTGTTTATCAAATCTCATGTGAAAATTGTAAAGCTTCTTACATAGGTATGAGTAATCATTGCATGTGTTAGAAGAGATGAGCATGCTAATGCAATTAAACAACACTCATCATCATCAGCACTCTCACTCCATACTATAGATTTAGGCCATAAAATTGATTTTTCTAGTACCCAGGATCATATCTAGACGTGATAATCTCTACCAGTGCAAAATTAGAGAGGCCATTGAGATATTTAAAAGGCCATATTGTATCAATAAGCGAGATGATACATGCAAACTTCCTTCTATTTGGAAAGATTTTTTTAAAAAACATTCTTAATTTAACATTTTTGCTATTGGTGGAACTGTAACGTTTTTTTCAAATCAGTGATTGTAGCACCTCTACAACCATCTTTTTACCTTTTATCACCCAGTGGATGACGTGTGATCAAGTTGAAACGTCCATATATCAATATTTAAAAAAATTTTTAACACTGATGAACCCACAAAATATATCTTTTTATATATATATACATGGTCAGCATTTCATACACAAACTTTAAATTTTTTTTAAATGATTATATATATATATATATTTTTACTAACTATAAATACATGATTTTATTACTTTAATAGCTTCTATAGAAAATATTCCTTAAGATAAATATTTCTCATCTTAAAAAATAACTAATTTATAAATACCAAAAATATTACTAGTAACCTAATAACTAATTCCAAACTTTAACTCTTAATCTTGGAGGATTTTTTTTCTTGCAGATCATTTTTTGTGAAAAATATTTTCTTTTAATGAATATTTTTATAAATACTTGGAACTATTTAACACTTATATTTCAAACAAATGAATAAAGAGAAACAAACTGCAAATGACTTTCAAAATGCACTTTTAATATAACTACCCATTCTTCAATTGCTCCCAATTAGAAATCTCTCTCAAATGTTGACATTAGCATTCATTATATATCATTTTTTGCTGCAATATTTGATTTAAAAAAGTGCAGCTTTAGATGTGATTTGGGGACTAAATTGTAGAGCAAGTCAAGTTATATTAGATAATGGAAAATCTTGATAAGTTTAGGACACCAAGATAAATTATTGAGACTCAGATATTGGCTTAAATAGTGAAATAGGTTATAAAAAAGATCCACAAATGTGATTTATGAAGATATAACAGGGTTGTACCAGTCATGTGAATGAGAAGCTAAAAAAAAACTTTTCTTCATACACATTAAACATAAGGTAAAGTCTAGCAAAGGGTCAGAATTAATTCGATGTAACCATAACAAAAATAATTCTATCACAAAGTATTAATTTAAAAATACTTTTAAAGAGCAAGAGGAGAAATCCATCAGAACAACTCAGTCAACTTTAATTGTATTTGACATCAAAGATTAAATGAAGAAAACTGTTGTGGCCATAAAAAATATGTATTGGCATCCAAACATAATTTAGCTTTTTTATTTATAAAACCTCAAACATTTGAAGAATATTTTATGTTGTACAAGATAGTGTTCACTATCCAGTATCACAAGCATGTATAAAGTCACATTGGAAAAGAGTCTGAATCAAGCAACAATTCATTAAACATATGTTGGAAATGCAAACTATCTGCATTAAAAATCTACAGTATCATGGTCAATAAAACATATAAAATATGTGGTTAATAATCTTTGTAACATGAGAAACTTATGTCAAGATCCCATAGTAAATGTAAATAGTTAGAACCTATGAAAACATCCTTGAGAACACATTTTATATATAAATATATTAATTACCATAGCAGACAAACAGCAAAACCATTGGAAAATTTAAATAGGATCAAGAAAGTAGAAGCCTGTAAAATCTTACAAATATAAAGTACTAAGCATATCACATAAAAATCCAATGCTTAACATCATGTATCAAACCCAAAATTAAGTCCATGGAAACCTATAGCAGACTTGATGTGATTAAAATCTCAGTTAAATAAATGCAATATTTTTTTAGTTTTTGTAAAAAGATATACTACCAAATAGAGTGTCATTGTTTTTCTGCTGGACAATAATACAGGCACATGAAACATGTAACATGACAATAACTTAAAATTTTACTTTGCAGAAAGATGAACAGATCACAAGATAAAAAATTATATTTGATGATAAAATTATTTTTTAAGGGGGAAAGGGAAATGTGAAATAGAATTACCCCCTATGTTTTCCCGAAAATAAGATAATGTCTTATATTACTTTTTGCTCCAAAAGATTTCTTAGGACTTATTTTTAGAGGATGTCATTTTTTCATGTACAAATATATACATTTATTCAAGTACAAAAATATATATTTATACAAATACAAAAATCTACATTTCTTCAATATTAGTAATTTCGACAGCACATAAATTACTATTACTACTGCTTAAATATATAACAGTTAGGATTATATTTTTATGACAGAACATTCTTGTTCAATATGAGAATATTAAAAAGTTATTTATGTTCTGTTAACTTAATAATATTTAATTTAAAATAATATATGAAATATTATGGTGACTTGATTAATTTGTGAATTAAGTTTGTCTTTAATAATAAGTTTCAGCCTTTTCGGATATCAATGTTGATTTATTTACAATATATATTAAAACAGGCAAAACTCCCTATACGTATTGCCTGTTTTAACAGTTAAGAGCAAGCATAAGAAATGGTGATCATGTCATGTTTATTGGCTTACAATATATATGTTGGAAGTCTGATGAAATAGGAATTTTTATATCAGACTGAATGATTACGCATTGATACATGAAAAGTAAAATTATATTTGCAAGTTTATTAAAATGATTAGTTATGAATCTGTCTGCAAAATAATTCTGAATAATATTTATATTACAAAAAATCTACATTTGCAGCTATTTATACATTCATTACTTTATAATTCAATACATTCATTGTCTGTTTCAATGAACTGACAATCTAAACTAGAGCTTTTATTTGGGATAAGACATCAGTTTTTTTGAAAAATTATGCTCTTATTTTTTGATTCGGTCTTATTTTGAGTCAGTATGGTAGTCTGATATGCTATATATACATCAATCTAATTTTTGCCTTAAAAATGTGTGCTTTTAAATAACATAAGACTTTACATATGAATGTTAATTTTCATAAGAAATCTAAACTAAAATATAACTTATTTTTTATAGTTCTAAAATATTCAAGTAATATCATTTATTTAAAGTAAATATTAGTCCAATGTAAAGGAAATTTAAAAAAAAAAGAGGAAATTTTAAATATTTACAATATTAATAACAGATTAGTTTAAAAGATATAAATAAATATTTTAATTTAATTAACATATAATTCCAAAAATATTAATAATTTATATATTTATACATTAACATTCTATGCATATGTTTCATGGAAGGGGCAATCACATGCCACTCTGTAAATATTTCATTTCTAAATTATTGCAAAACAAATTTTAAAACTCCATTTAGTTAACATCTATTGAGAATATAGATTGAGTTAGGCATAAAGAAATTTGAAGCTTTTGACAAAAATATAGACTTTTTATAAAAAATGCAGCGATAAAACAAAGTGTATGAAAACAGATATAAAATAGATAGATAGAATGAAAAGCAGGCAATCAAAATAAATAATATTGATATAAAAGTTAGTTATAATATACAATTAAATAAAAATAGCAAACTTAATTTATCATTTTTCTTTATCTGCTAGAAACACTTCGTTTCATTGGTCTATAAACTGTTTATTCATAGAAAAATAAACTACATAAATAACAATGTCAAATTTAAATTACTTAAACACGGGGAAAGTAACATTTGTGAGGGCAAAAAGAAAATCTTTGTTTTTGCTTAGTGGCAAAATAAATTTTGCTTACAGCTATGTTAAAATCTTGAATAACAAATGAAAATATTTATTTTAAAAGATTTATTATTATTTAGATGTGATAATATATTGGACTATTTCCATCATCAATCATTAAATGTTAAAAATGTCTAAAAAAAATTAAATTTTATTTAAACTTTTCCAAATATAAACAATTGTTCGTAATAACATACAAGCTAGAAGATAACACAGATTAGTACATTACACTATGTTATATGTGGTATTATTCTTCACTCTTCTTCAGTTGCCTGGCTAGTGGCAATGATTACATAGGAATTAAACTTACACCTTTTGATTCCTGAAAATTGAAATTTTAATGCAGTGCTCTAACCAATTAAGCTATTCTCTCAAACCAAAGCTCAGTTGGTTAGAATGTTGTCTTAAAATTTAATATTCAGGAATCTAAAGTTGTAAGTTCAACTCCTATAATAGCAGTGTAACTAGTCAGGTCAGCTATACCTGAAGAACATGAAGAATAAACTATTTGAAACGGTGTGTAATCTATTAACCTATGATGTCTATTAACTTGTATGTTATTATTAACAGTTATTTGTATTTGGAAAAGTTTAAATAATTTTTTTTTAGAAATTCAACATTTAATGATAGATGATGGAAATCCAACATGTTATCACATTTAAAATAACACCATCATAACTCTTCAGAGAAACATTTATTAATATGATTTTATTATTCTGAAATTCTTTACCTATTATAAAGGGTTTTTGTAAATGATTCTATTCTAACAAAATCAACACATAATATTGGAACAAGGAACTGTTAAATCTAGTGTCAATCAAATCGTGTTAAAGCATAAATAAATAATGTGATTCTATAACATAAAAACAAAAAATGAGATTCAGTTCTCAGATTAACCGTATTCTAAATTTAAGATGAGTAAAAAAGAGAATAGTTAATTATTTTCAATGAGAAAATAATTAAATCATATATATATTAAGTCATATATATATATTCATGAACAACTATTATTTTAAATACAACTTTTTATTATTTTTAATAATCTGTAACTATTTCTATTTCTTATAACCATATATATATATATATACATACATACGAAGGACACAGGACACAAATTCACAAAAATTTCAATAAAATGTTGTTACACACAGACAATATTAAAGAAAAATAAATAAAAGAAGCAATATTAATAAAAATGATAAAACCTAAATTAAATAGAGATTCTGGAATTAGGATAACATTATTATAAATATATTTCTTAAAATATATGTATAAAAAGAAAAAAAATATTTACAAAGAAATAAAAATATGAAGGTATTTATAGATAATACATGTTAATAGAATAAAAAAACTTGTCATAACATTCAAATATAAAACAGTATAATAATATAAAATATAAATTTATAAGGGAGAATTATATAATAACAACAATAATAAGGTTATATATGATATAGATCAGCAAGTTAAAGTGTTTAATAATAATATATATATATATTGTAACGGTATGCCCCCTCTCAACAAGATAAGTTAAGGAGTCGCATCTCACTATAGTCAGATTTAAGGTCTTCATATAGGATGCCACAAATGATGTGATTTAATTTTGATATAAAACTATATTTGTTCTCAATAACTAATTTATTATTTAAAAAAATTATTATATCCAAACCACATCAAATCAATTTTCACCTTAATTAACTTTACCGTTATGCTCAGATTTCGAACTCAGGGAAGTTTAACACTTTACTCTCTTCAGGGGTTCCTATCAATATTTTAAAGTAATATTAACAATGAATCTCACTAATATAAAAAACATAATTATTTATTTAACACTTAAATAATTTAAATTTTACAATATATATAAAAAAATATTTATATATCTACCTCCTTATATTAAAAATATAAACATTCTCTTTGCTTACGGTAGATATATTTCTAAACATATAACACTAAGTGATTTTATAATGTATTTAAAATATAAGTATTCTAATATTTAGACATTTATATTAACACTATTTTACAGTAATTGAGTTATACAAATAATAATCCAATCATTTGTATGTAATACCTTCATTCCGTTAAAATGGTTGTCTGTAATTTATATTTATTAATATAAAAATATATACTTTACAATAATGTTAATCTTTTATCCATTTATCATGCATTACTGTTATTAATCTATTTAGGTTAGTATAAACAATGTAGTGTCATGTCATGGAAAATAATATGTGGATTTAAAAATAATTTAATATCTTATCTCTAAGTTCACATTATCCCGTTCCCAAAATTAACATTTATTAACCGATATTTAAATCTTTATTAATCATAAATAAAAACAAAAATATTCTAAATTATTAATTCTCTTTTATTATTCATTTTTATAATAAAATGAATACGATGATAAAGAAAATTAAATTAACTTTTCATAATTATAATTTTCAAAACCCCAAATGGCATTTATAAAAGTTAATGTTCCTCGCGAGAATGAAAATCCTTCAAAGACGCAGTTTTTTGATTACTTTGTTGTTAAACATTAAAGAGAATAATATTAGGATATCCTAAGTTGACATTTAGTTTCCTCTTTATATTCATCTTCTTAATATAAAGTTCCTTCATTAATATTTATAATTCCATTTTGAAGATCTAATTTTTATAATTTTAAGGCATTCATAATTCCATTTTGAAGATCTAATTTCTTTATAATTCTAAAGCATTCGGCAACAATGTTATTTCCACATATATATGTTTGATTAGGCAAGTGCATTTTATCTATCCCATGATAAATATTTGTGTTCCAGCCACTCTGCATTTTTTTTATAATGAAAAGTACATAAAATTTGAATGAAGTTTTTATAAACACGTTCTTTTTTTTTTAAGATGCTGTTTAGATTTTAAAACGTAATTCAAACAATTTTTTCTATAAAACACGAAAATATATTTAGATTACTTTTGTTGAACAAGTATAAAAAACTTCTTTTAATGAGTATTAAATTGTTTAAAATATAAACTTCAACTTACACTGTTATTTTTAATCAAACATAGTAAAAGTTTTTATGAAAATATAGCTGATAAAAATAGAATCCTTATTCTTCTAATAACAAGAATAGAATTAATATATCATGTCTTGCTCCATCAGCTCACTGAAGCATACCCATTCTCATTGTTGCAATAACAATTAGATATTAAAACACTAAGTTAATTTCACTTCCTTTAATTCGATAAACTGTGAACCCAGAGGTCATTTATCACCTTGTCAACAGTCTTTTGTCAACAACGTCATTTTTCATTTTAAAGAATGAAAAATAGTAACTTTATATATTTATTTTCATAAGTATAATAATAATGTAAATATAATCTATACATATTGATTACATAAATGTATGAGTATGTATGAGTATATATATACTCCTACAATATATATATATCATTAAAAACTAGTCAACATTTAGATAATCTCAATATCAATAACAATCAACAATCTCAAACTGTTGTCAAGGCAATTTCCTTTTAACAATAAAGATCGAATCCCATCTTTATTAATGGTTTAATATACTTGTATTGACACTAAAGATTGTAACTTGATTATAAAGTTTGAAATTATTAATACAAAAAAGTTTAAATAAACTTCTTTAAACTAGTAAATATAACCTATTCTGAATGCAGATTAATAAATAGTATCTTTCTTTGAAAGTATATTAATTCCCTTTCTTTTATAAATGAGAAGCAATAGCCAGTTACAAGTATGAGCATTCAATCTTATTGCTTATCAGAATGTTTTTAGAGTCACTCAATCTTAGTTTTATAGATAAATGTTTATTTATCTATAATAAAATGCTCAGAAAGGAAAATTGGCATTGAAGTACCAAAATTGTTATCAGAAGACAAATTGTTCATAAATTAACTTTTATTTACTGAAGGAAAATTTTGTAATGTAAGTGTAATATTTAACTTATCTGACATATATCTATTTATATTATGTACTCTATATATAAAAAATAGAATAAATATTTGTTACATTTTTATTTAACATTGTCAAACTCACTCCACTCACAACTTTGACCATCCACATCATTTTCTAAACTAGAGATTATCTCTAGCACAGATATAAACTTTAAACCTCAGTTAAAGATTAATGTATCTGATTTTTTTAATTTTAAACATCCACATACATGGAGTTATTCAACTTTCTCTTTTCAATGTGTAATATCTTTATAGATATATTAAAAAACCTCCATACTTCCCTATTCTTTTTAAATTCATATAAATAAATATACAATAAAAGACAAATGATCCCCAGAATGCATTTCGTGTTGAACCAGCACTCATCAGTTGGCCTAGGTCACTATCTCTCATATATATCTCTATTATATGAAGAGTATAGTAAATTGTTATATTTTTATTTATCATTGTCAAACTCACTCCACTCACAACTTTGACACCATCCACCTCAGATAAATACAATAATGAGTATTACTAATTATTTTCTAAATTAAAGATTGATGATTGCTGGCTCAGCACAAAATGCATATTGGGGGGTCATTTGTCTTTTATTGTATCTTTATTTATATGAATTTAAAAAGAATGAGGAAGTATGGAGATTGTTTAATATATCTATATAAAGATATTACACATGGGAAAGGAAAAGGTGAATAACTCCATGTGTGTGTATGTTGAAAATTAAAAAATCAGATACATTAATCTTTAACTGAGGTTTAAAGTTTATATCTGTGCTAGAGATAATCTCTAGTTTAGAAAATTATTAGTAATAATCATTATTGTATTTATCTGAGGTGGATGCTATCAAAATTGCGGGTGGAGTGAGTTTGACAATGGTAAATAAAAATGTAACTATTTACTATAGATTAATACTCTTCATATAATAGAAATATATATGAGAGATAGTGACATGGGCCAACCGATGAGTGCTGGTTCAGCACGAAATGTATCTTGGGGGTCATTTGTCTTCTATTGTATCTTTATTTATATGAATTTAAAAAGAATGGGGAAGTATTGAGGTTGTTTAATATATCTATAAATAATAAATATTTGCTGAATTTTAGTTTATGTTTTAATTAAAGTAGCAAATGTTTTTTTTGAATATGAATGCAACACATACCATACTATACGTGTTTGGACTTCTTAAAAATTTTGTTAGTATTTTAAACAACAATCTGAAAAATAAATCAATTAAAGTATGTTAAACGCCATTCATTAAAAATACTTCTTACAAAATTAATTAATTATTTTTCTTATCTAAAGTTTAAAATTTTAAAACTAAAATACAACAATAATAAGGTTAACTTAAATTAGGTTTTTCAATATTATCTGCTAAACAACTTTAAAATTCTCCGGAGTCCGTGAATTTATTTAATCAACTGGTCAATGACCTTTATCTGTCATTATTACTTGACATTACAACAAATTACAAAAAAAAAAAAACTAGTAAAATAATTAGTACTATAGATAACCATCTGTCAAATTCAATACAGTTCACTCTCGATTTAATTAATCAAAAGATTGAAAATATATAAATCCTAGAAACTCTAAACCACCCACAAACATTTATGGACACGGTTTTGATCCCGGTATTATTGAAGTGATTTGTGATGAAAAAATGATAGAAAGCAAAGATTAAGGTGGTTTGGTTTATTGCACAAAATGAATATGTAATGAATCAGATATATTAAAATATGGGGTTTTAGATTTTTTAATGGTAAAATACTGCGGGTGTTTTTTTTTTTTGTTTGTTTGTTTATTAACTATGAGTATGATGCCAATACATTGGTTTATTTAATTAAATTTTATTTTTATTTTTTATTGCAATGTCTTACTATTATTTAAATATATATATATATATAAACAGATCATACAACTAAATCAATAAGCTGCAACATTTTTTTTCCAATTTATTAATAATTAAATAATATAGGATAGCAGGTAACTTTCAATAGGGTCTTTTAGGTTTCTTTAAAACTTGTAAAGTATGAAAATGTTTTTAAAACAAATAAATACATTGAAGAGACAGTTATGATCCCAACTTATTAAAAACGCCAGAATGCATTTTTGTGGGCTTGCTAAACTTATTTTTATTTAGACATAATAAAAGTTGATAAAATACATCAAAAGTACATTCCTTATTCCTTGTGTGAAATAAAATAGTTTTTTTCTTCTATAATGCTATCTACAAATCAAATAAAAATATTTGCTCTATTATAGAATATCTTACCTTATAATTTTTTTACCTACAGTTTCAAGTCACAACTTTTGATGATTGCAAAGAAAAACAAATTCAGCATCACAGAAATTTTTTAACAAAAAATTTTGTAACAAACCACTGTATATTTAAATCAACTATATATGTTGTTGAATTATCCACTTAATTAATCATTAAAAAAAACATTGAGCTAATGCCCCCTAAACCCATCAAATCAGATTCATTTTGCTTCTTTTCATATCACTGAATTTGATGTTCATTTTTTATATATACAGGTGGCAAACTAGTTAGTGCTTTCAACTAATACATTCACAACTTAAAATCAAAAATCCAAGCTGAGTAAAAACTTAAAAATGATTTTCAGATACTAAATAAACATAATTTTTTTAAAAAATACTATCCAATTGTTAAGATAGATAGATATCCAAAACAGTCAAAATATAGGTAAAATAATTGTTGTTGTTGTTAGCTCAAAGGTAAAACAAGAATGGAAAAACACTAAAATTAGTCTCCCAATTATGCAAATTAGCAAATAATGACATTTTCTTCAGTACTCTTTTATAATTACTATTTGAGAGGTCTTACCCTTTATTGAAGATCAATTTTTTTTCTCTACTCTTCTTGGCATTTTGATCAATTAGGTGGATCAATAAAAATCACTGAGTTAGTGAACAATGGACTGATAAAAGTCATACTTATTTCTATTTATTATAATAGTTTTGAATTTGATAATTTGGGATTTTGTATATAATAGATAGATACACTACTCATTATGTTACAGGTATCAACAGAAAGCAATGCTTAAATATTTTTACAAAGAAATAGAACTAAATATAACTTTTATTAAAGTATTGTGTATTAGATCAGTAGGTTTTAATAAATGCCTGAATAAGTGATTATGTTGTTACAATATAAAATATAAAACAGGCAAAACTCACTATATATATTGCCACACACAGTAAGCTAGAGTAATCAATGAGTGCCAGAAGGCTTGTGCATAAAATCTCCATCTAGTGCCTACTCATCCATATCTTCAGACTAGTTTCTGGCTTATGGCCTTCATCAGTGAGGAGCTTTGGATCTGCGAGCACTGCATCTAGATCTTAGGATCTAATGCAACCCTCCAGCAACCACCTTTTATCACCATTTAACTACATCCAAGGCTCCTCACTGATGAAGGCCATAAGCCAGAAACTAGTCTGGGGATATTGGATGAGTAGGCACTAGATGTGATTTTATGCACAAGCCTTCTGGCATCCATTGATTACTCTAGCTTGCTGTGTGTGGAAATATATATAGTGAGTTTTGTCTATTTTAACAACAGTTATACACAAGCATAAGAGGAGGTACTCATGTGATGTTTGATATAAAATATAGAATATAAAAAAATATGTATGAATGCACTGGGTCTCCACAATAACCATTTTGTGCTGTAAATTTTTTATGACTGATTAAAGTTCAAACAATGATTATCAAGTCATACAAAAAACATTTTTGTAAGACTTAGTTACCAATTTAAAAGACAATTCAAATTAACAGCTTCATATCTCAAACCTGCTTTAATATCCAGATAATGCTGTGGTCATTTTATCAACCATCACACAATTATTCTTTATAAATATCTGATATTAAAATGATCATAGTATTATTCACTCTAATTGAATTTTATATAAAATATATAGTTTTATAAATTGCAATATAAGAATGCATTAAATATAACACTTTTTTCATGCTCTATCCATAAACAAATATACTTTAAATTAATATTATTAAGCACTAGCAATACTTTTTAAGCAAAATCTAGATTTAACCTGTACAATTAATGTTTATATAAGTAGCCTTTGATTTAAATAAATACTGTGGCAAACTAAATTATTTTTAGTTTAAATTTAAAAAAAAAAAAAAAAAATAACCAAAATTTAATGGAACTGTGAACAGTGATGTACATAAGTTCATTTGTGTGTTATCCAAAGAAAAATATAAACAAACTAACAAAAATTGCATAAACAAACAAAAATCCATTAAAATTCACAAATTTTATGAGTTTCAAAAACCATTTTTCTTCTCTGAGTACCATTTAAGATCATTTTTAAAAAATTGAAATTTGCAAATAAATTTTACAATATGGTAGTAGCCATATCTTGAAGCACCATAATGATTATATATGATATATTAATTAAAAAAAATTAAATTTATGTTGAAAGCACATATATTTTTCTTTCTTTATTATCATTTCTGAATTTGATTGATATATAGTATTTTGTGTAATAAAATATTTTTTAAGAGTAATGCTAAGTTTTCCAAAATTTTAGAATATACATAAAGTTAATACTGATTTTGAAAACATTAAAACAAAATGGAATAAAAGTGTGTTAAATACTAAACAATATTTCAAAACACACAATATTACTTGTCTCAAAGAAGACAAAGGCAATCGCTTTGTTTTATTAAATAACACAGATTACAAAAATAAAATGCACGACCAAATTAAAATATTAAAGTTAGTACATGATAACACTTTTAATATTAAACTAGACCGAGATAAATTCATTAATAACGTGCTTCGGACTTTTAGGGATAAAGGGATTACTAAATCTGAGTATTACAGGATTTATCCTTCTGCCACTAGACCCCCCCCCGAATGTTTGCCAATTCAAAACTACATAAACCAGGCGAACCACTTAGATTGATGATGGACTTCGCTGGCGTGAATTATTTTGATGCAGCCAAATTAATCAATCAATTAATTATAGATTACCTTAATTTTGGCTCTTACACAATAAATTCGTCTTTTCAATTCATCTCCAGAATTAAAAATACTCAAATCTCTCATAGTTCTGTTATGGCTACGATGGATGTGAAGGAATTATACGGATCAATTAATAGAAAAGCATCCATCCAAATTATACACGAAGAGCTGTTACAAGTATCTTGTCCTAATGAAAGAATTAAATTTATTATGGCCTTCTTGACATGGCTTGATTCCCATTTATTTACACTCTTCGAAAACAAATGGTACACAATGCAAGATGGTTGGCCCATGGGCCTTCCTATTAGTGGTGTTTTATCTAGTATATATTTAAATAAATACGAGCAATCCATCATTCCAAAATACTTCAACACTAACCTAGACTTCACATATATACGATATGTAGACGATATTTTCATCATAACCTCTAAAAATAATATTTTAAATATACAATGTGAATTACAAAACTCAACCAAACTATCATTCACTATCACATATGAAAATAATAAAGAACTCAAATATCTCGACCTCTCTTTATCGAGAAATCGCCACTCAATAGATTACAAAATGATTTTTAAACCATTTGTAATTCGCAGCTGTATCCACCCTAACTCTAACTCACCCACATCGCACAAATTTGCAGGTCTTAATGCATTTTTGTTTAGAAACTTTCATCTGTGTAAATACGAAGCACATAGGAAGGAAAATATAAACAATTATACTAAAGATCTGTTAGCAGCAGGATTCAAATATAAAACCATTAAAAAGAAAATCATGAAATTTAATAGTACAATAAACAATAAATTACCTCGCACTAATCTACCTAGAATAACAATCCCCTACATCCCTAAAATATCCAGCAAACTAACGAAAACTTTAAACAATAAATTCAACATAATATTCAGAACTCCACCCAATTCCAATAGGTTGATCAATAACTCTAAAGACCACATTGATCGATCGCTCACCCCACACATGGTGTACTCTATTTCCTGCCCTCAAGCTGGATGCCACGCTACATATTATGGGGAAACGAAAGCCACAATTAATACCAGATTGGCTCAACATCGTTACACATTCAACAGAGCTCAAATGAACAGCAACACATCCTCCGTATTTTTTGAACATAGTAAACAATCTGGGCACAACTTCATACCTGCCAACCCCATTATTTTATGTTCAGAGCCAAATAATTACAGGAGAAAAATAAAGGAGGCATTCTATATTAATAGAGACATGGACACATGCTTCGAGATCTCGAAAAAATGGGCTACGTAACAGTAGCTTATTTGAATATTTACATTTGCATATATTTATTACACTTTTCATGAAGGCTATGAGTATGAGGCATGGTTCCTCGAAAACATTCAGCCGATAAATTTTTAATAGTAAGTTATATTTTCTCTAATTAATAATTACAATTAAGTATTTTTTGTTTTTACATATAAGGAAAAATTAAAACCATATTTAAAACAATTATAGAGATCATAATTTTTTGATATAGAGATGAGTCTATTATGTTAGAGGAAAAGGTTATTGAAAAAAAGAACTTCACCAATAACATATTTAATTTTAATAAATGTCAGACATTTCATTATTTACTTTTTATTAAATGCATTTATTTAAGTTGCAATCTCTGTTTTTTGTTTATTTGCTTCAATTCAACATTTTTATTAAGTAAGGATAAAATTGTAAAATTGCAATTTAATATATTTATGTACAATAGAATTTGTTCAAATTTGGTACATTTAATATAAATCACTAGCAATGTAATGTGATCCTAAAATATTTTAGGTAGATTATTAAGTTTCTTAAATACATAGCAGTGGGCAGATGAAATTTCAAATATTTTAATCTCAAATTTAAAATAAGTTGATATCATTTTAATATATTTTTAGTATTGGATGTGAGAGGATGATGTGTATAAATATTATTTGATTTAATTTAATTAAATGCTTTTATTGAAGTTAGAAGAAATATTTTAAATTAAGATTTAATATATTTATATTCAGTATAATTTGTTCAAATTTGTACATTTGATACAAATCACTGGCAATGCAATATGTTATTGTAATGTTTGTTATTTAGTTTCTTAAATACAGAACAGTGGATGAATGAAATTTCAAATATTCTGATATCAAATTTAAAATATGTTGATATAACTTCAATAAGTTTTCAGAAATGCATGTAATATATATATATATATATATATATATATATATATATTACATGCATTTCTTTTGATATATATATATATATATATTGTGCCCTTTTGTATGGGTCACCATTTAATTTTTGTGCTAATCTATTAAAAATTTTAAATTTAAGATATATTTGAATATGTGATGTTAATTTTGCTTATGGTAATATTTCAAAAAGTTTAATTAAAGCAATCTATGAGTATTTGATATGTAAAATTGTGCTGATATTGAGAGAGACATTTTAAATGATGATGATTATAATATATGGTTGGAAAAATGGCCATAATCAATACTGCATTAATAGATTTAATAAATAAATATTTAAAGCTAAAGTATTTAAAAAGACAAGTTAAAATTAAATGCATATATTTATTGTTGATAAAATAATGATATAAAAGAATATAAATATTTTTAATTATTATAAATACTTAAATAGAAGATTAATATTTGATTTTAATGATATCAAATAATTATTTTAAAATTTAGTATAATATCTTATTTATTTTAAAAAATATTTATTTTAAAAAATGCAATTGTTAGTTTATTTTTAGACTATGACAAGCGTTTCTTGTGTTGTAGAAAACAGATGTTAGTTAGATATGCACACACATGCTTGGAAGATGTTTCGTAAAGTTGCAAAACTATTTTTAAAATCATGTTATAAAATTTATAAATAATATGTGAACTATCGCGAGATAAAAATAAAGATAAATCAATGTAGAATATTAAATCTGATTTTAAAAAATATTGCTTTAAAAATATAACGTATAAAAAGACTTAGTGTATTTTAAATAATTTTATAAAAGTTAAAATTAAAATCAAGTAGGTAAAAATATGCTTTTAAAAAATATTTAATAGATGTAAATAAATGATAAAGATTATTTTAAAATTTGATAATGCAATAAATATTAAATGTTAAATAAGTCATTATTTATTTTTAATTTTGTGTTGTTGGTAAATATGTAAATAAGCCAGCAAGTTGATTGTTTAAATGTACCAATCAAATGGGAAGTTTCTTCCGGTATAAAAGCTCAGTTCAATTGTTAGGAGAGGACTCTGTGATTGAATTTTTAAGTTAATTGTGTTATTAAAAAATAGCTAAGTAAATTTTATAGACGCTTTTAAAATCATTTTTCAAAATTATAAGAGTGTCTTGTAAATAATTTATAAAAGTTTTAAATGATAAGCATGCAGTGTTAAGTTAATTTTTCCCTATCATTCGTCTCTATTTAAGCTCAATTTGCAAGCAAATAATCATGGAAACATCATATATAGTGAAAATATATCGGAAACTTTACCCTAGAAATATGACAAACGCTGGATTAGTTCGGAAAATTACGAGATGGAGAAAAATAATATTTTGGACAGTATATAATTTTAAAAGCTAATTGCTATTGACTATTAGAAAATAGATATTTTAAAGAATAAAATACTTCTTTATGAAGAAAGTATTTTTGTAAAATATAAATTTAAATATATATCTTAAGGAAAGATATTAGAAATAAAAGTAGTTTTATAAATACTTGCCTTGTTAAGTCTTTATGTTTAAAAGACTGAATGTTGACAATTTTGAAAGGCAAATAAATTGAAAATATAATTAGCTAAAAGTCTTAATATAATAAAAATTATTATATTGAAATAATCTAAACGCTGGTTGTTTTAGATGAAGAAGCTTATTCTTACCTGGATATTTTGTTAAGAAATGCGCAAGTAATACGTGGACGTCCCAGTTAATTTAAAATAATTAAATGATAATTTTTCATAAACTATAGACTAATTTAAGATAATAACTTTAAATAATATTTTTAAAGAACTGAATCCGGATCAGATAAACTATTTTAATTTATTATATTTTTATGGAAGGACTGATTAATTTTATTTTATTTTAAAAGAACATTTTTCATTTTTCATAAACTTTTTAAAAAACACGTGATGGACCGGAAAACGGAAATGGTGTTTTAGTGAATGTGTACCTAGGATTAAAGAACTATTATGGTGAAAAGAAGACATCGCTGGAGTTACGTAATATGAATTCTGTTTTATTTATCTAACATAAAATTTAAATATTATTAATCTATTAAAAATGAGATAGGTACATTTCTTTAAATAATAACTAAAAGTAATATAATGATTAATTGCATAAGTTTATTTTATATTTAATACAACACATAATATTTTAAAGAATGATCGTGAGTATAAATGTGAATTATTTTATGAAGCTGTAATTCCGAAGAATATTGGAAGATGGACTGTACATTAAATCATTATTTATGGTAAAAATTGTATAATAATAATAATTTTGATGTATTAATATGTTTTTCTTTAGATCAACCAAAGGATATGTTATTGTTGAATGAATGTATAAATATTTTAAAAATACACACACATTATATTGGCAGTGACAGTTTTATTTAAATATGCATAATTTGAATTTATGATATAAATATGATACAACATTACATAAAAGCTTAGAAATAATTATATGATTCTTTCGTAAATAAATTTTGATATATTTTTTTTTTATGTTATAGTATTAGAATTATATTTATTATTTATAAGTAATTATTTTTTATTGCAAATTAGGAAGAGATTTAAAAGTCTGTATTTTATTTTTGTTTATTGGATAAATTACGTTAAGTTTTATGGAGAAGTTTATATTTGGATTGAAGGTTTACCAAGTATAGATGATGAAGTATAAATAGTTTGGATAATTAATATTTTATTTAGAGTTGAAAGTTGTTTTCCGGAAATTTTAAATAAGTTTAGAGGATGTTTTTGTAGATAGAAATTTATTAAGAAGGAGTAGTATAACACATAAAGTAAAGTAATAATTTCACATAGAAAAGAATCATAGAATTTATCTAATATAATACTTTATGAATTTGAAATTAATGAATGATTTAAATAATATTATTATTTCAACAACACATATATGTAATGCATATTTGATAAAACCTGTAGCATGAATTGCATTAAGTGAAATATAAAGTTATAATCAATTATTTGTTATTACATTACACAGATACATTAATTTCTATATTATAATATTAAAGTAGTACTAATAGTAAAGTGAACACATACTATTACATTATGGAATGAATAACATTAATACTTAATTGATGTAGCAATTTAATTATTAAAGTTTTATTGTTTACATATGCTACATAAACAGTATTTACATAAATTTATTTGTAATAATTGAAGCTTACTGATATGTATTTAAAGTGTAAGTTCGAAAACATACTTCAATGTTATTAGTACAGCATTTTAAAAGAATGTATAAATTATTTATTAAGAGTATAAGTTAATAACCGTGTAAACATTTTGTATTATTATTTTCTTATATTTTTATTTTCTTTGTTTTCTAATTTTGAACTGTAAATATTGTAAATAGATTCTTAATTAAAGTTAATGTAAATAAATTTGTTTAATTTGTTTTTAAAAGTGTGTCGAGTTCATTATTTTGCACCACAGCATTTGACAGCAGATAATTTGAATAAACATAATATTTGCACAATGTGAATTTATTAATATTATTTAGAAATAAATACAATATATTCCTGATTATCATTTTATGAGAATTGATTGACATTAACATATCATATTACAATGGTCATAGAGTAATTATAATGCATAATATAAGAGTACAATATTATTTATTGCCACAGATTATTAAGTTATAAGATTTTGATTTATTCCAAAATTAAGATACTATATGAAAATAAAAGATATACATATTATTATTTATTTAATGATTGACGATATAACAGAAATAGATAAGATTAAGTTATACCCTAAGATTAGTATTAAGTATTATTATTATTAGAATAAGTTAGGTGTATTTAGGTTTGATATAAAATCCCTTATCATACTTATTTACATGAGTTATCATTACTTTAAGATAATTAGAAGAACCTGAGATTATTTAATTATATTTTAAAATTAAAAGTTAAGATTTATTTTTATTATTATTAAAGATAATTTATTTTATTTTAAAAGCCATAAGAATGCTGTAGATGTAGTATTAAGTTAATAAGGAGGTAATAGTATTCTTATGCCATTGAGACAATGTCTTGGGAGATATTGACTCAATGTAAATCTACTTATTGCTTTGTAACTTTACTTCACAGTCTCATGATTTTGATAAATACTTATTTAATTAATACATAATAAAGAAGTATATTGATTTTGATAATTGATAATAAATTTAATTAGAATATGATAGTATAAAAGTATATTAAAGATAAATATGCAAATTTTTATTAAGCATAACAATTCAATTGAGCTAGTTGTATTTCAAATTATATTATATATCGAGAAGTAAGGGTACAATATATATATATATATATATATATATATATATATATAAATGCTTAATAAAACCATATTCTAAACAACTTGATTTAATACTTATGATTTTACTTTCAATCTTAAAAATATTTTAGTTGTCATTTAAAATTGAAATAAAAAAAATCTTTGATTATAATGCTTTAATAACAAATATTTATTTTTGATAAAAAGGACCAAATTAGAGAGAGAGACTGGACATTATTTATTAAAATGTACATAATTTCCAAAAAAAATCTTACCATGAAGAAAAGAATAAGCATTCTTCTCATATTCTTTTAAATAATTCCTTTAATTGTGTTATTAATATATGAGATGAAGTAAATAACCAACAGTATTTAGTTGTTTGTAAATGATTATTGTTGCATTCTGATATTTTATTTAAAACACATGTTAATACTTATAATAAATGGAATCAAGCTGGACATATCAGTTAAAGCTTGATGTCATTATAAATGATAAGGATTGGTCAAAATAAAAGTTTTGATTTATTTATATTTTCAATAAAGGATTTCATTAAATAAACAAATAAATGTATATCATTTGATTGGGAAAAAAATTGATACTTAAAAATCCAAGTTGAAAATCAAACTTAAAAACTTATTTTTCAAACTGAAAATTTTTTTTATTTTATTTATCTAAAAGTTGATCTTTTAGTTGTTGGGTCGAAAATTATGCTAGATTACTCAAAATAAAAATTATATTGAAATATTTTAACTTACATATTGAGTATATAATTTACTTTTAAATATTTATAGTTATACAATTCAGCATGTAACAATAAAAAAATTAATATGTAGTTGGAAAGCCATAAATGGCCTCTACTGATAATGAATATAATACAAGAGGAATAAAAACTATCAAAACCTTATCCATCTTTATTTAATGTTCCAACAAAATATTATTTATAAATATTTTATCACTTATACACTTCTTGATTCACTTGTACTATCTTGAATAGTTATCCCCACACTGTTATCTTTGACATTTAAATATATTGTATTATTGCTTTTGTTTATTGATAGTAATTCTTTACTTGTTTAGTGTTTTGGTTTATCTTCCATTTTACTAAGTGCCATTAAATATTGAATTTAGCTATGTCATCATTGGCAAGCACTTATAAAAGAAGATGGCTGTTCTAACTCCAAAAATAAAGATGTTAAAGATGAAATTTTTATATAAAATATAAATAAATATAACTTTATTATACAACAAAAAAAAATATTTATATTTGTCTGAAAGTTTGTGATGATGGCATTCTATATGTGTTACCTGTTGGAATATTTTTAACAACTAACTAAATATTTTGATAAAAATACAAATTTTATTTAAACTATTTTAAAGACATTCAACTGCTATTAATAGCACACAGTTTAGTATTGTAACCCTATAGTATCATTGTAAATATTATATTAAAAAAAAAAAAAAAAATTTATTGGCTTTAATTTTTACAGTTAAGCAAGTATATTCATCACTGTCATTGGTTGTATAGCATAGAATATAATCATTATCATATTTAATAGTCTCTCATATAATGTTTATGACACAATATAATTTTATGAATGGCTTTCCATGCAGATTTTATTATCAATGCTTGTATAAAATATGTATGCTGCATATATTTTGTTGTTATTCTTGTTAAGGAACAAACATATCAAATGGTATAAACAGATAGAATTGCTCACACACATAAAACAGTTAATTTCATACAGAAATAAAGAATAGAATTATAAATCTAACATTAGCACACTAGAATATTTTGGGGTAGAGAAATTATATTGAGATTACATTTTTATTTATGTGCAGAATAAATACTTTTTACATTTTTATATTTTATGTCCATGTAGAGCTTACGTGCTTAGGTTTTTATTTAGCGAAGATTGATTTAGTTTGCTAGAATATTTATTTAATGTTATTCATTAAAAGATTAATTTAAATTTAATTAAATAAATATATGAGAACTATTAATATTTATGATTTATTTATTTTAAATAAATAATTGTAATACCATTTCAAAATCTGAAAATAAAAGTGAAGTGATTAAAAAAGACTAAAATTATTATTATTATTTTTTCTTCATTTTTAAAACAGTGATTCTAAAGTATTACTGCTTTCTTTCAAAAAAATCTTAACTCTAACATTTTCCTGACAGTAACCATGATGACTTCTTCCAATATTTCATGAAAAATCCCAACACATGATGGAAAATATTTGTAATTCAGACATCATGTGGTAATTGGTATAAAACTAAAGTTTGAAAAGTCCAGACAGTCTTCACAAATTTTTATTGCATTCAGGATTTAAACAGGTGCAAATTTTTAAATAGCCATATTGTTTGCCATTTACATGATGATCAGCTATATTAACTAGTCTAGGTATTTACCTTTTCGGGTTAAAAATGACTTCTCATTGTACTAGGAAAAGGTGACAATCATAAATAAATCAAAAAGCATCATTAAATAATTTATTAATTCTTTATTTCAAGAAATGTCATTTATTACAGTCAACTATTAGTGAGAAAATGAACAAATTGACTAATGGAATGCTGTCTCACTATTTCAACAATAAATCACTGGATTTCTTCAATTGCAAGCAATAGTAAATAACTGATAGATTTGGAAAATTATATATATCAACTTCAAGTAAGTAGCTGATGTTTATTTTCAAATTATTGTAAAAATATTTATTTAATTCTCTACAAGAAAGGATGCATATTTGTCTCAGTGATGTGAATTATCTTTTCTTTAATTATGTAATAAAAAACTTTAAACAATTTTTTTTCAACTCAAATATTGCTTCATAAACTTTTCACTTAGAGAAATGAACTTTGATTCAAAAATAATGAAAATTGTTTTGTTATGGATGATGAACTATTTGTTTTATCAGTGATATGATCAGAATCTAGCAACATTGATTGAAGATCTATGTGAATAGAGTAATTATATATCTCAAATAAAAAGAATAATGAATGCTAACATTTTGAATACAATGATCACAGCTGTTCAAATGTAATTAAATTGCTGTGTGTAACAAACTATGGATTTATATCCTGTGTTTAAAGAAATGCAGTAAGGGTTTTCCAATGCTAAATATTTGAATACCATTCAATGAATAATGGATTAGGAAAACTAAATATTCAAATATCAATCATAAATTATGGATTATCAAAGCAAGTCTGAAATATGATAAATGTCAAAGTTATATGCAATCTTAAAAACGTATTAATGTGTTAATGATAAATTATCTTGGATTAACAATATGCTAAAGCAAATTTACTTATTTTTGTTTTGTTCCAGAAAGGATTATATAACAAAATGAAATTATTTGTGCTTTACATCATCTGCGATGCTATTGTTTTTAAAAGTGTTTGTAAATTCCAAAGCACTCCGAAATATTTTTCAAGTATCAATATTTCATTGGGATAAGTTTAAATCGTCACAACCATTAGAAGATTATTTAACACATTGTTTCATAATTACTTTTTTTTTTCGTTAATTAACATTATTATTATTACTAATGTAATAAAGTTTCTCATATATTACTGTGCCATGTACAGGTAATATTTTATTTAATATTATTATTAGTGATATTAAATGGGATTCAATGTAATTTACCTTAGGTTTAGGTTGTATAAATGTAAGTAACTATTAAAGTTATATAAAACTATGCCATATTGCAATTATTGTATGTTTCATGGGTTCTTAAATTCAACCTCAGAGTTAAAATGAAGTTAATTATTTTTATTTAGATGAGTAAATCTGTGGGGAATATTTTATGCATCATTTTACATATTAGTACTAATTTTTCACTATTATATAATATATAACACGATATCCAATGATCTAATTATATTTTGTTAGTAGAATAGCACTCCTAACATCTAAACCTGCAAATGAATCCAGTGAATGATTTTGATGTAAAATAACTAAGCCTAATACGACAAATAGCATCTATGAGTGCTTAGCAATGATTGTACTTGTTTCTTTTAAAAGAGTGAAAACTTCTCCTGCATTATTCAGGTTGATTAGTCAATGAAACAAACTAATTAAGGACCACATAAATCATTTATCATTGATCTTTATGATGATTATTATTATCCTTTACTGATTTGTGTTGAAGATTTTTTTTAAAAAATAACAATCTACTTTTATTTAATGTTAATATCTTCACAGCATTGTCTGAATACACACTTGTTGTATCTCAAGTTTAAATTAGATTTAGGAAACAAATAGTAATATTAGATATTTTATAGTTTTTTTATTGTTATTATTCGTTATTTATAATTTATTTTATATTGTGTAATAAAGTAATTGTTAATTTTTAATATTTCTCTTTTGTTGATATTAAAGAAACATCATCACTGCATATTCATGATATAAAGGCCATATTTAAATTATTAGCTTGCATATAAAATCTAGCTGGATTAAATACAACATTACTGTATTGATGCTATATGAAATATAAAAGTATTGGGTACGATGCTGTACAGATCCTAAAATGCATAAATACACTTTATATCCATGCATTTATTTTATTTTATATAACCCTGAGATAAATCATTAATTAACTTTATATTTAAATTGCTAGCCTTGGTTGTAAAACACAAATTAAGTTATTTTTAATTCGTTTTTAAAATAAGAAACAATATATTTGTAAGGATTTTTATTATTAAATCAAATATGATTAAGAATACACATATTATTATAAAACCTTTATAAATTTATTATATTATGAAATGTGAATTGATTATTGAAGTACAGAATAATTTTAGCTTAAGTGGAAATATATAAAAACTTGTATGCATAGGATATGCAAGTCAAGTGAGGATTAGTCATCTTTCCCCTTTCGCACTGTCAACATACTTTCTCAATCAAGATCACAATTTCTCAAACAGATTTCTCCACATTATTGCTGAGATTGCAACTGGATTTTCTTTTCTTATGGTTTCAGTAACATAATGTTTCAAGTAGTATTACTCATCTCCTTTTTATGTTTTGATGGCCTGAATAATAACAGCTAATAGCAGAAGAATCAAACTAATGAACTTTAGATTTTTGAAATACTTAATTTAAGATGATGCTCTAACCAAACTATACTATTGCATAAAAAGAAAGAGTTAGTAGAAAGGTTTATGTATTTATGTATTAGGATCCTTCTGCATTTTCCATTTTTAAGAGCAGGGTTAATGGGTGATTTCCACATATCATGAATTATTATTCTAGGTTGATTTATCAAATCATTTGTCATTGCCATGTCAGTATGTTCTTTGCATTTTCCTTTTTTTTTTTGTGCTGTTTTAAGCATTTTTTGATAGTACAGCTGGTTTTGTCAATATATATCCTTCAACAACCACATGATATTTTATAGATACAATTCTTACTTTTCAGCACTTTTTAAGTTTAGGTTTAAAAACTTAATTTGATATTATATTGATTTATTTCTAGTATGTATGGATAGACTATAACACCTATAATTGGTCATATACATAGAGTTTTCTTACTATTAGCTGCTAAATAACCATTCTTCAAGAGAAACTGTTGGATGGACTTTTCAAATCACTGGCTTCTGAACAAATTTCTTTTCTTTTATTCTACAGTGATAGTAAAACATAGCTTTTTGCATTTTAGTCATACTTGAATATAGATGCTAACTATTTTCTGGGGTGTGGGGGAAAAATCTCTAAATCATAGTTTGAATTTTGCTATGAAAGCATTACAAAAACATTATGGATGCCAGTTTTTATTTTTGTCTTAATACTATTGTGAATTTAATTGAAAGAAACATGTTAACAAAGTTTGTCCAGGATACTTGTAACAGTGCTTCACCATTTAACTGTCAACATTGTAAGGCTACACAATAGGTGAAGATGGGTTGTATTTATTGTTATAGTTTAAAAGTTTATTACATAAGTGTTGCTGATCAGGGGTAATGCCATTCCTTGATTTTATTAAAAGAATTTTATGTTGTTTGAAAATTATTTATTGTTATGCAGAATATTAAAATTCCAATATAACATAAGTAGAAAAAAAATCTGGTTAGTAAGTTATTCTTCTCATTTAAATTTTCTTACAATACACAATGCTTCACCATAAGATACATTTGTCAATAAATTTTCTAAATCAAAACTTACTAATACATAATTTCTTTCTATTTCATATTCTAAATTAATTTCCCAAATTATTTACAATTGCTAACAAAAGACCATGTCTTAAGACTCTTAAGAAAAAATATAAACAAATTATGATATGAAATAAATATCTAGAATTAATAATAAGCAATAAATCTTAATGAAATACGGCCAATACAAATTTTAGTTAAACCATCGAAATATGAAATTTTTCAAATATATTGTTAATTTACCTTTTTTCGACTCATTGAAATTTCTGCAATATTTTTATTACTTGTGTTTTTAAAGTAAATGAAATGTCCACTTTTAAAATCAATTTTCTCTGCACCTTTTTTTCTAACTTCACAAAATCCAACAATGTCTCATTTAATATTAGACAGTTCTTTTACAATTCATGTAATCTTTCTTCAGTTGAAAGTAATCTGCAGTTAAAGGGAACCTAGAAAAATCTCATCATTGACTGGCAGATTGCATCTGAAATCAGGTTAATCTTAAAAGACTTTTGCCTTTAACTGTTATCTATGTCCTTTACTGAATACTTTATAGCATCCTGGAAATGAGGGCCATGATTATATTTGTTCTACCATGATTATAAATATCTAAAAAATATTATTTGCACACACATTCATCTTGCCTTCAAGAAAACTTATTTAATTTTTCAACTAAGTTCTATATGGCAAATGAAAAGAAAGATCATCATATTCCTTTATATTACACAAAAATAAAAACTAATAAAATTAACACATGGTTGATTCTTATTGGTATGCAGTCATACATGTTTATTTACCAAATTATTAATCACATAATAATATCAGCTCCAATGACAAGAACATTTAAAGTGGACATTTGGGATTTACGCTACTTGATTCCTTTAAGGCCTCGGAAGAAATGTTTATTTATGTGTACTTTAAAATATAATTGTTTCATATAATTTAACACAATATCTTATAATCAGTAAACATTATGTATTGGTTTTAGAAACAATACATTAGATCATAAACTATGGTAGTAAATTTCTTCTTTGCCTTTTTAAGAAATAGTATCTGTTCAATGACTTAATATACTATAAATATAATGATGAATGAATTTTACTAGTGCAATGTCAGATTGTAATTCTATTTAGAAGGTAATAAACATTCCTCCCCAGAATCTTACATAATATTAAATCAACGATATTAAATGCTAGGATACTCTCATTCCAGCCACAAGATAAAAACTTTGAGAAAATCTTGTGGCTGGAATGAGAGTATTCACATTTAATATCACTGATTTAAATTATTCAAATAAAAAAAAAAACAGTATTATATATATAAACCTGCATCTTCAGCTTCTAATAAAATCCATATTTCTACTAATTTAGAATTTAAATTTTTTTCTGTAAGAAGTCTTTATTTGAGAATTGGTTTTCACTTCATTTGTTATGGAAATTATATTATTTAATATTTTCTATGGCGCTAGTGAGGAGACTATTTTCTTCTAAATACAACTATAATAGTATAGTGTTCTCTAGCAGTATAATTTTTTGAGTTTTGCCTTTCCATAAAATAGAATACTCTTGACAGCACTTGATATATGGGTTTAGACAAAAGTAAATAAAAAATAATTTGGGTGAATAAGATTAGATATATTTTAAAATGTAAATGAAAGCAATAAAAACTTATATTCGGAGAAGCGAACTGATAATCATTAAAAATGAATAATTGTGAATCAGTAGTTATAGAGTAAAGTAGACAGAGCTGAAGATTCAGTTAAAGGAAATCGTATCATATTATTAATAATAGTGTTAAAAATATATGAAGTAAAACTGTAAATAAAATATATTTGTTTTTAATTTCTTAAGCAGACATGCGCATATAAAATTGCTACATAATCCTCTGAATTAATTTATATTTTTGAAAAATGTTTTGTTCATTTTTTTCTTTTTCTTTTTTTTTAACATAATGGCGTTCTATTATTCATTGCCATTTTTGTCCAAAAATATCTCATTTTAATTTATTAAAAAAATGTTTTACGATCGTAATTTTGTTATCTAAATCATTTTTTTTTATACAATCAAAATTATTCTTTGATATTGTAAACTTGAGAGAGAAATTTTAATAAATCCAATAATAAAATTGTTTTTCATTTTGGAATGATTTTTTTAAAAAAATAGATAAAATGATCTAATGATAACACATTTCTTAATTATCTGTCTACTCATATTTCAATCTTAGAGTTAGTTATTCTATTCAGTTTTTTTAAAATAAATATAAAATTCCAGTAATTTTATTTTTTATTTAAGTTATTTGCTATTATTCTGGCAGCTTTACTTTAAAATAAAATATATAATTTCATATAAAATATACAAGTATATATTCGGCCATCAGCACTTACATATACAACATATTTGCAAATTATTTTCACTACTGTCATTTCAAATAATATCTAAATAATCAGAGGTACACATATTAATATGCTTCTTTTAATAATAATAAAAACTCAGGGTTAGGTCTAAGTGTATTTATATGGAGTTTGAAATATAGTAACATATGCCATGGTTATCTGAATTTATATATTTCTTCATTCACTAAAAATATGCTTAAGTAATCTGGTACCATACTCTGTACTTTCATTCTCATACAATAATGACAAATGATGTCATAGTCAATGTAGTATGATGATTCATAATGTTTGGAAAACACTTATTAACTACGTTCATATGGAAAATAGGAAAAAACAGGAGGAATAGAACTTTTCAATGGCAGTTGCCTTTGACAGAATCGCTTACTTAGTTAGAGTGTGTCTTAAATCAATATTCATGAATTTATAGATCCTACTTTGATTCTCATGTAAATACTATCAAGTTAGGCCATTAACAGATGAAAAAAGGACAATAATACCACTCAAAACATTGTGTTATATACTAACATATATAGAATCTTAACATTTGAATATATTTGAAAAGCTAAAATAAAGTTTCAATTGTTTTAAAGATGTTTAACAATTAATATTAATAAACTTTTTATAATAGCTATATAAATATCAGTAATAATTATACAGGGAAAGCCTTTTTATTACTATTGATATTTATATAGCTCTTATTAAGAATTTATTATTATTTTCTGATTATTATTTTATGGAAAAACAACATAAAGGTTTTTATTTTTTTTCCACTTTTGATAATTACTATTACATGATAGAACTAATCCATGTATAATTACTACTAAAATAACATCAACACAAAATTTCAGACAAATAACATGATAAATATTGACTTTCTAAAGTAAAGATTCACAATTGCAATTGAAGAAAATGATATGTGCATGCCATATTATAAATGTTATGGCTAATCTAAAATTATTTGTAATGTATTATCTAAGTTATTTATGTAATGAATATAGATAAAATGTAAAACATCTATTAAAAAATTTATTTCAGAGTTCTCCAAAATAAATCTGACCTTAGTTTCAATAGACTTACTATATTTCAAATAGTAATGGTTCAAATATTTTTTCATCTTGTTGTACTCTTTAGCTAACAACATCTAATTATCCATTTACTATCCAATCATATTAAGTTTTATGCTACATATTTAAATATATTTTTAATCCTGTATAAATCCATAAAATTCTACCAATATTATTAGATAGGGGTCCAAATATGTCATAATCAAATGCGAAGAATATAGTACCACAATGCCACTAATTTTTATATATCTATATATAACAATCAAGGTAAATCACTGATGGAAGTTTGCTATTTGTTACTTCTACTTTCAATATAACGATAGTGTAATGGGATGGGGTGGTAGGGGTTGTGAAAAGAAGGTGGTTGTAACTGGGGTAAAGGAAAATTATCATCAACTCCAAGTAAACAAAATTTGAAATTTACAAAAATTATATTATTATTAAAATTAGATATTATTTTTAAAATGTTAATATTTAAAATCAAAAATTTATAAGAAATTTTATATATTAAAGAGAGCATGAGATCAAGAGATCTCTGAGAAATCAGCCAGCAGTATACTACTCAGAGCAATTATGATTAACTATACTTCAACCAGCATTATAATAAAAGTAAGTATGGTACTATTCAAAATAACCATTCATCATCATGAATGATCAACAATAAAATTACTTCAGAATCAAATCAACAGTCAATCTGGTGACTGGATTTGAACAATACAAAATATAAATCAACAGTCAATCTAATGACTGGATTAAGGCCAACAATTGATCCTTTGCCAACTTAAGGCTATTATTGAAACCATTAATTTGAATGCACCAACTAAGTGCTCATCCATCAGAATACATAAGAATCAAAACAATAATGCTGGGTCATTAAAACATGCTGATAATCATCAATGCTCTGGTCACTTAGCCCCATTAATGTACTGGCCAGCTATAAAATTAAATTCTAATAGACTAAACTAAACAAAACATAGTGCATGATCTTTAAAGAATATTCTCTTTTGCACAAACCAGGATGATGATTGATCATCTCTGGATGCCCAAAAGCACTAATATGCATCTTCATTTATACATCAGCCATTATACATGAATCTAGCTCAGAACACAAGTTCTATTACTGTGTGTGACCAACAGATGATGGAAACATATTCTAAAAATATTTAGATCCTCTGGAATAATTTACATAATTTAATACAATATTAACAATACAAATTTTAAAAAATGATATTAAAGTCTAGAATAAGGCTATGCATATCAATTAAAAATTCTGATTTTGATTAACATACAATAATATAAAAAAATCACACTATGATGTACATGATTAATATACAAAATTCAAGTTATTGCATTGTGATTTACATGATTAATATAGTCAGTTTACTTAAAATCCATTCAGCACACAGGCATGTGGCTTGACATAAAATGAACATGTTTGAATTTATCAAAATAATAAAATTATTAAAATATATTTCATAATAAACTCCATTTGAAAACTATACATAAAAGTGACACATATACATGTGTATCAATAAAGAATATTCAGCGATCAAATTCTATCAATAGTTTGGTTTCTTTTCTTCTTTTTTTTAAAAATAAAATTAATTTTCAACCTGTAATTGTTTTGATTGATTCATTATCAAAGTCTTTAACTTTAGATTATAGAAATTTTAAAATATCTTAAATTAATTATTGAAAAACAACTCACTTTTGTATATATGTTTGTCTGTACTTCTCTGCATATAGACACAGCAACATATGCACAACCACCTCTTTATCAAGCTGGGATTCCCTGGGCAAGGTGAAAGATTTCTCTTGGTGAGCTTGGTTTTGGTGATTGTCATTATCAGGAAAAGTATAATCCAGGTAAAATATCAACATCAGGAAAAACATTCAAGTACTTTGTTGGCATTCCAAGAGTTTCCTTATGTCTAGGGTTTGATAAGTTTCAGGGCAGCAAACTGTTTTTCAAAACAATTTTAAGGCTATGAATTTCAACACAAAGAAGTGGGTCATTTGCCTCAATGTCAATTCAAACTCTACCATTGAACTGTACTGTTGTTAGGTCTTGTGCCTTGACTTCAGTTAATCTCATGGGAGCTTTGTATACATCTGACAGCCATCTCTCTGGCCAGCTAAAATCAACTTTGCTGCTGGACTATTAGCCAACTGCTTCTCAAAAATTAAAACCAGACTCTTCTGGCCAGCTCCTACAAAACTTCTAGCCAAATTGAATTGATAATTCTTTACTATCCCTTTTACAAAATCATCTAAGATGATAAAAACACATTGCAGGCTATTTTTAATCTGTCTAATGCTTTTTAATCTTGAGGTGATAAAACACAATAACTGAAAACAGAGTTTTTTCTGTCAATCTTTATCTTGATTAAAATCAATTTTAATTTTTCAAATCACTTTAATTACAAGTTACTTTTGGAAGCAACTCTATATCATAAATTTAAATCTTTTTGTTTGAAAATGTTTCATCTATAATATGAAAATTCAAAATCAGACATTATCACAAGCATTTCCATATTGTAGTAATAAAATATAATAAATATTTGAATAATAACAAAAATGAAAAAATAATAAAAGATGAATTTACTATTAAAAAATAATTTAATATATTAATTACAACTTTTAAATAACAATCTCAATGACTTATATAATAATAACATATTGAATTCAAATATAAATGTAAAAAATTTTAAATCCTTCTGAATATTTTAATAATGGAAATCTATCACTGAAGTTTTATTATCTTTTAGACAAATATCACAAAAAATACTAATTACCAGCAATCCCAAAATCTATCTATTTAGGATTTTTACTGTTATAGTCATGAATCATATTCAGAAAATAATGAGAACAATGCTTAATATATTATTTCTAATTTGTAATCAATAAATTTCTTTGCTTACATTCATTTTGCAGTAGTTACTTTTCTTTTTAAATTTTAGAAACAACAATATAAACTTTAAAAAATCTCATCGAAACCTAAATAATAGCACAGTTACACTTTAATGAGTATGAAGATTAGGAAACTACTCATTTCTACTTGGTTGCAACTCTTTAGATTTATTCTGTTATTGGAAGCAAATATCAATACAGAATATAAAAATTGGTTATTGAATAAAATCAGTTAAAGTTCATGGTCTCTTACAAGATGGTTAATTAGCTAGAAAGTGGCCATAGGACTCTGACCCCATTGGAGAAGGCATCTATTTTGTTTTATACATGAATATTTATGGAAATAATTAAATTAGACTAATAGCTTTTTTACTTAATTTCATTCAGTTTTATGTATTTTTTTTAAATTATCTTTAATAATATGTTAAACTAGTATTACACTAGTTTATAAATATGTTTACTAATCAATATAGATATTAATAGTTATAAATCTAAATTTTATATTTAATTTATTTCATTTTATTTCATTTTGGCATTAGCTAGGCTTTATAGAAATTTGTACATTTACATATTAGGTCATTTATCTTAAACATTAATATCATAATGAAATCATTCAAGTAGTGGCCTAGATTATAAATTATAGTTGTTTTCTATGGATAAATGATCCAACTGATGAAGGCAGGTTTTCCAGAAATGTACCTTTGGAATCATTTCTTTTTTTTAGATATTTTTTGGACAATATATTTTAGAGAATGTGTTGAACTTAAACATTTTAAATACTAGAACATATGTACACTTGTAATATAAGTCATGATATAAAATTACATGTAATCTTTTTTATATCATTGTAATAACTAAATTAAACAATTTACATGTTACAACACCTTTATTTATTAATTTTACAATTAACTGCATACTTTTATTTTCTTTATTAAATTATTAAGTATACATTTTATTGATTACATTTTTAAGTTCTAATTTAAACTATTAAATAAAAATAAACATTTTTATTCAAGTGACCAAACATTTTTTTAATAGGAATCAATTCATAAACTTTTGGTTTTGAATTCTCTAATACGATTGCAGAGGTAAACTATTAAAGAAAGTGTGTTTGAGCTACTTATATATTGAAGTGGATGCTTTATCCATTTCAAAAGTTTCATTGCCAAATTAAAACTAACGTTTACTTTTATAAAGTTTTTAAAAGAAATCTGTATTTAAAAATTATGTGTGTTATTTTTTTTATGTATTAAAAGCACATGCAATAACAAGCTACTTGTTGTATTTTAAAATTCTGTGATTTTATTTTCTCAATAAATTTTAGTTTAAAATAATTTTCTCTTGATGCTTTTTTTTTTTTTTACAGTAATTAAAAGCAAGCAAGATTTTAATTTATTTGAAAAAGCATTTTAATTTTAAAAAGTTTTGATTGTGATCAGGTTTCTTTTTATCAATAAACATCACATGACCACCATCTCTTATGCTTGTGTATAACTGTTGTTAAAACAGGCAAAACTCACTATATGTATGCCACACACAGCAAGCTAGAGTAATCAATGGTTGCCAGAGGGCTTGTGCATAAAATCCCCATCTAGTGCTGATGAGTAGGCACTAGATGGGGATTTTATGCACAAGCCTTCTAAGCATCCATTGATTACTCTATATTGCTGTGTGTGGCATACGTATAGTGAGTTTTGCCTGTTTCTTTTTATTTTGTTAATTTTAATCTATTTTTAAATGCTAACTTATTTTTGCATTTTTTAAAATTAATTTTGCATAAGATAAGATCCCTGGTCAGTTGTTGTTTTTTTTAAATTAAGATTAGATAGAAGATAGAGATTTACCCTGATAATAACAGTTCACATAAATAAGCCCAGGTTTCTGACTTATTTTTATACTGATTATTATTAATCTGCTTGTTATGATTCTGCTTCCAGTCTCAGATTGGTGGCATACTTTATACATTAAACTGCACACATTTGAGGATTACAGACACACAATTTTAATGATGTTCTGGATTGAAGCAAGGCAAGATGGGATACTCTACATAGTATCCCAGGAGAAATATCCTATTATCCACAGCAAAACACATACACAATTTTTTAGGCAAGTGGCTAAGTTAAGATTGATAACTGCATTTCCTCTCTTCAATGGCCAGGTTCTATGAACTAGCTGACATAATATGCTGCCTACAGTACAACAAATGATGTTGAGCAACTGTGGTCAATCGATCAAAGAAATGGTGGCATTATTAATATCAATAGAGTACATTAACATAGTCAGGGAGCCCATAGATAAATTCAAAAGGCTGGACCATTATAGTGATGAAACTTTCCAAAAAAAAAGAACCACCTGACAGAGGCTAGGTCAGAGTAATCAGACAGATTTTTTTTATAAAAAAAAAATTGTATATATGGATTATGAAAATGGAGAAAGTTTAATAAAATGTTCTTTTAGGCAAAGTGCAGGGCAAACATTCAGCAGGATTTCTGAGGGGAAGTTAATGTGTAAATCTTTAAAAAAAATAGCAAAATCTTTTTTTTCATGGCATGATGTGGCAGTTGAACCAGATGCTTTATCTGCTTCAAAAGTTCCATGAGCAAATTAAAACTAACTTTTATTTGTATAAAGTTTTTTTTAAAAAAGTAGTTAAATGTTTTGTGTTTTTTTATGCATTAAGAGTATGTGCAATAACACACACCCTTGTTTATATTTTACAATTCTGTGATTTTACTTTTTTAATAGATTTCATTTTAAACTAATTTTCTTTTGATGCTTGTTTTTTTTCTGAGAGTAATGAAAAAGCACCCAAAGTTTTAATCTATTTGAAAAAGCATTTTAATTTCAAAAAGTTTTGATTGCTATCAGGTTTCTTTTTATTTTGTTAATTTTAATTTATTTTTAAAAGCTGAGACTTAGTTTTGCATTTATTTTTTTTAATTAATTTTGAATAATATAAGAGTCCTGGTCAAATGTTGTTGTTTTTTAATTAATATTAAGTGAAAGATAGAGACTTATTCTGGTCAAAACTTCTAATTAAAGATTAAGTGGGAGGTAAGAGTTCACATAAATAGCCCCAGGTTTTTGACCTATTTTTATTCTACTGATTATTAATCTGCTTGTTATGATTCTGCTTCTTATTTGCAATTCTTCAGCATAGATCACTGAAGTTGGATTTCTGCAGACTGTTAATAATTCTACTATTTGTCATGATCATAATGGTCATCCAGTCACCATACCAAAAATATATACCATGCAAAATCTTAACAACATGCAGTGCTAAATCAACCCTAAGACAAACGTCAGAGATTCATAATTATGTCTTCAAGAACATGACTTAGAAATCTAGTCGAGAACTGACCCAAAGATTGCCTCCATACTCCTGACCAAAGAAATATAAATCAAAAGCCTTCATGATAGACTCGAGTTAGAAGGAACTTTGCACACCCTGCTGGAACAAATCTAGGAACAATTCAAATCCTGAAAGGTAATGGAACTTTCATATATTGAAACCAGGGCTTAAATGTTTAGCTAAATCTTTATGTTAAAAGTCTCAGCTTAATTTTAAAAAAAATCTGCCTTTATAATACATTTTGCATATTCAATTTAAATATCTTTAATTATTTTATTATGTGTTTTATTTATAATGTGCATTGGAATCTTAGTTTTAAGATTTCCTATTTTTAATTTATTTATCTGAAAGTGTATTGTGAGTTTTTCTTTTCTTTTGTATTACTAACCCTTGATAAATTCTTGGGCAGATATTAGTAATTTTATTTTAACTCACCTGTTCTTTTTCATTATAATTAATTTACATAAGCTTGGTTTGTATTTTCCTGCAGACTGCAAATCTTTTGGTTAGCGATTAGTCAGTAGAGATTTTGGTTTTCCTCTGTTTCAGATTACATAATACCATAATCTTTTCTTTTTCTTGTATTGGAATCAACCTTAATGATCTTGAACATGGTCATTCATGGGCTATTTTGCAAACATATGACATTCTTAGTCATGATATTTCTTTTTCAGGCTAAGGAAAGCTTGCCTGTGCTGTTTCATTGTATTCCATACAAGCCCGCCCAGGCAAGCTTTCCTTAGCCTGAAAAAGAAATATCATGACTAAGAATGTCATATGTTTGCAAAATAGCCCACGAATGACCATGTTCAAGATCATTAAGGTTGATTCCAATACAAGAAAAAAAAAAAATTATGGTATTATGTAATCTGAAACAGAGGAAAACCAAAATCTCTACTGACTAAGAAAAACAGAATAATACTCTCGTACACTCTCTGATAAATTTGATAGAGAAATCTAGTCAAACTTTCATACTTTAGTTTGCCTGAGATTTATTTTTTTGAATTTAATAAACTTTAAAATTATTTAGAATTATTTTCATTAACCTTTGTCTTTGCATTCTTTCTCAATTATTTGAATGATGTTAAAGATCTCTTTCTTTACCTGAGTCTAGCTGGTAGCATTCATCATCATCAATTCTTGATCACCATAAATTAAATTTTCTAATGTGATGTGATGTGATGTATTGTGGCTTCTTCTTAAACAAAGTCAAGAATATCTCAACAATTATGCCCAGATAAACCTGTTAGCCATTTTATTTTCCATTCTCCACTCTAATTTTTCCCATATTCTGCTCCATCCCATTTCCACAACATAATTTTTGTCAATTCTATACCTTTTATATCTAAATCCCTTTATCTTTTCCCAAACCCAGCATAAAAACCAATAATTCACTTTTTGTATAATCACTTTTTTCATATTTATTCTTTCATAACTTCATTATATGTACCCTTTTTGTTTTTAAGCATTTACATTTAATTAACAAATGCCTAATATTTTCTATTTCTTCCTTACATGATTTACAAAATAAATCACCCATATTTTTCTATTTACATGCATATTCTCTTGTAGCTAAAGATCCCATTCGAGCCTTAAACAATAAACTACTTTTCTTACTATTATCATATATTAACTCACATCTAATATTCTGTTTATTTCTATATATATTTAAACTCTTTTTACTCTCCATACTATTTCTTCATCTCTCTAACTCCCTATTCTTTATTAATAACTCAATTCTTTTATCCCATTCCTTACTACTACAACACTCAACAATCCTCTTAACACAATCATCTTATCTTTTGTACAAATATACTGTACAATATATGTCTGATTTTTTCTATCTCCTTTACAAACATAGCAAAAAATGGATTAATGTTACATCACAAGATTTTGGATTAATATATTGTATATACATTTGTAGAATTAGTTTTGAGCAATTATAAAGATGGTGATAAAATATGCTGGCTATATGATATTTCTTTCAAATTACCAAATAATGATTCATATTTTCTTTAACAAAAAGAATTTATTCTAAATCTATATAGCAGTCAAACAGAAAGATAGATACTGGCGCTACGCAATGAAACTTCACTTATAAAAAATAAGAAATCTATTATACAAAAAAAGACCCACAATTGCTATAAAAAGCAGTATTCTAAAATGTTATTTAAATGTCCAATAAATTACTTTTTTTATATTTTAAATTTTCAGCAATTTACAACTTATACAAATTTAATTCACAATATATTTTTTCAGCTTTTGAATTGCTTCTTTCTATTTAAAAAATATATTTTATCACCTAAGAAACTTTTAAAAAATAAGACAGTTATGAAGTAGATTTTACATAACGAAAGATGACAATGATAGTTTTAAGTTTTATTGTAAAAAAATAAAAATAAATCTTTTCACTCGAATAAAAATAAACTAAAATATTTATAAACACATTTTTGTTGCAAAAGAAATGCTTAATTAAAAATAGAATTACTATTGATAAACACACTCTTATTATTTACAAAGGTCATATACATAAAAAATATTAATTTTATTCAAAAAATTTAAATTACATATAAATACTTTTTATACTATTATATTTTATTTATAAATGCGTATATATATAATTATAAGATGGTATATAAGTTAAATAATCTTTAAATAACTCACTAAAAGCAAAAGATTTTCCAACAGATTTTTGCCTTACAGTGGGCTATTTAAACAATATTTTACCTATATAAGGAAATCATAAGAGAAATATTATTACTTACTATACTTACCAATGCTTGTTTTATTATCTAATTGAGAATACATTCTCATTTACTGACCAAAATTGTACAATTAGATATGTGCTAGCTATCGGAAAGTTAATTTTTAAGTTTTATTTTCTTAAGTGGTTAAATGTGTTCTTACTAAATCACAACATTTTTGTAAAGATTGCATTCGCAAATGTCTGTATTTGTAAATATAATTTCAAAGTATGGTATTTATACATATATTTGTATAATGTCTATGAGTGATAAAAAGTAATATAGATAAAACAATTTTTAAATAGTATATAAGAGAGCAAATCCCTCCCTAAAATCCCTGAGTAAAAACAATGAAAGTAAGAATAGTAGTTATCTCTGGCTTGGCAACAGCTGAATGGTGAGGATTTAAAAAGTTTTCCATCTTTGTTTTAGCTGCTTGCAAAGAATTTTCACACACCCATTTACCAATAACAATGGATAGTTAGTTGGGTTGACTATAAGCTATATACATTAAAAATTCTAAATATGATAAAAAAATTCAGGTTTACATGGACAGATTCAAATCCAAGTCATAAATAAGCATTTTGCACCACAAGGTTCTTTCAGAAAATTAATTTACTCAAAAGTTGATTTTTATTATTTCAAATATGTATGTTTTTTGGCAAAACATATTACAATAAAACTATATTAAAAACATTAATCACTAGTAAGCATTTTTTTAAAAATTAACATATATAAATCTTTGTTTATTTTCTTTTTGTTTGTTAAAACATTTCTATTAAAAACACATAAGACTGACACATTTTAAAATAAATAATAAGACAATTTTCTAATATTTAAATTACAATTGTTAAGCATGCACCATGCAAGTTAAATTTAAGAGTAAAATAATATTAAATAACTGCAAACATTTCAGTCCATGTTTCTAAAATAATCAATGAATAATTTTAGAAAAGATTATGAATGCTGAATTTGCAACAAAAAAAAATAGTCAATTTCTTATTTAAACCATAATCCAATAATTCTGTAGAATCTTTTTATATATATCATACCAGACACTTATGTATTGTCAGTATATTCAAATCTACACGTTTTATATTATACTTTATAAAAAAGCAAATAATATACATATATATATATATATGATAAACAAAAACAAGTTAAAAATTTTTTAACCTGCCTATAGCTTGCATTTTATGATCACAGATGGAGCTTTACCAATAGCTCATCAAGCTTGTTTACAAAAAATGCTGAGAGAGAATCAAAATTTCAATATCTCTTTCAAATTGATCCCAACCTTTATAAACCATGGTTTTAAGCTAATTGGCTTTCGTCAGTAAAGGGTAGGGGGACTAGAAACTATATCTAAAACCCCAACTCTACTGAACAGCATATATGTAAACTGTTCCTATCAGCTTGAAAGCACGAATTTTTTAGATACATAAATATCTTAAAATCCAGCTAAACAAACTATATAGCTATATGCTGTTCAGTAGTTGGGGTTTTAGATCTAGTTTCTAGTCCCCCTACCCTTTACTGATGAAAGCCAATTAGCTTGAAACCATGGTTTAAAGATTGGGGACAATTTGAAAGAGATATTGAAATTTCAATTCTCCCTCGGCATTTTTTGTAAACAAGCTTGATGAGCTATTGGTAAAGCTCCATCTGTATTATATATATTAACATACAAAAAATTCCATCAATTTTAAGAATAACAACATGACTTAAATAGAATTTACATTTCCTAATTGATCTGCTTTTTGAATGATGATTATACATTTTTTAAATGATTATCAAAAAGAGAAAAAAAATTGTTTGATTAATTGAATGCAGATGATTATTTGACAAAATATTTTTTAATATTAATTAATCCTTTGTTTTAATGCAAAAAATTATATTTATCTACTCAGAAATTGCTAATCATACACAATCCACATGCCAATTTTTTCATGCATGAGTTAAATGCATCATACAACTTTTGTGCTACTATTCAATTTTTATATAAAATCTTTAATAAATAAATAATATTTCATCTTTTTTTCATATTATAACATGTACAGAAAAAATATGTTTAAAATTTTTTTTAATTTTTTTTTAATTTTAAAACTTCCATTGTTTCAAATTAAATTTGTTAATAAAAATCAATCACAATTTTATTTTATCATAGAGGAATTCATCAATATAAGAACCTCAATTTTAAACAGAAAGTTAAAAACTATTATAAACTCATTCTGAATTAAGTTTCAAAGGGGTAGACAAGTGCTAAAAGTATATTGAAAATGAGTTGACTTTTTGAGTACTAATAAAAATTGTTTTTTGATTATAATATTACTTTACAAGACATAGGATTACTTTTCATTTTTATAATGGAGAGGTTCAATCTGCCAAATTTAGTTACACAATGAGTTATCTTTGGCACAAGAATCATACATTGACCATTACTGATCTGCATATAATATGTTAAGGGTTAAGTCAACAAATAGTCATAAACTGTCAGAAACAACACATTAGGCCCATTTTCTGGCCAGATAAATTTCTTTTTTCATGTGTTTTCTTGTTTATTCAATAGTCAAATATTCAGTCAATTATGCAAGAATGTCTATCTGCTACATTATCTTTTTTTAACAAAGGTTTTATAAAACCGACTTATTTAGATGCTAAATTTTTTTTTAAATCACATTTTGCATAATATGATTAAGTAAATGATTAAAAGTACATATAAATTAGTGGATTTTCTGTTTGCTAAAATTTTGTGCAGATCTTTATGTAATAACAATTCAATAATTGTATTATTAAACAATGCTATAAAGTTGTGACCAATCAGAAAAATTAAAATTTACTGAATAACTTCACATCCTTTAAAATAAAATAATAATATATCTATAAAGGTTTACCATTATGGCTAATTTATGACTGAAAGCATTTTCAATGATAAACATGCACAAATTATTTCTAAATGAAGATAAATCATTTGATATATAAATATATTCATACTTTTGTCATTCACACACAGATTCATCTCTCTGTGTAGAAATTTAAGATATAACAAACAGCAATATCAAATTAAGATATGGTTTCATAACTGACTATTCAGATTTATGGAAGGACTTTATTGCTCATCCACACACAGCAGTAATTCTTAAGGAAGTCTAACAATATAACTCATAAAAGATTAATCTTACTAACCTTTGACATAGTCTTCTTATCAAAGGAATTCTATTGTTTTTTTGGTACTTGTGTATAATTCAACTGATGACGTATTACCCTGAAGGCATATCAGTCTAATCTTGCGATTTTTAAGATAACGTCTCCAAGTGATCTGCGGACACATGTAATTGCTAAAATGTGTCCGCAGATCACGTGAACATGGTACGTTAAAAATCGCAAGATTAGACTGATATGCCTTTAGGGTAATACGTCATCGGTTGAATTATCCAGGTCACATGCTAAAAAATATTCAAAAATGAAAAATATCTGACACAGGTCAGGCAAATACTAAAAAAAAATAAAAAAAATGTACATGCATGCGTCAAAATATTATTCTCAAATTTAAAATACAGCAGTGCGTAGCACTGGATTTGGTGGGGGGGGGCCTCCGGACATTGTATTACTCTCATAGCTGTATGATATAATTCAGAAATTAAAAATAAAATTAAAACGTAATTCAATGTAAGTTTGAGAATTGTAGAAATATTAACAAATATTTTTTGTAAATAAGTTTGAGAATTGTAGAAAAATTAACAAAAACTTTTTGTAAATTTTAAATAAACACCTAAATAAAAAAGACGCGATCTAATGCAAATCTGGTATTAATGGCGTCCAGAAAACGCCACACTTTTACATGCATTTGGTAATTTTAAAAACGTACTGCATATTGCAAAAATGATTTAAAAAATTATTTCAAATTATTTACACATTAAAAACGTAATATAGAAATATTAACAAAAAGTTTTTGTAAATTTAAAATAAACAAATAAAACACTTTACCCGAATTAATGCGAATTTGGGCATTAATGGCGTCCTTGTTATCACATGCATTTGGTAATGTATATTCCAAATTTGTTTTAAAAAATTATTGAAAATTATTTACACATTAAACGTAATTCAGTGTAAGTTTGAGAATTGTAAAAATATTAACAAATATTTTTTGTAAATAAGTTTGAGAATTGTAGAAATATTAACAAAAACTTTTTGTAAATTTTAAATAAACACCTAAATAAAAAAGACACGATCTAATGCAAATCTGGTATTAATGGCATCCAGAAAACGCCGCACTTTTACATGCATTTGGTAATTTTAAAAACGTACTGCATATTGCAAAATTGATTTAAAAAATTATTTCAAATTATTTACACATTAAAAATGTAATGTAGAAATATTAACAAAAAGTGTTTGTAAATTTAAAATAAACAAATAAAACACTTTACCCGAATTAATGCGAATCTGGCATTAATGGTGTCCTTGTTATCACATGCATTTGGTAATGTATATTCCAAATTTGTTTTAAAAAATTATTGAAAATTATTTACACATTAAACATAATTCAATGTAAGTTTCAGAATTGTAGAAATATTAACTAAAAATTTTTGTAAATTTAAAATAAACAGATAAATAAAAAACACTTTACCGGAATAAATTATTTACACATTAAACGTAATTCAATGTAAGTTTGAGAATTGTAGAAATATTAACAAAAAATTTTTGTAAATTTAAAATAAACAGATAAATAAAACACTTTACCCGAATTAACAGCTCAAAAAAGTAACTGTGATGCCGTAAATAGCAAAATCGCAATAGACAGAAAAATCAAAAAATTTCCCAAACCTCTCTACGAATTTTAAATCTCGCGAGTGAAAAAAAAAAAATTGACTCTCTGATGGATTAATCATAGCCAGTCACTTGGTTACCATGACAACGTTGTCATGCAAAAAATGTCGATGTCTACCGGAAGGGAAATCGGTAAGTCAAAAACGTCATCGGTTGAATTATATACAAGTACCGTTTTGTTGTTTGTTTTTTTTAATATTAGAATTTATTAGTCAAGTATAAATACATGTTGAATACAATATATTTATATGGTCATTTAGCATTGCCATCCATGGTTTATCTTGTACTCAATACTCCAGAAATACCTGGTTAAGCTTGAAGCTATAAGGGATTGTTCATCCTTGAGAAGTCATGGATTTGGAGATGGAATATTTAGGTTTCAAGAAACTTATAAATTGCCCAGGTATCTTTGAATATTCCCATAGGGGCTACCATTTGGTCTTTTACCTTAATTTTTTCTATGATTTTACAAAATGTAGAGATTAAATCATAGTTATTATTTTTGAAGATCAATTGACATCATAGTAACCAGATGGTGAAAGTGAGAAAAATTGTCATCCTGGTTAATGGGAAGTGTTCTTTTATTATAGTGGCTTTAATTGGAAAAATTTCCCTAGGATTAACATTGGTACAATCTATGATAAATTTTCTAATAGGATCCAAATAATGACATGTATAAAGTACATGTTCAATGGTTTCTTCTTCATATTTGCAAAGTTGACATGTTGAATCTATTTTGGTAAAACCACTCCATGTGACCAGAAAATGATTTGTTGGTAGCACAGTGAGATTTAATTTAATTATGAAGTCTAAATATTTGAACTCCATATGCCAGAATTTAAAATTTCTTATGAACTTTTGTATCATAACCCCCAGTGCAGAAGGGAAAATTGTGTTGTTGTTTATAGCTAGGGCATAAGCACTCCAATGGGTGATTTTTCTTTTAAATGGTGTAGCAGAGGCTAGATTTTTTTAACATAGTCCCACATAGTCTTGATCCATTTGCTTTTAACCTTTTGAGTACTGATAACTTTATTGGTCGAGTGAGGTAAAAGTCTAAACTTTTAATTGGTCAACTCACAAACTCAATGTCAAAATATATTCATCTTTTAATATTATATTCACTTTAGTTTCATATGTAAAAAGTATATTAATAATTTGTCAGGTTATGGAAGTGAATGAAAGTTTTTTCAAAAATAAATTTTTATTTGTAATTATAAAAATATTTGATAGCGGCAAATCTAAAATGAACGTTAGTAACCAACTAAAAAGTGTTGCTGACGTCAGTGATTTCTTTCTCAGTTTTACATTCCCGAAAAATAAATAATATTTACTAAAATTTTATATATTTTTCTATAATAATTTTATTTTTAGCATATTTTATCAAAATAATTTATAATATGTCAAAAAATACTTTTAAAATGGTCTAAAACATTCGTTTATCACTTTTGAAATGAAAGAAAAGAAATCGTTACTGACAAGTAAATTTTTTTGTCCTCAATAGTTGAGAGCCAGTCAATGCTTGGAATGAACTGCCTCCTCCCTTTGTTAAACCTTCAAAATCAGTTTTATTGATTTTTTACTTGTAAAATAATTCAAGAGAAAACAGCATCTTACAGAACTTTTTATAAGCTTTCAAAGGACAGTAAAATGTTTACCATAATGTTAAAAATGACCAAATTCAAGCAACTTGAAGCGGTTTCAAGTCATCTCATAAAAATTCTTTAAAGGATTAAATAGTGGATCAGTGTCCGTAGAGTTCACAAGAGGGGGGGTTGATTTTTCAGAAATATAAAATTTAAGGAATATATCATGTTAATTATTTTTTGTAAATAATAGGTAGAGACCAAGTGGAGGGCCAAGCCAATAAGCCCTTTAGGCCTCTGAACTTTGTGCAAGCTTATCACCACTGTTTTATCCCTCCACATTAGCTTCAAGCAAATATAAATTATTTTATTCTGAAAACTTTTAGCAGGATGAAAATCAGGCAAGTAATAATTTATATGTGGGAAAACTAGCATGTTTAAAAGAGAGGTTTTCCCCAGAAGGGATAAATAAATTCTAGAGAGAGAGAGAGAGAGAGAGAGAGAGTTCACAACTCTTCTGGTGGAGGTAAGAATTTATTCTTGAAAGTATTAAGACTTATTTCATTATGATTTACATTTTTACAGAGAGTCTTCTGGATCAATATTATATTTTGATTAAAGCTTTCTGAACTCTCTATTAAATAAACATTCATCTCAAAACAACCATTATTAATGATCTGAATATATATTCAATACTAAATTTAACTAGCATTAGGTTAAATAATTCAGCCTTTAACTTTCACATATAATAAATGCTGCATGTTTTTTAACTGGAAAATATTCTTTTCTTAAGGCAGTTATCTAAATTATTACATTCACTATTAAAAATTTTAATTATGTGAAATTTATATATATATATTGTAATGGATGTTTAAGACCCCATTACAAAAATTATAGTTTTATAGGGGTGAAGAAAATAAAATAAATTTTTATATAAGGTTTCGTTTGTAAAACTTGATTAAAAGTTTTTTTTTAATGCTTGTACAAATATATATGTATGTGCGTGGGAATTATATTTTAATACCACAGTTATATTTGGTTTTCAATTTTTAATTTTGAAAATAAATAAAAAACTAAGATTTTTTTTTTTGTTAGATTTATGTAAAAGTAAAGTGTACAAATAGATTGCTTTTCAGATTTGGGGATTTAGATTGATAAGGCTAAAAAAAAAAGAAAGAAAACAAAAAGAAAAGAATTTTTCATTAGTTCATTCCTAGATCTGTAAAGGGCAATTTATTTTGTTAATTAGATAACTATTGTTATCTAGATCGAGAATTTTTAAATTTTAATTAAAAAGAAAAAGTTTGGTAATTGGTTTAAGAGATATGATTCAGAAATAACAGGCTGAATCAGGCCATTGGATTATCTTGGACTAGCTTTCAATACTGGCATCAGCTAGTATACTTGCAGCAGCGCAAAGAGACAGACACCAACTCTGACAGGAGAATTGCACGATTCCTGCCAAAATACTTGGAAAGAACGATTCCTGCATATTTTGAAAGCTGATCCAGTAATAATTCTATCTAGAATGAACATTAAACCGACAGCAAGAATATTTTCTTTACCATGATGTGCTAAGCTTCTCGCCAGGACAGGTTCGGACGTCCTGTGTCTCCATTAACTGCCTACAATGCCATAAGAACCGGCTCCAAAGAAACCACTAACCAACTCGCCCAAGCCTACCGTCAGTGAACCCAGAGCAACGGACTAACCTAAGAAGTCTAGTGCACTAGCTTTTAAATAAATTATTAAGGTACCTTACATTTTTGCAATTTAAATAATGTTATCTTAGATTTGTTCCCTTTTCAATATAAATGTTTTTTTTTTAAGTTGTATATTATGTAATTCGTTTTCTGTGTGCTGGATAATTTTTTTTTTTTCTTTTAATGAGTGCTAATTTCAAACCTATTACTGTCCGTCCTATTTAAGTCTTAGTAAGTAAGATAGTAGCTTATTTTAATCTCACATTCCTTGTCGTTACAGAGCGCAGTCTGGATATTACAGACTAATTTAATTGGCTTTTGGCTTGTGACCCATTTTTATTAGCCGTACTTATGTCGCGACCTTAATTATTCGTAATAGACGATTACAAAATATAATAGTCTTTAGTTTTATTTCTTAAAGCTTCCAATTCGTTTATTAGGGGCACGTACGATCGTTTTAACCCTTTCTATAGGTAGATCGTGAGCTCCTAGCCTGTCTCACTCAGAGGGAGGTCAATCGATTGAAAGTAATAACTTTCAACACCCTTTTTATTATTATTAATGTTTTGGAAGCTACCTTCGCATTTCTTCTGTTTCGACATAAGTTTGCATAAATCTCAAATACGGAGATCCAGCCTTTTCCTAACTATGGGTTATAAGCAGGAAGCTACCCCCTTTCTTATGTGAGATCACTGAATACTTGCTAATACTTCTGCTACGGTCAATATTTTGCACTCTTTCACGCACAGAAAATCGCTCTCAAAGCCATATAAATATTTAAATTCAATTTTGACGAATGTACGTGTAGTACATATTTTAGGTGGGCTTTAAAGATTATTATTTAGATTTCTCTTTATTTAACCTTGCTACTAATAAAATTATTTATTTATTTACTTAGTTGATTTTGTTTTCTGTTGCTACCTTTCCAACTCGCTGAACAAAACATAGATCTCATTTGCTTGATTGAGCTAGTCCGGCGCATTCGATTCGCATATCTTGTAACCCCTCAAAAATAAATGTCTAGTTCCAAATTTCGGACTAGTGGCGCCCTGGCGGTCAATTTATGCGAGTCTAAAGCTTTTGTCCGGTATAATATATATATTGCACAAGTATATATATTTGTTATATCTTAACAAACATATGAACTTGTAACAAAATAAGACTTTGATGTAAAATATATTATTTGCGTTCTAAAAATACACATTTGAAAACATTACACATGATTGTACAAATTAAAATCACATATAACCTGGACCAGCTGATGAGTGCTGGCTCAGCACGAAATGCATCTTGAGAGTCATTTGTCTTTTATTGATAGGAATTTAAAAGAATATGTGGTAATATTGTGGTTATTTAATATATTTATAAAAATAAAATGTCCGAACTAATATACGATTAAAATACATTCTTTTGCTTTTCTTCTTCTTTTTTTTTTTTTTGTGCGTGTTTAAACAAGATGGTAAACGATTATAATGAAATTTTGAGATATTCATAGATTGAGATAACGTTTTCAGATGCATCACGAACAAAATAAATACTTTAGAAACATCCTTAGGCTTTAAACCATGCTTTTTTTAGAGGCCACTATCATTTAAAATTGCCTCAAACATTCTTGAAAGCAATAAATTATTTTTTTACTTTATTTAATGTGAGATTTCTTAACATTATTATCATTGCTAATCAATTATTATGCTTCTTTTATATACTTACATATATTTCCTTTTTCAAATTTTTTGCCTTTTTTTTTCACTCATAGATTAATAATTTTATCTTGGGAAATAAATAATTTGTTCTTGTATATTAAATTTAAATATTCAATTTTAACAATAAAAGTGATAGTCTTGCAAACAAATAAATTTATTTTCATTATATTAAAACAAATTATAAAAAAGTGAACATTATTATTCTTTGTTGTTTTTATTTTCTCTATAATTTTAAGTTAGATAAAAATCCATTTTTGCCAACACATCCAGGTCTAACAAAGGGAAATGTTTAGTAAAGCAGATATTATTTTAAAACATTTTCAATGATTTTCCAAAACGGTAAATTTGTTTTTGTTTTAATTTTAGGTACAAAATAATTTTATATTTTCAGCACCATATGTCAAGCGTTGTTAGCTGAGAGGTCTGTGCAGTCGTCTTGCAAGCACGCATTTGGTTGCAGAGGGTTGTTGCGGGTTCGCCTCCCGGCCGATGCTATGACATATGGAATATATATATATATGGTCTCTGTTTGATTGTCTGTAATCTATCTATACACACATATTAACATACATCCACATCTTTTTGCTATACATGCATTACCTAAAATGTTAATAGAAAAGACTGATTATCAAGAACGTCTTTCAAAAAAAAGAATTTAATTTTAAACGTGATATAACTTTACAGTGAGATAAAAATGATCGATTCTATCTTAAGTATAAATAACAATCAAAAGCTATTTATTTACTCTTTCTATTTTTTTTTTAATAAAAAATTATATCACAATATTTCCCTCTTTGAATAAAAAATAAAATAAATCCTCCCTTCGCTAATTTCTCTGAAATACTGTTTACCTCTGTCGCTATTTTCATATCAATATAATATAACAACCCTTTAATACTTAAATCATAAATACCTATCACCTCCTTTCTATATTTGATCATATCAGTCCTCTGCATCTATCCAGTTTTACATTCACAATTCCTTGTCATAAAATTCATAAGACACTTATAATTCTGTGATTACTTAACCAGACTTCAGATTCTTGGAAAATCATAAGCACCCTTGAACTCTTTGTCATTTTGTACAAGAAACACATTTCACACTATTTTCAATAAGGCTGATTTAAAGTTTTTTTAATTGCTCAGATTTACATTAAACTGATGTGAGACATTGACTGAACATAAAAATAAATATTCTTAGCTTGTCAGTATTTACCAATTTAATTTTAGAAGCATTTTGACCTAATTCCAAGTTAATTTACTTTAGAAGGATATGTGGTGGGATTTTAACCAATATGGACTTTGACTAATGGAACTGAGCTAGAGCAAATTTTACAGGTATCCTGTAACAACCTACTCATTTCTCTTGTAACCCATGTACATAGATTGAGGATTTCTAATGGACATTAATCTGTGCTGATTATTTTACAACTTAATCCATTCTTTCCATTTGGAAATATGAAAGTTATACCACAGTCAGATAATATTTTTTTAGCTTTTCTGTTGTAGTGATCTGATGAGATTTTAATATACTTTTAACATTAGCTTTTCTTAATGAATAAACAGTAATACATTTTTGCTAAAGCATTGCATATCTTCATGAAATATTGAAATCGGGGAAGTGGTGAAAATGTGTAGAAATAGTTATGGCTATGAATAATGAGTTGAAACACATTGACATAGGAATTATTGGTAGCATTAGTATTCAAACATATTTCATATAGATCTACCATGTGCACAATTATAGCTTACAATCTAGGTCATTAGATCAAGCTTCATATTTATCGGCTCCAACTTTAGGATTAAAGAAACCATATTAATTATTAATTTATTTTTTATACTAGAATTGGATAGAAAACTTTGTGGAAGTGAGATAACTGAATGCATAAAAATGAATGAATTGATTTACAATTCCTGCCTTTCAGTATTTATCAAATCTTTTAATTCCTTCCTTAATCATCTAGAATTGAATTGAGATATTTTCTGATATTACTTGATTTTTATAGGATTTAATAATGATGATTATCAGAGTTTCATTGTTCAGTACAATATAGAACAATCAATCACCTGGAATGTAAAACTTTATCTAATTAATCAGCTATTGATTAAATAGTTTGTATTTTAAAATTTAAACTATTGTTGGAAACTAAAAGAAATAGGTGGAAATACTGGCCGGTCTATAGTATAACTAACATTTCTTTCTCAACCACAAAACAATTTAATTCTAACCTTTATAGATAATTGTCTAATAAAATATAAAATTTTAATGTAATAAATTTTTCTCGAAAATACACAATTCACCATGTATTTGAAGTAAAAAAAATACCACAGTTATAATGATTACAACCAATTTACATCAAAAAATTGAGGTTTGTATAAGTCAAAATATTTTCGTATAAAAAATTTTGCCATATTCTTCTTTGTCAATTTCTATGATTAGTTTTCTTTCTTAGCAATTGTATGAAACATTTAGTATCTATGATAAATTTCATAAAATTTTTACCATAAACCGTTTGTGGAAAATTACAGAATTCAAAAGAAAGACTGGAGCTTGATTAACCTTCTGGTAGTATAACTTCATTCCAAGTTTGTTGATATAGCCAGTCTGTAGCCAAAAGCCAGTCACATTCTTTGGAATGAATTAGCACCTTCATATAGGTGTCAGAGACACTGGAAGATGTGCGATCGAAGATGTATTTCAGAAAGCAAATGTCGAAGATATCAACGTGAACTTGCTACTTCAGAGTACACAAGTCACTTTAATGTAAACTTATCAGTCTTGTCTTAAAAGGTACTAATAAATTCTGTTTTTATAAAAAAGAATGTAATTGTCTTATATTTTGTCAAATGAGAGAATGTTTAATATAATTCAAATGTTATCAGGCTAGGTTTAATCTTCTGCTTCATTACTACATATATCAGAAATATTGTCTCATCAGTATAAATATGACTTTATTTAGTTTAATTTCAATATATTTCTTTAGAGTATAGGCTTAAATAATGTGGGTATTTTTTCACATGCTTTGATAAAATGACTTCATCATCAGCATAAATATCAATGAAATTCTTAATTTTAGATAAGAATGACTGGTTCCAGTATTGGAATAATACTGTTTTATTATTAATTACTCTAAAGGTTATCCTTTAGATCATATACTTTGATGTATGTAAATGCATTATACTTTGTTATCTGAATGAAATTATTTTCCAGTAACTATATGCCAGTTCCATGGTGAATTTTTATCTCTTATAAGTTACTCGTGTAAGGGAAGTTGTCTTGGGTAAAGTTATTTTATTATGTTAATTAACATTCAGCATGAACAAATAGATCTATCTTTCTTTTAATATAGAAAATTATTGTAAGTGATAATACCTTTTAATCCATTTCTATTCTATCATTTGATTCAATTGTTTTTTTTCCTCACCACCTATTCTTGGAACTTGAAAATAGTAGAATATGATTTCACCTGAATCAAATATAATCTCTGGAAAAGACAAGATTTTCTAGTGCTAAATTAAGAATTTGACAGTTGATGTCCTATTTTCTTCATTTAGTGATTTTGATGTTTCTACTTTTGGGGTCTTATAGAATTTCAAAACATGTATAGTAGGATGAAAAATAATTTAAGTGAAATAAAATTTACTACTTTTATGTTACACAAATGACAAGACAATTATATTCAAACAAGAAATATGTGAAACGTTTTCATATACTAAATTATATATTTATAACTAGTACACTTTTTTTATCCAGGAAACAATGTCAAAATAACTATCCTGACTAAATTATTATTGACTAAAAATATTATTTATATGGTCATACAATAACTTCAAAATTACTCACTTACCCTTTCCATGATATTATTTACATAAAACTTCTTTGAATCAAAAGTTCTTTGATGACAATCAATTCAATAAAAATTTTAATTTTGAAATAAATTTTGAATGGAGTCATATCATGCTCTATTGCACAAGAAATATTAGACAAAGTATAAAAACATTGCTTCAGTAATCAACATTAAAGCCCCTGAGCAAGGGCATCTTTCATTATTCATTGTATTAATTCAACTACAATTGTTTTCTTTCATATTATCAACTAGTTTGTCATGCTTATTTCCACCTTCAGTGATTTTTATCTGAGAGTTTCTTTTCCACATGGTTCATTATACACAATTAATAGCATATATTCTCACAATTTGGCTGTGGAATATGTAAATATTACTGAGAATTACAATTCTTTTATTCTAATTATATTGGAAAATTCAAGGATTTCCTCTTTGTAGTAGCAGTCTGTTGTAATTTGTGACAAAAAAAAGTAGTCAATGTATAAACTGAGCATTAGTTATCCATGTTAAAAACCTGTATTTGGGGGGTTTCACATTATCATACTCTCTCATAATATTTCTCATCCCAAAAATTGCATTTATCATAATTACATGTTACTAGTTTCTATATGTGGAACATTTGTAAAAAAAAAAATTACTAGTCATAATGGAATTAAATAAATTGCTATGGCTATTGTTTTTTTTTTATTCATTAGATAATTTCCAAAAAAGAATTCATCTACCCTAGCCAAGTTCTCCATGGGGAATGTGACAATCTAAAACAAATTTGTTTATCCAAATTTTGTATTTTTTTCTATCAGATCAAATAGATATATTTTCCAAGTTTGTTCCTTGATTAATCATTAGTTTTCTTGTCAACACCATAGGAACCATGTGCCTCTAGTAAAACAAATTTCAAGTCTATGGGTGAATTTTTTGGTAACTTGATTTTATCTGTCCACCTTTTCACTCATTCCTTATAATTGCTATATTCAATTCTTATAAGCTTCCATATGAATTAAAATAATGCTGACTTGGCCATAGTTCTCCCTGGCCAATACTTATGATTGCTATTTTTTTTCATAAATGCTCTCTCCTAGTAGGCCCATTTTTTATTCTCTTCCATTGTATAAAAACCACTTCTATTTGTTGATGCAGTTAATCTCTTTAAAACTTTTTTGGCATTTGCATTATTATTTTTTCTCACTCATGCTCTCTGAACAAAAATATTTATCATCTGCTGTAGATCATCAATTAAGGATATCATTCAGATGAGCACTATCTTGGATTCTTTTTAACATTCTTTAACTCTAGTCTTTATTCCTATCCACTATATCCTATTGGTTTTTTTATAATTCTGCAGTTTTTGCCATGCTGATCTGTCACTTACTAAAGAATTTTTTTTGGATATTCCTCTGTAGAGAATTCATTCAGGATGACCTCTTTATTGTAACGATCCAGAGAAAGATAGACTTACGTAAACTGCACTACAGGGTGCCATCTAGGCATTTGAACCTAGAAAAATTTATAAAGTAGGCAGATACGTAAATCAAAAAAAAAAATTTTTTTTTTTTTTTAGATATTTTGGTTCCGGTCGTTAGCCCATGTCAGTAGCTCACTGGAATAGCAGAGATTAAATAATATAATCTAAGAGTATATAAAAAAAAGAATTAAATAAGCCACTGCCAGTAATTAGCATACAAACATTTATTTATGCACATATATATAAGATTGAAAATTGTTTTAGTATCAGTTTATATTTTAACATGTAACATTATTTTTACTTTGAACTTGAATTTACATTTTAATTTCTATTATATTATAAGTTTACATTTTAATTAAGTTCGCACAGGTGGGATTATAAAAGCTTGTTTTAATATGTTGCGTATAGATCGGTTACATAGATTTCAATGGTTAAAAACATTTCAAAATAAACATAAACGATCAAAACATAAAATCATTGATACTGACAATTGCAGAGGGAAATTTATAAGTAACCCAATAGTATTCACCATAAGATACTTGCATTGTCACCAATAACTTAAAAGACATCTGAATAAATACATTTTAGATACTCACCATGAGGTATCATTATTTATCGAATGTCTATATATTTTGATCAAATATGAAATCCAAAACATAATTAACCGATAACGAATCCATGCAAACGTCTATAAACAACTTAAATTTAATGCATTTTTATTTAGTGTTGAGTATGAATAGACTACATAGATTTGCATTTGAGAATAAACATTCTATCCCTATTTAACCTTAGGCTAAAATTCATAGTCAAACTGGCATCAATCCATCTGATATATTGATGTATTCAATGTAATAAAATATGGCAGCACAAAAGTTAAGAGAAGAAATTGCCTCACGTCAGATAGGAATATTACATCTATCTGCGAAGAAGAGCAAAAAAACAAAAAACTCCATAGAAAGGAACTGCGGTATCCGACTTATAATTCCTTTTATAGGCAAACGGGTGTGTGCGGCATATGAAGCGATTCTGCCCATAGCGAATCGGTACTACATCTACTAAATTACACCAATATATCCAATCCATTGACCCAATCTAACCATGAAACAAATAACCTAAGATTACCCTCCCCTAATATAACTTTACAAATCTATACAGCCATTCACGCCCGACTTAAATTTAACATTTATATAATTTAACTTAACGGAAAACAGAAATCATAATAAAACTTAAAGAACAAAAAATAAATAAATGGAAATGATTTTAAATAAAAAAAAATATCAAATAACATTATTAATATTAATTTACATTGGTCAGATAGGATTCTATTTGTATTTTTTATATATGGAAAGTTTTTAATTTAATGTTCATAAATTATAAAGTTCTTACGGTTTTTTAAACAGTTCATCTTTATATGTTCCTTGCCATTTGAACGTGATTTCCCACACCGTCCTAAAAATATTGGTATCCATTTAGCCGTTGTTTTATTTATTCATTCGGAGGTTTTTTAGTTTAGTTGGTCCTCAATGTAGAAAACGATAGTTCATTTCTCTTTCTTTCTTTGGCAAAACTGAAGGGATTGAAGAGTGCATCTTTTCAATCCCTTCTCCTTCACTTTCGCACTAACACATATCTGTCACATTGTAAATAATCAATAACCAATAATTTTCAAACTTGTCCTTTTATATTAATTTGAAGGATTGAATTTACATTACATCATCGATGCGATGGTCCTTTCGCTGAGGTCCAATTCTATAGGGATTTCTTTTTATTTCTAAAAGTTTCTATTGTTTTCCTATCTGACCGATGTTTTTACATTTAAATGCCCAAGGCTGGTTTACATTTAACTAATTAAAACAATCATTTCCATTTCTGATTAATTAATGTGTTTTCCAAGATTAAAGATATATTTTTATCTCTAAATCTTTTTAGGTTTTTGTTTTTAAAATACCTTTTTATTTTTAATAAAGTTTTATTTTAATAATTTTTTTTTTATCTGTGCGATTTATATATACGAGTTTAAGATGATATTTAATTTCAATTTTTAATTCTTAAAGAAAATTTTTAAATGCGAACATGTTTAATAATAAAAAAACAATGTAACATCGTCTGTGCTTGATTCAGGATATCATTCAGATGAGCACTATCTTGGATTCTTTTTAACATTCTTTAACTCTAGTCTTTATTCCTATCCACTATATCCTATTGGTTTTTTTTATAATTCTGCAGTTTTTGCCATGCTGATCTGTCACTTACTAAAGAATTTTTTTTGGATATTCCTCTGTAAAGAATTCATTCAGGATGACCTCTTTATATTCTAAAAATAAATGGGATTTCTAATAAGAGAATTTCACCATTCTTTAGATATTCCTTGAAAATGATTAAATGTGATATCTATGTTCTTCAAGTTGATTTAATTAAGAGCAGCTTTCTAGACTACTTAAGTGTTTCATTAGTTTTTTCTTATATCACTTCTAATCATTTTCATTTTTAAAAATTGATTTATCATTGCTATATGTTGTTTATTACACTTTAACCATACCATTTCTTGGTCTTCCTTATTATGGATATCCTTTACTTTGTCTCTATTTTCTTTATATCCAAACACTGATGAAATTTTTTCTTTAATGCCTCCAACCGATCTTAGACCTCTTTTTTATTTCTCTTTAATCCAGTTCCATTTTCTATATCATATTGAATATCTCCTCTTGAATAATACTGATGATCTCTTGTATACTTTTCCAAGCTTTATTATCAATACCTATTGAAGTTTGATTTTAATCCAATTTTTCAGTTCCTTTGAAACTTTTCATTTACACTTTCTAAGACTTTTGTAATTTTTCTTTCATTCTTCCATATGTAAATGAGGCATTTATTTTATATAGTGCTAGGTTTATAAATTGTAATAAACTAAAGATCATCTTTTCAAGCTAATGTACATGCGCTTTTTATGAATATTAATACTAATAAATGAATACTTTCACTTCCAACACAAGATAAAGTCTTTGCAAAAGAATAGAATGAATCCACCTATTCTTTCAACCCAAATGCTTAAATATGGGCAAATCTTAAGCACTGGAAATGAAAGTGTGATGGTAAACCAATCACTTTAAATTACTTTTTACTATGTCTGAATGAATGATGCCCATGAAATTTTCTAGAATTTACGAAACGTCATTCTTCAATGAAACTAAACATATGTAAATGAGGCATTTAATTTATATAGTGCTATGTTTATAAATTGTAATAAACTAAAGATCAGTGTCATTCATTCAGACATAGTAAAAAGTAATTTAAAGTGATTGGTTTATCTTCATGCTTTCATTTCCAGTTCTTAAGATTTTTCCATATTTAAGCATTTGGGTTGAAAGAATAGGTGGATTCATTCTATTCTTTTGCAAACAATTAACTTGTGTTGGAAGTGAAAGTATTCATGTATTAGTATTAATATTCATAAAAAGCGCATGTACATTAGCTTGAAAAGCTGATCTTTAGTTTATTTCATTCTTCCAGTTTTATTTTTTCTATTTTTCCATTGTATCTTGTTACATTTGCTTATATTGTCTTAAAGACTTTTTGAATTGTTTAAACAAGTATACATTTTCTGTTCTACTATTTCAATTCTTTTTTGAACCTGCTCTGTTTTTGGGCCATTCTTATCTTTTATGTTTTGGATGCTCTGTGTCATCTCCTGCTCTCTTTTTACATTATCTTTTCTATTTTTATCAAACAAGATTTAACTATCACTTTGGTCTTTTTTATTGTATATATTAGTTGGTCTAATTTTTGTATACTTCTTCCTCTATTTTTTTCTGCTATGATTTATTTTGTTGCTTCTTATCTGCCAATGACTTTGATTGTTTTTTTTTCATGTGTCATAGCATTGGCTGTAAAGCGAACCTGTTAACCCAGGACAACTGCTTGTAAGGCAGCTGTGCTGACCTCTCGACCACCAATGCTTGACCGACTATTTATTTTATTTCTGTTCTCACTCTCCACTTTGTTAGTATACTTGTAATCTCTATTTTGTTTATACAATGACAATTATGATACTTTTTTAATGTTACTAATATTATTTCTGCAGAATTGATTCTCTAAAAGTTTTATCAGTCTTTCCATAATACGATATTATAATGTAAATTTCAAGTTTGTCTATGATTCTACCTTAATCCAATGCTATTTTTATATATCAGATTTCAGGGGAGTCTAAAATAGTTATCATATATTCATCTCTTATATGTAGGGGTGCCAAATTATGTAATGGAAATAATATTTTGGCATTCCACATACTTCCATGTAAACACATTTACGTTCCAAATTGCATAATTGAAATTCCTGAATATTATCAGAAGAATCAATTAAATCAAAATAAGTTTTATTTTTGGAACAAAATTAATTTGTCCTTGGCTACTACTCTTTTATCATTGAGAGTTTGTTTAAGATAATCATCTTATAATAACATTTCTGCTATCATTCTAGTTTGAACTGATTGTCTAAAAATTGTAACTAAATAATTTGATGATCAAATAATCATACATTCAAGATTTAATATAGCCAATAGAAAAGTATATAAAAAATAAATTACAAAATAATGTATCATTAAACAAAAATTATTAAAAAAAATAAAAAGAAAAAAGATAGATCATCAAAAAAAGAAAAAATATCTAAATTCTCACTTTTATCCTGCAATATCTTAAAGAGTTAAAATGGTGAGCATATTTCTTAGTTTGATACCTTATAATTATTTTATTATTTCTATGTATATACTCTATATTAGTATTTAATTTTTAAAAAACATCTTTGAGTTTTATAACTTTGCTTTTATCTTTCAATCAACATTTTAATTTTTAATTATTTTCTTCTATTTTGAAGTTGAAATTTATCTAATTAACCTGCATTTTTTTAATCCATGATTAAATAATAAATATAGATTTAACAATATTTAACATTATTTTTGGATTAAAAATAATTAACATACTTCATGTCATGATTTTAAATATTCTCATTTATTTTGTAAAATGTATAGAGGTTTTTCATATTTTTCTGGTTATAACTTTATCATCCTTATTGCATTGCCAAATCCATATAATATTAATATCATCTATGTTCTTTATTAATTTTTTACAATGCTTATTTATAACCCACTATTGACATTTGCTTGCAATAAAAATTTCTTATCCAAATATTTGAATTTATTAGCCAAATATTTTAAGAGTTTTTTATAATATTAATTAGAGTTAGCATACTTTGATTAAATGCTTCTTCTCTAGTTTTAATTGGCCATTATTGTTTTCACTGAATTTTCCTTATGACTGTTTAATTTGTCTCCCAATTTATGACTGGTAATAAGGCATAATTCCAGCACTAAAAATAACAAGTGATTCAACTGTTTGAACAGTAACATTTTTTAGTTTTTGAGAAAAAACATCCTTCATAGTTTTTCCATCTCATGCTAGATATCATTGATGTGTAAAGTGACTCAGTTTGTCCATTTAGATTTTTAATGGGTGCTTATGTAGTCACTCTACTCTTTGCATTTACTGACATATGAGTATTGTTTATGCATAGATTTCTGGAAGTTTTGGTTGCTAAGGAAAATAAAATTTATGTGGTGACTCGATCAAAAAGGTTATAAAAAAATCAGATGATATTATTTATTCATCTTTTTAAACAATTATAATTAATAAATACTTGATTCCAGAAGTATTATTAATAAGGCAGGGATAAATTTGATTATATAATATTACTAAGATTAACATTGTGAAGGTAATAAGATAGGATGATTCCATGTCTCCAAAACCTTTTGCAGCAGTTTACAAGATTTATTTTGTCAATTACAATTGGTAACTAAAGGAATAAAAATACATGGAGATTATTTGTTATCTCTTATAAATAATTCTTTATAATTTCAGAAAATGTTCAAAAGGTAAGAGAATAAAGCTATATGGAGATTATTTAAATTGTCTAGATTTTTCAGATGATGTTGTTATTTTTTGTAAATAATACTTCAGAATTTTAGAAAATATTATTTTAGTCTTTTTAATATTTAGTTTAGTTATACTTTCTTACTTTTATCTGAAAACTTGTGTAATAAAAATTGATGATCACAAATTAGAAGTTAATAGTTTTAAATTTTTTGGCCTGACTATTAATACACATGGTAACATAATAGAAGAAATTAATCATAAATTTAAATTTAAACCACTAAACATCACATGATCAGTGCTCTCAGATCCAAGGCTCCTCACTAATGAAGGCCATAAGCCAGAGACTAGTCTGTAGTTCTTGGATGAGTATGTACTAGATGGGGATTTTATGCACAAGCCTTCTGGCATCCATTGATTACTCTAGCTGCACTGAGTGGCACAACTGTAGGGAGAGTTTTGCCTGTTTAAATTTAAATTTAAATGGAATACTTTTTGAAAATTTGAAAATGATGGTTTTTAATAGTTAGGTTTTACTAGTTATTACTTATGAATCTTAGTCTTGATCTCTTAAAAGAAAAGTAGTATTGTGACTTCAAACACTCAATAAAGTGTAAATAGATGTATGTTATGAATAGCAATAATGGATTGAAAGTAAGATACTTAAGTGAGAGACCATCAGTTAATGAATTAAAGAACTGACATAGGGATGGGTTGGACCTATTTTTAGAAAAGGTGGTACTAAATGAACAGATGAAGTCTTAAACAAGATTTCAAGAATGTATAAAACACACAGAAAGATACCACATTATGAAATAAATGGGTGAAACAAGAAAGTATGATTTGAAGAAGACAGAACTATGAAATGCATAAAACTGGATTAAACTCAAATGACCTTCATTCTGCAGTGGATCCATAATGGTTAAAAATGATAATGATTATAAACCCAAAAATGCATATGATAGTGTTGACTAATTATTACTTGTATTTCATTAAACTCATTGTTTTTTCTATATAGCATAGCCAAACAAATACTTTCAGAGTGAAAAAGTTAGTTATAAATGTAACAAGAAAGAAAAAAGTTATAAAAAGCTCTGAAGAAGACTAGAAGATAGTCAAAACTGATAGCAAAATAAAAAAGGAATTATATAAAAATTGCATTAAAATGTAAGTGAGGAGTGTTATAGAAAATACTTTCAGAATGGTAAATGATTTGAGAAATGCATTTTAATATAGGTCCCAAAAAATTAATTGCTAATAGTTTATTCAACTAAGTCCTGGATATTGGTACATTTATATAGAGAAACCAAAATTTTAAAAATAAATGAGGAATTTATGTAAAATAAATAATTAGATAAATACATCAACAATTTATTAATTAGTGAAGGACATTCAGTCTATAATAATAATATCGTTTCATGGAGGTGGTCAAGAACAATTAAGTGAGAAATTTTCAGACATTTGTAATGAAGCAAATTATTATAAGAGAATCTTTTAAAATAAAATTAGAGAATGATATACTGGATATGAAATATTTATAACAAAGTAAAAATAATGAGTGCATCGATTTCACCTCTTCCTTCTGAATTAACTTTAACGTTCATAAAATTAATCAAATTTTAATTGAAGTAAATATAGTGAAATATAATAAACTTATACTTACCAAAAAAACAAATTGTTTTCTAGTTTCTGTACAGAAATTTTACTTTTTTTTTACAGTTATAATAAATTCACAATGCATAGATACATATATTTTACTTGTTACAAAAAATAACACTTAAGAACACTTGGTGATCAAAACTTCGAAAACCAATTTTTAAAAAAATACCATATGTGCAAATTTAAGTACCTAGACATTTTTAAAAATGAATTTTAAATAATTATCACACCGAATAATTCATCATTCGTAAAACAGTAGTAAGATTAACTTAAACTATAATAATAATAAAAAGACAGTAGGGTGTTTTGACTTATAAAACTATAAATATTTTCCAAATGAAGATTTATATTCTAAATTTTATCAGTTTCCATTATTTTGTACTTAATTATTAATAATAAGTGAGAATACCGGTTATTATTGGGTAAAATATAGCTATTTTTTCATTATGTATTTATTGTTATTTTATCTTATATTTTCACTTTTAATTTTTTTTATTAAGTGGGTCATAATAATATAATGATGGTGATAATATAAATTATAGTAGTTAAACTTCGTGATCATGAAAACAAAAAATATTAATAAAAGTCATCAACTATTTACAAACGAAATGAAAATTACTTTTTATTTAAAAAATATATTAATGTATAAGTCGTATAAATTTATTCAGATAACAATTCACAATATAAATAAGAATACATTATATATGTTTTCTTCTCATAAATATGTGTAGTAACTTTATGAAAATTTAGTGTTGTGTTAAAAATACATAATTGCAATAGTCAATGGTAATCTCACGTCATCCTTTTTTTCATTTTAATATGCATATAATTATATCCGAGTATGTCTAAGTGAGTACAAAAAAATAAGTAAAACACATTTAAGTAAACTATTTCAGAACAAAGAAATGTTTAGCATCTTTCAAATAGGAACAAGAATCATACTAAGTAAACATGACATGGGCATTCCAATGCATATATTATTTTTGCATAGGGAGTAAAGAATGCATAAATTTAAAAAAAGATTTTTTTTTATTTCATGAATGATTCTTTATAATATCCAAAAATAGGTATTTACGTCCTTCGTTCTCTTCACCAGGCGTTTTTGGGTTTATTATCCATTTTCAAGGATGTCGAAGTATTTGCTTGTTTGTTTTTCTCAAAATTATTTTATCGAACATATGTTACTTGTTAAGTTTAAAAAATATTAGGAAATCTAATATAAATTCATGTTATTTTAAAAAATAATATTTTTTTTATAAATGCCATTTACAATATTTAATGAATTTTTTTTCATATATTATGACATACAAATCAGTTAACATGTTGTAAACATTGCCGAGTTTTTTTGTTTGTTTACCGTAGCAATTGTTCAAACTATTGATTAATTACTTTTCCTAACTCTTTTGCAAAAATGATTAAAATTTGGAATTTACCAGTGACAGAAGAAGACGCAGTGAAATATTTTTAAAATTACAAAATAATAGTGCCTGCATGAAAAGTGTGTGCTAATGGGCATGATATGAAACTTTATCTGTGAAGGGGGGTAATGGTAGTGTAATCTCAAAATATGTTCAAAATGAGTATTCTTTCATCGTGTTTTTTGTTTTGTTTATTACAGTTATATTGAATTTTATTAAATTACAAATGTTTGGAGATTTGTGTAATTTATTACGTTTTTATAATCAACTTAAAAAAAAAAAAAAGCTTCAATGAAATACTTAATATGATAATTGTCTTAAAAAACAGCATATTACGCCTGAAAATAAATAATTAATCAAAAAATGCCTGGTGAAGGGAGTGAAGAAACAATATATGTGCCCAAAAATGTTATGATGCAAGATTATATTAACACACTTGTGAGATTGACATTGTTTCTTTAGCATGAAGAGCCTAGCATTAATCATTAAAATATATTACAGCTATTTGTGTGCATGTTATTTATATATAATTTATTCTATATATATAAAAAATCGATCAAATTTACTCTCTCATTTAAAATTATGCAAATAAACTAAGCATAAATAACAACAAATATGAAAGGACAGATGGTACCACTCTTTATGTTACATAACTCACTGGAAAATACAGTTACTTCAAAATCAGTTATACATATAATCATTAAAACAGATAAGTAATTTAGATGAAAGAAACTTATCCTTTCACCATGTGCTATTAATAGACAACACTCCATGTTAACAAATATTTTAAAAGAATTGGCAGCACCCTATTCTTAAAGCCCACTATTAAATAAGACAACATTTATTGACAGAGTTGGAAATAGAATATGATTTTATTTAAATGCCAGATTTTTAAATCATCTTATATACTAGTTGCAGAAAAAAATATTAGCACAGCTAAGAATTTTTTAATAAATATAAAAATTATAAATATGGACAATATTTGTTAAACATGAACCTGCAATAAAATTAATAAGACTATAAAAAAAGTTAAAAAGCTAAGATTATATAATTATGTGAAATGGTTTTAAAAATTGAAAATAGAAAAACATCTTAAGAGAGACTGGGATTAGAGGATAAAAATATAATACTTTTTTGTAAAAAAGGAACTGATAAAAATATTTAAAAAAGATATGTACATAAGGATAGTTTTGTACTTATACATAATATTCACTATGCAACATTTTGTGAAAATAAGTTTATGCATAAGCTTAAAAAATATAAACCTTTATTGTTGTAATGTATTCAAATGCATCTTCTTTGAATAATTACAGTGCTGCCACAATGAAAAATTTTGAACCATTTTATATACTGCAATTAATAATTTTATAAATAATAAATTTTATTATAATGCTAATGAATGCAAAATTTTTATTTTTTGATCAGTTAAGTCAAATTATTATTCAAGTATGAATCATATAATAAAAAAAATTTGCTGTTAGTAAAAAATATTTTTATGTTCTCTTTGTCTTAGTTCTGAAAGATATGAAGCATTTAGAATTTTTGCATATTTTATGTAAGCTGTTTGTATAACAGATAGTTTTTATACAAATACAGATATACTAATGATATGGATGGCTGAAGAGTTGGAATGTGGAGAGGATTAAAGCCTACTCATTAAAGTTGAAGATTTCCTATCTTAATATAAACTGAGCTCTGATTATACATGTGTATGAGAGATGATGAGCTGGGTCAAATGATCAGTGCTGGTTCAGCACAAAATATGTATATTGAAGATCATTTATCTTTTTTGCATGTATAGGGTCATGTATATCAGTTGTATAAGATGGAGTGGATGACTAAAGGGTGCTTAAATGTCGAGTTTAAATTCCTTCTAATTACATTTAGCTTAAAAGTATATATATTTGTATTTTAATATTACATAATGTCAGATTTGTATATGTTAAGAGCAGTTCAAATAATGACTTTTTTTGTTCGTGTGTGTGACTCATATATGGTTATTTTTCATTAATAGATATCACTATTGTTTATTTATTAAGCATATATTTTTAACAAAGAACAATGTTTCTTTTTATCCCACTCTGCAGTGACTAAAGACAAAATTTATTTATATCAGTGATATCAACTGCAAAAAAAAAAAAAAAAAGAAGAAGAAAAGGCACGAAAATAAGTAATAAAATAAAACTTTATCTCTAACTTGATTTAAATCAGTATTTAAAACATAAATTATTGACCTGTACTGATATATATATAAATATATTGTAACCCCTCACCACTGATCACCATCACTAACAAATACCCAGGGTGCCAATTTTATGGATCATAGAATAAATTATCGAACTAACTTTATCCTAAATTTACTTATGAGGCTCATAATTAAAGTTTCACCTTAAACTAACTCAGATGAGGGATACAGAGGTGTATGAGGTGTACAATGTACATTAGATGTGGGAGAAAATATTATAATGAATAGGAAATAAAACATCTATTACATTCTATGCTAAACAAAAATTAAATTGGTAAAATTCTACAAACTAAAATTAACTAATTATAATCTATATTCCACCTCCTCCATCATCCACATGCATTGAACAACCTCCACCATATTAGAAAATTAAACTAATAACTAAAATGTAATATTTTAGAAACTATAATGTATAATTAGCTGGATCTGAACTTAAACTAAACCTATCATTACTAAATTATTAATTACACACTAATCTAACCTAATTAACTGAATTTATTATTTGATCTGAATTAAAAATTGAAGATCTCAGGGAATCTGTTATGGCATGGCCTAGTCTAAAATCTCTATCTCTCAATAACTATTGTTTAATATTATAAAAATAATAATATAAACTAAGCAATACCCTAACTAAATAATGGCAGTTAGATAATGAAAGAAATCGGGTACATTTTGATTTCAATTCATCTAAATAATTACTAAATAATAAAACCTTTCTAAGACAATCAGTAGATAATTGGCATCTCATACAGTGTTTGGATCAAGGAAATCAAATCATCATATTTGGAGGATTATCATAATTAAATGAAAATACAATTATATCACATTAAATAAAATAAATGTGTGAGCATGTGTGGAAATATGAAACAACAAATGAATATTATAAAAGAATTCTAAATACAAATTTTGAGTAATAAAATATTTATTAACAAAAATAAAAAAAATAGTCAAGCAAACGTTTGATCTATTTCTTCTTAATATCAGTACAAATTTTGGATATATTTTGCATCACTAGTTACAATTTTCACAAGAGTAAATAACATAATATAATCTCTTAAATTTCAAAATTAACACCTTTTATCTATCAAAACATCTTGATAGATTTGAGAAACACTTTATATTGGTAACATTAAATGATGAGCCAAAAATTAAATCCATATATTTTACTGTAAAGAAAATGGTTTTTTAGTTATCAGCTACTTCTGATAAACCTATAGAATTGAAGAAATATAACCTTATACTTCTAGTAATCAACTACAAAATTTATCTTGTGTTCAACATTTTGTTTTATAACACTTAGTTATCAATGAACTTAATAAAACTATGACAAACAACATGGATTAAATATTCTAATTACCTATAAAATAAAATTAGAATTGTGCATTTTACTTCAAATGCACATTAACTATAACTAAAGTAAAGGGGTTTGAAACCTAAGAATAATATCAAACTAGGTTTTGCAAAAAGAAATTAATAGCTCCATTAACTAAATATATTCTACCAAATTATATCTTGCAAAATAAAATAAATAATCCCAGTAATTAAATATATTTTTATAAAACTATATCTTGCAAAATGAAATAACTAATTCCATTAATTAAATGTATTTTGCCTTTGCAACCTTGAAGTAAAGTATTCTATTAAATAACTATATTTTTATTTTGCCAAAATAGAAATAAACAATTCTATTTATTAACTATGTTTTATCTTTGCTTGCTTACTTACTCAAATGATGATTGAATGATAAAAATTGATGATATGAAATCTAAATTAGCACTACAAAATGTTTTAAAATGATAATTAAAGTTATACATTACTAATGGATTTTTCTATATCTTTCAAAATAACACTTTATGCATGAGTCTGTATTATGCTGTGTGTCAAAGTATAAATAATTAATTCTAATCAATCTAATTGGTTTGCTTATGAAGTTATAATATGATCATAATATGGACGAAGGCAATGGTCAATCAAGCTTTAATTACTAACTTTATTACAGCTGTTTTGTAAGAAAATCTATTCTGCTTTTATTCTTCTTTTTACCAATAAATTATCTGGCACTTGGCTATAGTATAAGCTGGAAAAACATTCAATAACACATGGGGATAAAAGATTTCTACAATTCAAATCAGATAAATATCAACATAACAACTCCCAAGTCTACTTCTGAGACTAACTAAACTGGTGAGAATAAATCTATTCACCAAATGATCAGGGAGACAATATACTTAACTTCATATACTTTAATTCATAATACCAAATATCAAAACTGGAGGATTCAATCTACTCCTATCAAAAACACTTCAATATACAGAAAAGAAGGGGTTACTTGATCCCATACATACTACACTAGGCAATCTACCCATGTTTAAATATTCAAATAACAAAGAGGAGAGATTACTCAATCCTATAAATCCTATAAAACATTGCTAACATTATTACGTACAGCCACAAAAATACTTTTCCATTCAAGCATAATAAATCACTAATCTTTCCAAACAATTGACCATCCTCTTCCTCTGAAACCAATTGATTATATAACATTTGTACTTGCAATTAACATATGATTATAGCTAAGTTTAATAATGGATACACATATAGAAGCATAATAATACACAGACCATTCAAATCCCAGTAAGCAAAGAACTACTGTCAAAATATCAATTACTAATGGTAAAAGCAATAAAGAATATTTTATATCTGATAATATACTATTTAGGACTTGGTATCATACTAATAACAGTTGGAAAACAAAGCAATAATTTCTATTGGCAAACAAGACAAAATAATCTTTTTTATAGTGCATTTATATTAGCACACAACTAAAGCAAAAAATTTGGCTTAGACAAATAATAAAACTTTATATTTCAGGTTGAATAATTATGAAAAATAATTTTTTTTTTTAATATATTGGAAACGAATAGATATAATATAAGAACCCATCTAATGTGCTTCTTTTAAATAAGAGCTATCACCCCTATTAACATTACATGGATGCATCCGTCCCTTACCACGCACGTATATTATAATTTAATACACGGCAAAACTTATATTAAACTAATAAAAAAAATTACCTTGTACAATATTTTCTTAATATTGTACATTTATGAGATGTTCTAGTAGAAAATAATAATACATATAATAATAAAAATACTAAAACAACCCTTAAACTATCACTATCTATCTGAATTCTATTAAATAATATAAAAAATAAAGTTCTCTTTTCTTTCTTCTTTCTTGGTTATAAAAACGAAAAGTTTATTAATAGTTTATGAATGACATTCCTTGGTCATTTCTTCAATAATAATAATTATTTACACACAAATATAAATATTGACAAATATATAACACAAACACATTCCTGCAGGAAAACAAAACAATATTATTTTGATTCCTAAGAGCAAATTCAATGTTCTCAGATATCAGCTAATGAATTGCTGTTGACATTATATATGAGAAATTTTATTAATTAAGCAATATATTTTTATGACACAAATAAAGTAAATAGTTCATACTTCATTCCTAGGATATTCAAACGTTTTATTTTAAATTTTTAAAGCCATTCAGAATATGTTTTTTTTTAGCTAATAATATTTATTTAGATGAGTTTATTAGCACTCTTTTTAGACAGAAAAGTTTCACAATAGGCAAGGAATGCATTTAATAAAGCAGAGTCATATAATTCAACCATTTTAAAAATTCATTTCCTATTAGTTTTGGAAAACAGGTAAATATTAATAGTGCACTCAATTGCACATTTAGTCTTGTATTTTTAAATAGGTGAAAATAGAAACAATTACAAAAATGTTCTAATAATAATGAAGATAAAATTAAATGATTCATATGCATTCTTTTAAATCTTCCTTCATAACTAGCATAAAAAAATTTAAAAAGAGGTCTGAAAATTTTTAATAACTGTTTGCAAATTACACACGCTGTGATTATTCCATTAAGAATATAATTAAAACTTGAGAAAAATAATTTTGACAAATAAACATACATTCTTCTTTCTTCTTTTCCATTCAATTTAAAGTTTAAATTAGGCAAATTTATAATACCATTATACATTCCCATTTTTACCTTTAATAGTGGCAATTTAAACTTAAATAATATAGTATAGGCATTTACATGTATCTTAGACAACGGTTGGAGAATTTAGTCAGCCAAGGATAGAACCAACGTATCTTTTAGTGTGGTTTAAGTACACATATCTTTGAAACAATAATATATTTTACTTTCAGCTTGAACCTTGGAAGAAAAAATATATACTATTAAACTTTGTTTAAAAATAAACAGTATTGGAAGATCTTTTAGCAGTTTGTAGTTGGAGTCAGAACTGGAATTGAAGGACTTGAGTTGAAGTCAGAAGAAGTGTAGGACTACAGTTGAAGCCCTTTTTTATAGATTTTTTAAAATATTACCTCACACTTTTTCTCCTCCAATAGTTCAAGATATCTGAAAGTTCAAAGATCACCAGACAGATACTAATTGCTCCTCTCATTATAATCACTTAATTTATGCAAGAAACTTTGTCTTGAAAAAAAAAGTGGGGGAAAAAAATTATTCTGTCTTTTAAATAAAAAATTAAAAAAATATTAATATTGAATTGAACTAAGAATTAAATATTCTATACTTTAAAAACAACAGAATAAAAACTAATAACAATAGTTTTAATTAATAAAATATTTTCTAGTATAATTATTGTTTAATAATTCATTAATCCAATGCTCAATTAATTCACTTAAAATGTACTTAAGCTGGTTTTTAACACTATTATTTATGAAATTAAATATTTGAATATGAGATGTGATATTTAACGATTTAATGAAGCATATGAATGAAAAATGAAGTTGAATAATGATATTGACACTAAACTGATATGACTAAATGTCTATTTTAATGATGATGAGTGAAACATATTCCACTGTTTATACTATAAATTAAAATATGCAAAGCAAATGAACTAGAGAATCACTCAAAACAATTCTAAGTATTTATTTGTGAACAAACAAAACAAATTAACATCAACTTGAACTGAACTGACTATGTTTATAACAAGCCACCCCCCTATCCTATCATTAATTATACCCTAAAGTAAGCTACTAAACATCTAATAAATTTTAAATTGCACCTAGCAGTACTTCCAATCATAGTTTTAAATCATAAATAAAAAATTTTAAAAAATTTCGCGTTATTTCATTTTTTTTTAAGAATATAATATCAGATGTTACTGATATAATACCATACAATTACAAATAATATTTCTGGTGCCAAACCAGAAGTTCACAACATATATATATATACAATTCATACAACTTTCAAATTTAGTAAATATAAAGAATTATCATCATTAAATAATACAATAAATATAATTTCTTTTTTCCAAATGATTATAATTAGTGATATATATGATATAAACTTTAAATTTTTTATCTACGATTCACTTAAAGGCTTATTAAATAATCATGATAACTGAGGTGGATTTATCAGCTTTCTCACTTTAGGAGGCAGGTGTCTTTCATTTCTTCTTCAATATGGTATAATTATAAGTGTTGTTTATGCTCCTTACTCTCCAAATATAAAGACAAAAAAGAGTCATTGATAATAAAATGTGTCATCTCATATGTGTAAGATTCACAGCTATTCTGCTGTGGAATAGTTAATCGTTTTTTGATAATTAATTAGGAGTACTGTTTTTTCAAATTTCACTATTATCCTATTTTAGTTATTAAATTAAATTTTTTTTTTTTAGAATTTGAAAATAGTATTATAATGTTCATTTAAATTTCATTAATTTTTTAATTAGATTTTATTCACAATTTTAATACATATCAATTTCTTTCTCCTTTCCTATTTACAGAAAGATTACTATCTTTCATAGTTCTATAAGTATTCTCAATCCTTTCAATTTCTATTAATCGTTAGTGAATGTCTTATACTTATTGTCAACTGATTTAGTGACTTCATTTGCTTTTGCTGTTTAATTCAAAATTTTCAATTTAGTGACTTCATTTGCTTTTGCTGTTTGTATTAAAATTTTCAATTTTGATATTCATTTTAGGCCACCAAATATAATTTCTCAAATAATGATTTGGCTTTTGCTACTCCTGAGTAAGTGTAATGATGTAAATTAAATATTGTTTATATGCAGTTGTCAGTATTACAGCTCTGTCACCATCTAATATATATCATTTACCCATGATGCATTCGTTCTTGTTTCCAAAATAATACTGATACTTATTTTGGATGTCTTTCAAGCCAGTGTCTGTTTATCTATTTCATTAGATAACTGCTGCACAATTCATGTGATTAAAAAATATTAACATAATTTGTTTTAACTAGATTCTGACTGTCAGTATTCCAATTTGTTGAGTATTTGAGACAATATGTTTGCACATTTAATTAGTTCCCATTTCTTGTTGTTCAATTCATAATCATACACTCATGCAAAATTAGTTAGTGTAGCTCATGTAAATGTAAATGTTCTTGAATAAGTTTCAATGTGGCAAATAAGCCTAAAGGTGGCATATGGTCCATTGATATTGAGATGTTTCAGGATATTGATAGAGTATTTTATTTTTTGATTAATTAACTTTAATATTACAGTAACAATCATAGATTTCACCAAAGCTTTGGTTCTTACTATTCCCAAATGAATGTGATAAAGAAACTTTTCATATCCAATTGTATAAAATTCATTTAGAATTTAATATACATCCTCTGCAAATAGTAGGATATGTTTTGTAATCCAAAAAAGTGGTAAACATTTTGGTTGCCTTCAAAGCCAATCTGGGCTTGACTTTTTAATTAAATCTTGATACTGTATTGCAGCTCAATTCATTTCATTGGAGAATATCTATATAATTTAGCTTCTACCCATTTGTTTTTCAATTTGGTGTTTATTTGTGGCAATATATTTGCATCCATAATTAATTTTCCCTTTGTATCTATAGTTTGGTTTATCATCATATGTTGATGTAAAAATTAATTAGCATACATTTAAATATTCCAATGGAGTTTTGAATTGTTAAAAATGCCTAAATATGGTTGATGTTCCACTACAACTGAGTAATTTCAAATATAAGGATATTAATAGAACATTTTTATGCAAATATTATAGCCAGATTTTTTTTATCCCATTATTTAATGGAATATAATATATATTAATAACTTTTCTTTACTATTCAGAATTTTCAGTTGGACAAATTAATTCTAGAAAGGTTAATAAAATTTTAGTTTGATTAAATACATTCTCATGGTTTTTAGCCTCTGTCCATATCTGATTTTTTCCCTTAAATTATATAACATATGAGCTATTTGAGCTTTTTCCCCTCAAAATAGTTTGCAAGTCCTAAAGAAGTTTGAAAACCACTACATTTTTTTAGTCTTAAAGCAATTTGTACTACATATATCTTCTCTAAACAAATGTTTATCTTTTTGCATCTAATTTCATCTCCCAAAAACTTGAAACCACAATTTGTATTTTTTCCCTATTTAATTGAATTACAATTTTCTCTAGTTTTTAACAGACTTCATTTATTTATTATTCAGCATGGATTTTGAATTGCTGGAAATAGGGATATAATTTACTTTTGGGAATGGTACCTATTTATGCTTGAAATCATTTACAGCTGTTGTTATACCAAAAATAAATGATTACAATAAAACACTACATTGTGGTAGTTTTTGTCAATGGTTCTGATGGTCTTTCATTAACATTATGATGGAGTGCTCCATTTAAATCTAATTTTGTAAAATGCAATGAGTTCTGTAAAACCATAATTATTTACTTTATGTTTGGCATTGAATAAGTTAATTTTATTTAGGTATTTGTTTTTTGTATGAAATTATCACTAAAAATTTTCAATTTCCAGCTGGTTTTATAATTATAACAATAGGTGAGGTACAATTGGATTTTTCCATGAGTATTTGCACATTTGTTTAATAGTTTTTTAAGGATTTCTTTGACCTTATCTCTTTAATAAAATGGCACTTTACATGCCTGGAAAGTAATAGGCTTGGCTCCTTAATTGATCTCCATAGCTTTTATTTTTATTATGCTTTGAGTTACCTTAAATAAGCATAGAAACACAGTTTTGATTTTAAAATTCAATATTTACTTCTTTAATGATGCTTGTCTTTATATCTAATTCTGTGAATTGTACAATAAGATTAATTTTGTCTTATACAGTATACAGTGGTAATGTATTCATCTGCCATTAGTCTTTATGATAGCTGATATCTTCTGAAAAATTTTATCACATTTCTGTTTACATCTTGTATCTTTAAAAGTGATTATTTGAAATATAGGGTTTTCTTATTTTACATGTTAAGTAGATCCAGTGACCAATATAAGTGAGATATAAAAGTCAATATCAATGTGTATATTTATATTTTACCTATAGATTTGGATAGACAACATTATTTTCTCAATAATGTCTACTTTAATATTTTAATAAGAAGTCTATTTTTAAACCAATAAACATCACATGATCACCACATGACTATATAAAACCATATGACTATATACGCTATTGAGCTTAGATTGAAAATATTATTTGTGTTTTCAATTTCATTCTCATAGTTTTGTAGTGAAGTAGAGATAAAAGGTGGCTGCTGGAGGGTTGCATTAGATCCTAAGATCTAGGTGTAGTGCTCTCAGATCCAAGGCTCCTCACTGATGAAAACCACAAGCCATAAACTAGTCTGGGGATATTGGATGAGTAGGCACTAGATAGGGATTTTATGCACAATCCTTCTGGCATCCATTTATTATTCTGGTTAGCACAAGGTGGCACTACTATATGGAGAGTTTTTGCCTGTTTAAGTCTATTTTTACTTAATAGCATGTGATTAGCCAAGTAAGTTTGTTTTTTTTCTTATTTCCAGCATACATTAGGGATATAATTTATATCACAGTTATTATATTTCTCACTGTGTACAATTTCATGCTATGTGACAATTTTTTTTTCTATGGTTTGATTTATCAAATCTGCTTGCAATTATTTTTATCTTTTAATCATTGATTTGCATTAATAGATTATAGTTCATTTTGGGGATTCTCCAGGCTGCCATAATATTATTTTATAATCTAAATTTTGTAATTGTTTTTATACATGACAGATTTTTTTTCAAATAATATTTGCTTTCTCAAAGTTTCATCTATCATGTCTCAGAGAAGATGTTCAAATAATGCTTCTTGAGAAAATCTTAATATATTGAAGTAATGCTCAAATAGATCCAAAACTGAAAAAATAATATTTTAATTTTAAGAACAAATCAGCTCATATGTTACAAATTTTAACCATATTACTTTGTATAATATCTATGGCATATACAATATAATATAGTAATTCAAGTGTAGTAAGATATACAATCACACAACCTTGTAGATCACATTTGGTACACTTATAAATATTTTACACAAATATCACATAGTGTCTAGTTGGTAGACCAAAAATAAAATCCTGAATATTTGGAAAAAAGCAAAGATGAATGTAAGATAAATTTGTGTGTTCTATATTAGTATTCCTTTAAATCTTGTATTTCACATTTGTGTTTTTAAATGTAGATCTAAAATTCCAATTATTAAGTCAAGCATAAAAAGGTTTTATAAGCACAAAAAACATGATGAATATAGAGTGTCTTATTGGACACTACAGAATGTAGAGGCAAAACCATAAGGAGAGTCAGAAAATCGTATGGAAAAATCTCAACATGACAATTAGAGAAAATAAAATTCCTAAAAAACAATCAGATCAGCAACAAATAAAAAAACTACAATCAAAACTGAAGTAAGAGTTGTAAACGGTGTAAAAAATAGAAAAGATTTACTTAGAAATCAAATCATAAATGCAAGTAGAAAAAAATAAGTTACAGAAGGTCAGAGAAGTCCACCAGATCCGTGAAACAATCAAAGACAATGCAAAAACAGTGTAACAAAAATACTCCAGTCTTTGGGAAATAAAATTACTCATGTAGAAGAATGTGCAACAATAAAAGAATAGCTCAACAAAAAAATTACAAAATTGAAAAGCATTAATTAATTATTCAATTACAGAATTCTCAAGGCATAGGACACCCCCCCCCCAAATACTTTAAAATAGATTAAGACTATGCAACAAATAAAATCTTAAAGTTACATTAAAAGTCAAAAGATTTTCAAAAAATAGGGAATATAGAAGAAGGCTACTCTTTGTTGGTCTATTGCCAAGTGGAATGAAGGGTTGATTACATTTCTGAAAAACAGATGCTCTGGATAATAAGATGAATATGCTAATAATCATTCAGCATAACATTATGGAAGAAAATACCTCTTAATTATTAAGATCATTGGTATTTGAAATATATTTGGCATTAAAAATATTTTACCATAACCTGCAGAAAAAAACTCCTGTATGGTATTAACAATCCACACCTCAGACACTAATTAAGATTAAAGTCAAAAAAATTATTATCAAAGATAGAAAAAGAGAAAAAACAGCAATCATACTTGATCCAAGATTTATAGAAGATAGGATAATGATTAAACAGGTTCATAAAAACATGGATTTTGGGAGGAAAACTTAACCACAACATCAATAAATCTTTAAATAATTGAGAGGGATGATCAAACTAGTAATTAATATAAAACAAAATAGATTATTTAAAAATTAAAGATTTTATATTTGATTCAATAAGGAAGGCATGAAATAACAATTTCATTATTTGAAATAGACATTAAAAACCTGCATACGGATTTATTGCTAGAGAATTCATAAGAAGCCTCTCAGATGCTCTACAAATTAAACCAAACTGTGCAGGGTATTGACATAATGAAATTAGAAGACGGATAATGATGTGATCTTATAAAAAAAATAGATTGATCAATTTTGATTTAACATAAAATTTCTGAATGATCAAATATTTTTAATTACTGTAGCCATTTTCGAACCTAAAAAGTATTTAATTAAGTAAGTATTTACATAAAATGCAATATATGTGTGAATAAATATGCGTGAGTGAATAATTTGTCATTTTAAATAAAATTTACTTAATCAAATTTACTTTTGGTTTTAGTTTCAATTAAGAAAAATTAATTTGGTTTCGGCTTAACATAGATCGTCTTTAACACTTCATCTAAAATAGATTCCTTAGAAGGTAACATTTCAAATTATACATTTAAATCAATTATAATTTGTATTTTTATACTTTAATTTCATTTTCAGAATTATGTACTCTAATTGTATCTACTTTTAAATTATAATTTATTAATATATTTATTAATAAATTTCGCTGGAGATCTACGGCTGTAATTATGAATTATCTAATCATTAAATTACATATTCTGTTATTTTGAAACAGATCTACTTATAAAGCAAAAATGATGGCAGAAATATTGTTCTGAGAGTGGAATTAAAGTCAGCCTGCCATAATAGAGGAAAGACATTCATTCTTCTAAAACCCTCAATAAGGAAGAAAAGAACATTACATAATGAACAACATAGCTATTTACTACAGAATAGCCAACGATACCTCAAAAGATATCAATTAACTCTTCAAGACTGACAATTGACATATGCTTAGTGCTATGTAATCAATGTATGCATTAGAAGTAATAAAAGATATTGTGAAGGAAGAAAGTATTTTTTAAGCCAATAAACATCACATGATCACCATTTCTTCGTTGACTGAGTGGCAATTCGTATAGACAGTTTTGCCTGCTTTAATGAGCGATAATGTAGATATGTCAACTGTTAATGTACATTTGTTATTATATGTAGGCATATGTATACTGATTGATAAATATGTAGACAGATAACATTTATATTTTGAAGAACAGTTTTAGTATTTTTTTTATTCCAGGAGGCGAGGAAGGAATTATGAATGCCAGTTTATGAGCAAATAATGCGGAAACAATGTTTAATCTACTAGAAAGTTGAGTATTTTGTAATAAGCTTAGACTTCTTTTTTAAATTGAAATGCTTTAATGGAAGATTTTAAAGGTATTATTGATTAAATAGAAACTTGTCAGGATTCATGCTTGTTTCTCTTCTCTAGAGTGCTTTTTTCTCTTTTTAATCTTTTATTTGATATGTACTGGATGAAAAATTTGTTAGCATAGTTTTCAGTTGAAAATATACTATAAAGCTTCTTATATTTCAAAAGAGTAGTTAATAGTTAGTGACAGTGATAGCACTAAAGTAAAAATGAGAAGATTTTATAAATTATTACAATAATCTTTTTATGTATTAATGACAGGCAAAGAAGTAATGCAAATAAACAAAATATATTTATTACTTTTTATTATTCGCCATATGCAATAACATTTTTTCATAAATTTTACAACACAAGAGAGTTTTATATCTATAATGCGATTGATAGTCATCAGTTAAATATATTTATATAAGATGTAACGGTCAATCTTTATTTTTTCCAAATTAAACTCTTTCAAATGAGAACACAAGTATAATATCATCTTTGACTAGGAATTTCTATAAATGAAGAATTTGATGTACATAAAGTTTGAATAATATTCTCTTTAAATTCAGTCTATCCATTTTATTATTATCATCGATTTGGCCGCCATTAAGTTTGAAGGAGAACTTACCACCCAAAAAATAGCATTCAATTTCTTTCATTTGTTTATAATTCATGATTACAAAAAATTAATGTCTAACTAAAAGTTTTGATCAAACTGTTTGAAAATATTTTTTATTTTCTTTTTACATTATACGGGATGGGATTCGAACTCAGACTTTCACACGACCCATAACTCTCAGTGCTATCTTATATTCCTGACTCACCTGATCATACACATGTTGAAAAGATAAATTATCACCAATATATGCATTTCGTGCTAAACCAGCACTCATCAGCTGGTCCAGATTACCATCTCCACATGTAAAGATAGCCAATCTTCATACTTTAATGACAGGCTTTCAAACTATTCCAACCCACAACTCTTCAGCCTTTCATTTCATTGAAAATCTGATGATGGAAGGTTCAAAGCCCATATTAGTGCCAAGGTTGTCATCCTACCCATGTTGACGTTCAGTCATTCTGACCCCTCATTACAGGAGAATAATCCATTTATATATATATATATGAGGGATGGGCAGACCTATTATGCACTATTTATATAAATTAATACATTGTACAGGCTTAAGACTTGTTGTGAGTCATGTGAAAATCTGAGTTTAAATCCCGCATATAATACATATATAAATGCAGGTGTTAAGCCTGTACAATGTATTTTTTTACATTATCCTAAACTTTATTCTATTCTATTATGCACATTGGTTGGCACCAAGCAATAACGTAATGTACCAGTTCTGATATCTATGTTGGATCAAGGTTTATAAGAGATTATTTTACCTTTTAAACTTTGAAGTTAACAAATGTGATAATATGGAACACTAGAGCATTATATACTATTATTATAAAATTTATTAACAATATAAATATAAAATAAAAAGTAAAATTGTTAGAATGATAAAATAAATGAACTTAAAGTAAATTATCAAATAATAAATTGTTTAACCATGATAAGAGAAAAAGAATTTCAATATGACAACTGGGATGATATGATGTCTTATTGGCTTTAAAGCCACCACTTCAATTAAATACAAAATATGACTACATAAATGTTTCCTTAGATTAAGTACAGCAAAATGGTGACACAGTATATTATAATAAAAATTGCAAAAATAAAATTAATTAGCTTCTATTAGATTCTAAAATCTCTGAATATAAATTATATAAGCCTATCTATCCAAACTTATTTATTCATTAAATCAATTGGTTTTGATCATATTCATTTATGTTTAACTTTTATAACTTAATATATATATATATGAAAAAACAAATACAAGTTAATCACGTAACCTGCTATCACTTGTTATTTATGTCCAAAAGATGGTGCTATACCAAAACCGCCGAACAAGTGTAAGATTTGTTTTACATAAACGAAAAAAGAGTCAGAAATTAACTACCTCTTTCATTTGCTCACCCCAGATCAGCTGATTTCAAGCTGGTTTGCTATCCTCAGTGGGAGATAGAGTATAGAAACTAGATCTAAAACACTGACTCTCAAGTGTTTATGCAAAACGTTTCTATCAGATTGCAAGCGTGAATTTTTCAGACCGGTAAAGTCTTCAAACCCAGCCTAGCAAGCTAGATATTTATATGGGTCTGATCTCAGTTCAGAATCACCATATAATCAAAGTCTCTGCAATATATATCATTGCAAGAAAACTCTAAAGGTACATTTATGAAAAAACAAATACAAGTTAATCACGTAACCTGCTATCACTTGTTATTTATGTCCAAAAGATGGCGCTATACCAAAACCGCCGAACAAGTGTAAGATTTGTTTTACAGAACGAAAGAGAGTCAGAAATTAACTACCTCTTTCATTTGCTCACTCCCAGATCAGCTGATTTCAAGCTGGTTTGCTATCCTCAGTGGGAGATAGAGTATAGAAACTAGATCTAAAACACTGACTCTCAAGTGTTTATGATCAAAACGTCTTCTATCAGATTGCAAGCGTGAATTTTCAGACCGGTAAAGTCTTCAAACCCAGCCTAGCAAGCTAGATATTTATATGGGTCTGATCTCAGTTCAGAATCACCATATAATCAAAGTCTCTGCAATATATATCATTGCAAGAAAATCTAAAGGTACATTTATGAAAAACAAATACAAGTTAATCACGTAACCTGCTATCACTTGTTATTTATGTCCAAAAGATGGCGCTATACCAAAACCGCCACAAGTGTAAGATTTGTTTTACATAAACGAAAAAAGAGTCAGAAATTAACTACCTCTTTCATTTGCTCACTCCCAGATCAGCTGATTTCAAGCTGGTTTGCTATCCTCAGTGGGAGATAGAGTATAGAAACTAGATCTAAAACACTGACTCTCAAGTGTTTATGCAAAACGTTTCTATCAGATTGAAAGCGTGAATTTTTCAGACCGGTAAAGTCTTCAAACCCAGCCTAGCAAGCTAGATATTTATATGGGTCTGATCTCAGTTCAGAATCACCATATAATCAAAGTCTCTGCAATATATATCATTGCAAGAAAACTCTAAAGGTACATTTATGAAAAACAAATACAAGTTAATCACGTAACCTGCTATCACTTGTTATTTATGTCCAAAAGATGGCGCTATACCAAAACCGTCGAAAAGTGTAAGATTTGTTTTACATAAACGAAAAAAAGAGTCAGAAATTAACTACCTCTCTATTTGCTCACTCCCAGATCAGCTGATTTCAAGCTGGTTTGCTATCCTCAGTGGGAGATAGAGTATAGAAACTAGATCTAAAACACTGACTCTCAAGTGTTTATGCAAACGTTTTTATCAGATTTCAAGCGTGAATTTTTCAGACCGGTAAAGTCTTCAAACCCAGCCTAGCAAGCTAGATATTTATATGGGTCTGATCTCAGTTCAGAATCACCATATAATCAAAGTCTCTGCAATATATATCATTGCAAGAAAACTCTAAAGGTACATTTATGAAAAAACAAATACAAGTTAATCACGTAACCTGCTATCACTTGTTATTTATGTCCAAAAGATGGCGGAAGACCAAAACCGCCGAACAAGTGTAAGAGGTAGTTAATTTCTGACTCTTTTTTCGTTTATGTAAAACAAATCTTACACTTATTCGGCGGTTTTGGTATAGCGCCATCTTTTGGACATATATATATAATAAGGAAATCAAGTCATACATCATATGACTAAATTAGCTTGTATCTGTAAACTTAATATAATGAGCATGTTGTTTTATATATATAAAAAAGGAAAGGTTTATTCATGAAATCGTTTACATAACTTTGCCCTAACTGTAGGCAAATACAACGAAAATATAAAAGTTTACACATGGGACCAGGATAACCAATAAAGGATCACATGAGGTATTTACTCATTTGTCTGGAAAAGTGCATTTGGACCAGGTCTCCCAAAACAACCATTCATGGGGCAAAAGTCTGTCTCTATTCTTGATTTTAGTAATCAACTTTCTGTATACTTGGCAGACACTGATGTTCGTTTGATTGAATAAAAGCTTACACCTGATGAGCCAAACTGCAAATACTATAAAAATGGCCAATCTAATAATAGAGAAGGTGTCATTTTTCATAGCCCTCCTAACAGACAACACATCCCTGATATTGGTTGACACCCTGTTCCCAATCAAGGACCTGAGCAATGCAAGAAAGGGAAAGGTGTAAAATAAATGTTGGAGAGTTTAATCAACTGCTCTGCATAATTTGCACTGAGAATTAAGGCTTGCAAAACCCCTCCTCCACACCAAAAAATGATTGGTGGGTAAGGTGGAGAGGTTCGACTTGAGAAGAAGGTCAATGTATTTCAGTTCAAAAAACCGGTTTCTCGACTTTTTGATGATTTGTTTTATTATTAAAACAGAGTTTAGATTGCAGCATATTTTGATTTGGATGTATAAGTCTGTATACATCCCAATAGGATTTTTTGTTTTTCAAGATGAGCTTAGTAGTGTTAAATAAATGATGTAATTCCTAATATTATCAATCCATTTACTTGCAAATGGTAGAGGGGGGTTCAGTAGGATCAATGGAAAGTTGATGTTGGCATCAGCCAATTTCAAATAAATTTCTTGCAATTCACTAATTGACTTTTGCACATAGAAGATGGACATGGAATGAAAGGCCAAGTCCATTTAGCTTTCTGGGCCTCTGCATTTTGGCCATACTGATGGCAACCCATTTGCCATTCCAGAATAGCTTAGAACAGATTGAATTAATATTGGATTGAAATGACTTTGTAGGCTTGATTATGGGTAAAAAATAGTTTTCTCTAGAGAAGGTGAGCACGTTAAGCAGTATTGCTTTTCCCAGGAGTGACAGAGAGATTGAAGACAATGACTTCACTACTTTCCTGGTCTTATCCAGAATATATTGCTGGATTTCTTGCCTCATTGAGGTTCTGGGCAATGCAATAGTGAAGCCCAAAAACTTTTGAGGCATAGAAGTGAACATTGAAGGTATCATGGTATTATTGTTTATTTTCCAAATGGATGATTTTGTGTAATTTATGCGGAGATTGTATTACAAAGCATACTTGCCAAGGATTTGTTGTAATTGTGGTAAATGCTTTTTGGAAAAAAAAAACATAACATCATCAATGTAGGAGATGTGATGTACTTCCTCCTTAAAGCAGGCATGTAGATCCCAGGCAAACTTTGCTCATTTTTTTTAGTAAAGGATTAATATGTGACAAAATAAAGGGTGCTAAGCAGATACCCCTGAGAAATAGAGTGATGAGGTCTAAACCCAGGGGTCAGGCTACCATCAAGTGAAGTAAATATTGAATGATTCAAAATAAGATTACCAATGATTCTGATGTATACCTTCAGAACCAAACTGTTGCTGAGAGTTTGAAGCAGGAATGTAAGCAACATAGAGTCAAAAGTGGAAGCAGAGTCCAATTGGATTACTATTACCAGAGATTTTCTGTGCCACCTAACATGTTTCACAAGAATCATGAAATAATGCACAGCTTTGATAGTAGAAGATCTTTTGTGGGCAAATTGGTTGGTTGAAATATGAGAGAATAACTGGTTCTGTCCTTGATAATCCAACTCAATAGTTTTGATGAGTAAAGGGGCCATAGATATGGTTCAGATATTGGAAAAGCCAGAAGGATTAATTTGTTTTTTCATAAATGGAACCAAGGCTATAGGGTAAAGATCTGGTATATTCTGAAAATCTCCTGCTAGAACATCAATTACTTTACATACTATGGGAGCAGTGAAATGGCTTAGATGAAGAAGTATAAAGCATGGGTTTCCATGTAATCCAGGGTGCTAGAAGCCTCTGAACTGTATGTGTTTCTGTGATATTGTGATTTTCACATCCATTTACATTATTACAAGTGTCACCAATTTCAAAGTTCACACTCTGTAACCTTGTATTGAAAAACTCCTGGATTTTCATTAGCATAGTAGGTCCTCCATAAATGATCTAATCAATTGTGATCATGGAAGATGTAGGCCTCTTAGTAGCACTAATTACCCAATGGGTGCTATGGGTCCAGTTATGTTGATGTGGCGGGAATAATTTGGCTTTCTTTGTTGCAACATACTGAGCAAGCACTCTTTTCTTCTCATGGTACTGGTTCTTAAGATCCATGATGTCTTCAGTACTGATGTTAATAGATTATAATCTGGAAATCCTACTTCCTATAAGGTCAAGTTCTCTAAGTAGGTGGTTAGGACTTTTGCTTTGATTTTCCTAGTGTAGGTGTCAATTAGTAAGCTTAGAATTCCAACAAAGGCAGACCAAGCATGTAACTGGAAAAGCTAAAGGATTTGTATTTTATTAAAAAGAATGTAGACCTTTGAAAAGATCCACTCAGAAATATTGGCTTTGTTTAAAAGTCTGATAGTTTGGATGTGTTGTGATGGCACTAAGGCTGTATGGTCTAAGTGCAGTGAAATAATTAAGGCTAAGTGGTTGGAAAATTGTACTAACTGAAGTTTAGCTTCAAGGTCATGATGCATCTTGGAAGTGTAGTAGAGCAGATCAATTAATGTTCTACTAAGAAGTGTGTAGAAGGAGAAAGAATTTGGAGGAAAAAACCCTCTCTACACAAGAAAACCCTATTAAAAAGATGCAAATATTTCATATTGCATTGATAATAGCTCATGTTGAAGTCCCCAAAGCAAATTACAGGAGACCCTACAGAAGAAAGCAAGGCATTGATTCTATTGATGATTGATAAGACAAGACCAGAATCATTTTTGATATATAGATATATTATGATTATTGATGTGTTGCCTATAGTTAGGTTCAATATTAAAAGTTCTTTACTAAGTAAACAGACTTACATTTATCGTAGGTCAATTTCCTATTGATCAGAAAGGCTACTCCAGAAGAAGCTGTGTCAGATAGGGGGTATTGTAACATACCATATTGATTCAGTATCTGATTAATTTTATAATTCAATTGCCAATGCACCTTGGTCTCCGAGAGGCACACAATATGCAGATCAACTTTGTTCAGCCATCGCTTGATGAAAAAAGCATGGTCAAGGGAGTTGAGGCCCCTGATGTTGGATCCACTAATCTTTAGAAACAAATTAGAAAATTGGGGAAAAAAACAAAAATAGCCTGGTTTATAGCATAATGCTCAGTAAGAAGGTTGTCAATCAGAATCATCTGATCCATTAAATCTAGCAACACTAGTCCAAAGTTCAGTATATTCAGGTAAGGTGGTTGATTGACTCACATATATTAAGAACCAATATAAATAGAATAAAAAGGAGTAAAGAATTTATCATATTTTAAATTAATAATTTTTTTTAAATATAATAAATCAATAATATGGCAACATAATGATATAATATAAAAATCTTATACAAATATAATATGATGAGAATCATTCTAAAATAAGCAATTAAGTAACAATTATTTAATATTTTAAAAAATTTCTAATCTGTTTTCCTGATATATGAGATTTATGTGTGGTAATTGTTTTACATTAAAATTAGTCTTCTCTCCATAATAGCAGAACATATCATTACAATGAAAATATATAAATAAATATAAACAAACAATATCTAATATACTCTTCTATATACTTTACATAATGCATTCTATCTAATTATATATCTATCTACTATCCAGTCAACCATATATCATCCATCTATCTAACTATCTATCTAATCACTTTTAAATTTTGTATTAAGTGAAACAATCAACATACTATTATATTTTTTATATGCAATGAATGTTTATAATTGTAATATAATTTACAAAATGGTGGTTTGTGAAAATACATATTGTGAGGATTTGTTTTACTTTTTTTAGTATAGTTCTAATTAGCATTATAAGATATAATAATACTTTGATATTTTATATAATTAAAATTTGGAAAAAAGATTACATTATTTCATCTTTTGTGTTGATGTTTAAAAAATAACTTCATATTCATTTTTGCATATTTTATTCACCATATTGTGTCACAGCCAAAAAAATTGCTGGAAAAATTTAAAATAATGCTTTAAAGCTCAGAGGAAGGCGGATGAAAGAACATCAAAATTGGAAGAATCACTACATTCAATAAACAATAATATAAAAAACTAATAATGACAATGAATAAAATTGTGGAAAGTATTGCACAACACCTTGGAGCAAGAAAATTGCAAGCTGACTACAAGATAATGTCAAAGCCATAATATTTTCTAATCATATGTATGATGAGTGTTGTCATTACCAAATTAATAATAGAATTTCTTATTTTTAATGAAAATCCAATAAATCATTTTAAGGTTGGGTGGGCTTTTATAGATATTGCTTCTAGTGTCTCAAAACTATTCCAGTTTGTAACAAATAAACAATGAGGAAAAACATATTATTAAATCAGCTTTCAAAATGCTGCTTTATGAGAGTTTAAATGACTGATATTGAAGGATTATCTGGGTAGTCTATAAACAGATTACTTGGGAAAATCTTCCTGATTAAAACGTAAAAAAATAGTTAAACCCAAACTTGAATCTGAGTCATAGGCATGAGACCTTCAAAATTTTAAAATAATTTATATTTTTTAAAAAATGAATTGTGTATATAAATTAGAAGAGTACTTAATCTAATTTCGAGGTTCATAAATGAAAGATAGTAAATATTAAAATTATTATTTCACTAATATTTAAAACAACTGAATTAATAAACCATTAAACATGATAAATATTTCTACTAAGTTTAACTTTCTTGGCAGTATTTTTATTTACAAACAGTACTTGCTCACATTATAGTACAATGACATACTCAACTTTTAGTGTACAATGATCAAACATTATATTTCTGTCTTTGATAATGTTAGTGAATGTTCCCAATATCATTTTCAAACACTAGCTCTAAATCTGAGAGTTAATTTTCTGTTCAAAAGTTTGGAGTTTTTTATAACTTTATTCAAGAATAGAAATTACTTAAATCAAAAAAACAATAAATAATGAATAATGAAAAAATATATATTTACTAATGAAATATGAAGCAGAAAGGATGTTTGCAATTAATAACACTTTAAAAGTGTTTGAAAAATTATTTTTTCATTTCAATCTTGAAAAGCTTTCTATGACTAGTTGCATGACAGAATTTCAATGGGTGAAAACCTCAACAATTTATTTTGGTCACTAGCATACTTAGCCCCACATTCCTATCCATCAAGCCAAAAATGGGTATTCCGCTATTATGATTCAAATATAATGCAACCTTTATCACCTATAACAAAGTGACTATATCTCTACCAGTAAGAGTCTGTGTTTTACCTTTATATTTTGCCTTAACCATTATTTGTGAAGAAATTAATTACTTATGAAACTATATTCCAGTTGTTGATAAGATAGTGCTTCAAATAAAAACCTATATTTATTCACTAAAACAGAGACATTCTCATTGCTATTCTTATATATGTGTGTGTTCATACAGAGAAGTGTTTCAAGTTGCAGTGGTACAATATTGACATCTGTCATACATAGAACAGACATTTAAATCAAAATTGATTAAAATATGAAAAACCTTTTAAATTTAGATAAGGTTTTGGATTTTTTTCAGATAACTGGCCCTTAACCAAACCAAATAATCATTGATATTGTTAAATAAATAGAGACGTTGCTATCCTTGACTTGAAAATAAAATAAAGATTAAAAACTGCTGAAATCCTTATCATCTATAAATTGGTACACCTGAAGAATAATGCCCCCCCCCCTCATCAATCTGTGACGGAATATTAAAGAGGCCCTGAAGAATAATGTGGAATATTTAAAGAATATTTTGTTGTAATTATAAATTTATATACAATCAAAAGATATATTTTGCAACAATATTGTTTATTTTGCGTCATATACAGTATTCTTAGTATTTATAACTTTTATTATTTTTATAAATAACAAAAAATAAATTCGCAATTTTGAAAAATAAAATCAATAATTTGTAAAATCAGTTTTCAAAAAGAAAGTTTTCTTGGTAAATGCAGTAAATAAATAAAAATAATCTTATAAAAGTCTTAACAAAATACTAAATCATAAAGGCTTAGTTAATACAATAGAAAATGTCTTTTCAATAAGTACTAATCTCGTTTTTCTACATTTTTGAAACAAGATTTGGTAAATAATTTTGTTACTAAAGTGTTTACTGTGCATGCTTTTTTTTATTATTAAAGTAAACTTTGAAGTATTTTATATACATATATTTAATGTTTTCACTGTTATACGATGTAAATAAAATAGTTTTGAGGTTAATTAAACCATGTTATTTTATATATATGTCAATGCGTTGACCGGAAAGCGAACCCGGGCTGGCTGCTTGGAATGCAGCAACACTAACCGCTAGGCCACCAACGCTTGACTAAACATAAACTATGTTATTTTTGATTACTTTCCAACATTTTGACGAAATAGAATATATATATATATGTTGAAACGAATGTTTTCACAGATGAAAGATGTTTTACGAAGCATGTTTTCGGGATTAACCGTATTTATTAGAATAAAATAAATTTAATAACATTTCGATACGATAATACTTATCCTCAACTGGATGAAAAAATGTATAAAATAATAATAACATGAAGATAGTATATAGCATTGTTTCATAAGATTGTAATATCACGAGGTTGATGGATAATCTGATTTACATTTAGGAGTATTTTTTATATGTATTTGTGTTAAGAAACTTTTCCTAACAGTTGGTAATTTTATTATGTCATCATGTTTATAAATAGTTTTTGTTTTTGAAAATTTTCTTTGATCATGGTTATTGCATGTGGATATGATTTGGATATTTGGAAGTCTATGTGATGGTCAGTATCTAAAACATGGAGAGCAAATGGTGAAAATATTGGGAATTTTTTTTACTGCATTGATGAATTCATCTCTTCTAGCATTTTTATTTTCAAATACGTCTAAATTAAGACAAGAAATCAAACATATACATGAAGTCTTACTAATGAATGGTTACAATGCTACCACTATAAACAAAGCAATGTGTGAAGCAAAAGCCTCACAAATATGCATTCCTTATATAAAAGGAACCACAGATAAAATTGAAAGGGTACTAAAATGCTATAACATGAAAACAACATTCTCTACTGAACAAAAGATTAATAATATTCTAATCAAATCTAAATATATAATCCCTCTAGAAGCCAAAGGAATCTATAAAACTTTATGTGGCATGTGCCCAACTATATACATAGGAAGAAGCAATTGATGTATAAATGCTAGAAGAGATGAACAAATTAATGCAATAAAAATTTCCAACATCTTCAGCACTTGCTCTTCATGTTTCAGTTATTGGCCATCACATAGACTTCCCAAATACCCAAATCATACCCACATGCAATAACCATGATCAAAGAGTATTTAGAGAAGATATAGAAATTTTGAAAACCAAAAACTACATTAATAAACATAATGAAACAATAAAATTACCAATGATTTAAAGAAGTTTCTTAACACAAATAAATATAAAAAATACTGCTTAATGTAAATCAGACTATTTACCTATAATATGATATAACAATCCCATGAAACAATTTTATATACTACATCCATGTAATTATTATTTTGTACATTTTTTCACCCAGTTGAGGATAAGTATTATCAAAACATTGTTAAGAAATTTATTTTATTCTAATAAACATGGTAAATCCTGAAAACATGCTTCATAATATATGTATATATTACTTAAATAATAAGTATGATAATGTTCAAACTAAGTGGATTTATAAGTAATCATTAAAACCAGTCAACACTTAGACAATACCAATGCCAATAACAATCTCAAACTGTTATCAAGGCACAGAGATTGAAATTATTGACACAAAAAAGTTAAATACATAATTTTAAACAATTAAATATAACTTATTCCAACTGCAGACTAATTAATAGTCAATTATAGCATTACAATCGGCAATTATAATTTTCAAATTGCACTGAAAGTATTATTTAATTAATAAGTGTGATTGGTTTTAATGATTAATTATACTTCTGTTTAGCTTTGCACATTATTACACTTATTATTAAATAATATTTTGGATGCAATTTGAAAATTATAATTGCAGTTGTATTGTTATAAGTGACATATTAATTAATCTGCAATCTGGAAAAGTCATATTTATCTATTTAAAAAGATTTGTTTAACTTCTTTGTATCAATAATTTCAATCTTTGTGGTCAATGTGCAATCTTTAGTGTCTATATAATATCATCATGATCATCAACCATTATCAATCCACTGCAGGATGAAGTTCTCTCCAAATTCAATACATCTTCTCCAATTTTTAATTCTCTTCTCCACATCACCCCTGCACACTTTCTTACTTCATCCATCCATCTCACATCTGGTCTCTTTCTGGATCTTTTACAATCTCTTAGAATCCAGTTTAATATTTCAATTGTTTATCTATTATAATCTCTTCTAGCAATATGTCCAGCTCAATTCCACTTTTGTTTAATTTTTCCAATGAGGTCAATAACACCTGTTTGATCTCTTACCCATATATTGCATTTTCGATCTCTTCTTGTTACTCCAACATGCATCTCTCCATACTTCTTTGAGTGGTCTGAAGTCTCTGTATTGCTCTTCTATTAAGTGTCCAAGCCTCAGTTCCATAAGTAAGAACTGGTAAAACACATTTATTAAAAAATTTTCCTTTTCAAACACATAAGCATATTTCCTTTTAGTATCAAGTTATTTCTACCAAAAGCACTCCAACCAAGTTTAATTCTATGATTAATTTCATCCATTATGTTTCAATCTGTATTGATAATCTGACCATGATATTTGTAGCTGTTAATTTCTTCTAACTCATCATAATCAATCTTTACTTTTATATTTTGAAAAAATCCATTGAACATTAATTACTTTAGTCTTTTAACATTTACCTTTAATCCTTTGCAAAAACAACTACATCATCTGCAAAATCTAAATGACTTAAATAATCTCCATTTATTTTCATACCTTTAGCTTCCCATTTTAATCTACAAAATACTTCTTGCAGCACTGCTGTAAAAAGTTTTGGAGATATGGAGTTATCCTATCTTACACACTTCACAGTGTTGACTTTTTTAGTATCATTATGTAATCTAAGTGTTGCTGTTGCATTTTTATAAATATTCTTCAAAATATGACAATATCCCCGATCTATACCTTGATGATCCAATGCCTTAATCACTGAAGAAATATTTATAGAATCAAATGACCTTTTATAATCTACAAATCCAAAACATAATAGCAATTCATACCCATTTGTCTTTTCTATAACTTCTCTCAATAACTGGATATGATCTATTGTACTAAAACCATTTTTAAATCCAGCTTGTTCTCTTGGTTGGTAGAAATCCCATGTTCTCTAAAGACGAGTTGTAATTATCTTGGTAAAAATTTTATATAAACTGATAAAAGGCTGATAGGTCTTAATTTCTAATATCTTCTTTATCACCTTTTGTAAATATTAATTGAGTTTAAGATTCTTAACTTTATGTTTTCTCAATTCAGTATTTTGTGGATAATCTGTTTGATATTTGTTATGTAAAGCTAAAAAATGTCTCTCCAGATTACCCTTTTTAGCAATGGCTATTGAGGTGAAGCATATTAAGCAACAAGATTTATCATTCACCAATGTAAAAAATAATTGAGTTCGCATTCTTCATTGAAATGATAAGTTTTCTATTTTTTTTTGGTTTATTACTCATGTTCATGAGTATACTAAAATGAAAAAAGAAATACTTATGACAATTTTATTTCCCCAAACTTAACTGATAATTAAATATTCAAAATAAATAATAAATATTGAATTAAATATTTTCCAAGAAAATTAAAAACTCATGAACTGCGGTCATTAACTCTGTTAATGACTTCAGTTTAGATGTCTGCTGCAGAGAATGCTCACTAATCAAGTAAGTAGATAGGTAAGAAAATCCACAATTTGAAGCATAAAAAAAGGAATTACATTTTAAACAGAAGAAAAATTAAGACTCAATGCAGTCACCATGGATAAATAATATTTATTAATAATAATAATAATATTGTTAATACTAAAGAAAAAAGTTACCGTATGGCACTACTAATTATTCAAGCTAAATGGATGTGTTTTTCTATGAGTAATAACTGCATGCATGTTATTGCATTTGCATGTTATGTTCATGCATTACATTTGGTTACAAGTGAAACACATTAAATCAAGATTAAAAATATTGTTTTCAATAATGATATGACATAGTGAACTTCACCTATCTAGAATTGAAAAAAAATTTAGAACAAAAACAAAAATAACAAAAAAACTTGAAAATCTTGACTTAATTTGTTTCACTCTTAATGCAACTGCTCTTGACAGATTGATCTTGCGATTGAACAAAATTGGCATTGCGATCGACTTGTTGGCCATCCCTGTTATGTAGAGTGGATTACATCAATAATCAATGTAAATCCATGCATTTTATGATTTGAAATGTTAGAAGAATGAATCTCTTGAAATACAATTATAATAACATTGTACAAATCAACTAATTTGTAGAAAGTCACTATTTTTTGATTGTTTTCTAGGTAAAAAGATTACTCTGTAGAAGTTATTCCTCACAGATGGTCGTCCATGGTTGACAACATCATGCAGTCATTTTTTATTTTGAGAGTCTAAAACTCTTATTTCTGTATTTATATCCTAAATTATGTATTTTCAAAATGTACAGTCTTTAACCAGGAGATTATCAAGGTGAAATCTTGTTTCTGTATAGAGACAGTTCATTTCATACATTAATATTAGTCATGTAGATGCTGTCATCACTCCTGTTCTTTTTATTGACAATATTCAGATGCAGTTTGTTTACTTAACCCTTCTAATACTATAATTTAAATCTATTGTAAGTATAGCTAGATTGTTTCAAAAATGTAAAAGGTTTTTTTTTTAATTTCTTTTTTTTTTTTTTTAGTAAATATGTCTTTCATATAATCCATTTTTAATTGCAGTGATAATTTATCTTTTTTTTTTTTTAAGTCCAATTAAAGATTCGAATCCTTTAGTTTTTAAACTTTTAAAAATCTGTTTTTCCCTATAGCTATTTTTTTAACGTTTTCAGTATCTTTTCACTTTTAGCAGTAACATTAGCATTCTATCTTTGAATTTTACAAGCAGATGTTATTAAATGTTCACTTTACTAAATCCAATTTAATCTGTAACTCTCACATTTTTATTATTCTTTATTTTTTATCTGTTCAAAAAAAAAAAAAAACTCTTTGTAAATCTTACTAGTTCTAAATATTCAAGTATATTTTTATTTTCATAAGCCTTTTATTTACATTCTCTTCTGTTTACTTAGTAATCTGCATAATAAACCTAATTGAAAAATAATAATAATAGCGCCATCTACGGGAATTTATGATATTTAAAACAGTAATGTAAATAAACCAATATTTTATAAATATACGTTAAATGACAACATTTTTTAAGATTTTGAAAATAATTATAAAATTGTTAGTGTCATGTGGTCAATTTTAAAACAAACTCTCAATATAATTTTTAAATAAAGTGAAATTACATTTAAAATAAATATAGTATTTAGTTTTTTAATAAAAAAAATCATGGAGAAATATATGTTATATAAAATACCTTATGTTCCATAATTATATATAAACTATTCTATCTAATTATTTTAATTTAAGCATACAATAATTTTATAATCCTGATAGATTAAAACTATGATCAATAGCAAGAAGATGGTTAGACAAAAAAAATGAATAGGAGCAAAATATTCTGAAAAAAAAAACCCAGCATATTTTGAATGCATCTCTTATGATGTCACATATACTGCTACATATGGGTTGTATATAAATGATAACTATTATGTGAGTAACACTTGCAATATTAATTTAAAATATTTTTGATGAAATCTGAGAACTGTACTATGTGCTTTAATTCAGTGGTAGAATGGTGATCCATACCAACAACATAACTTACTTGGTATTTACTTATATTTTTCCAAGACCAGTTCTCATTCTATTATACAACCAGATACTATAAATTTTGACTAATCAATAGACACCAAATAATGTAAGACTATAATATCTCTATTTCCAGTTTGGTTTGTGGTTTTTGCATTCCTCTGTGAGAATGAGAATTCAGAGTCAGACCTAATGCATTTATGTTTCTAACAGTGATCTTTTACTTCTTTATATTATTCCAGATGATCTGAAATATTTTTAAAAACCTAAGATTTTAAAAGCAAGCTAATTCATATCACCTGAATATTACAAAGAATCCTAGTCTTCATCAATGAAGGCAAAAGCCAGAAACCAATTTGTAGTAAAGATATTGTTATAATTATCTGTTATCCATTGATTACTCAAATTGCAATAGATAGCTTTAGAGTAAAAAGGTGTGAATGACTCTAGAAAACATAGGAGTAAAAATATAAAAAAGGCATATGACATTGTTGTTGCTATTAACCTTCCTAAATAAAAGCCAAAAAATGGCCTACTTTGGAATGAAAATTAAATCTCTAAAATATATGTGAAGTAACTTGGTGTTTTATCTCTATAACTGTGCAATGAGTTAACTTGTATTCAAAACCTTATTTTTTTTTTTTAATTTCAAGATAATAGCTTGAGTAATTTAAAATAATAAAAAGTGGCTTTTAGATGTCTAAATGCATTAGTTACAGCTTTAAATCCTTATTATCACTGATAAAGGAAAAATCAGAAAGTGCTAAGAGGATGTGGAATTTTATATCATTTTTACCATCCAATGTCCATTGACTACTCAAATTAACAGAAACAATGCTATAATAGAATAAAGAAAACTGTTCTTGAAAGGGAAAGGTCTCTTAATGACAGTTCAATTCTGTCATTTCTGGTGCTCAAACATCACTTGACCTACTAAATGACAAATCATTCAATTGATTACCATACAGCTAATAGTCTCCTTAAAACAATTTACGATACTTTTTAAATGTTAAAATTAATTTAGTGCTTTATATTTTATGGGTGACTACAAAATATAAAATGGTAGCAATTCTTTCTATCAGTAATTCTTTCCAAAATATAAATGTTAAATTTTACAATCATACAATCATAGATAGCACATAATCATTAACTTACATCTAAAATGTATTACTGCGTAATATTTTCTGGCTAATCAGTTCTATTAAACAGTATTTAATTGACAGACAATATATTATATGTAAATATTCATAGACTCCGATGGCAGATTATTATTATCTGATCATCATTTGGGAGAATATTCTGTTAGTGTTGCAGTACTCTAATGAAGGTTTTTCATTCATAACATTAACTTATCAAATAACATAGATTGATACATGAATACAATTTGAAAATATCAATAAATTAATGATTTACCATTCAGAAAATTACTTGGTGCTTGAGTAATGAATGACTGATTTTAACCAAAAGAAATATGAGAGAAAGATTGCACATTACCTACATTATAGAGCTTTCTTATTGTAATATTACTGAATGAAAGTAATATGTCCTCTTTATATTAACAATACTTTTTTTTCATAATAATTAGTAAATAGTCAAAAATTGATAGTGGGAGAATGATTTCATTGACAACATTGTCATATGGTATCTTAAAATACAGTTTTTCTTTAAGCAGATTTTTAAAAAATAAATATTTCTAGTGCACTGTGTATGTGCATATAGCTGATTTTTTCACTTTGCATTCAAATAAGATAAATGTCACTAATGTATATAGAGAATTTTCATTGATTATACAGAAAGTGGGTTCTTGAATTTTATGCCGAGTTTGGAAAAAAATAAGGGGAATTCAAAGGCCATAGAATGGACAATGATAATTTTGTGGAAATGGAATGGAGCAGGATAGAGAAGAATATGGGAAAACTTAGAATGAAGAATGAAAAGGCAAAGTAAAGTAGCTAACAGGTCTCTCTGGCCATGGTGGCTGAAAGATTCCTGACTCCGAGAATGTAAAAGCCATAGTGCATTGCATTATATTATTAAATGTTTCAATGGTTTATCCCAAAAAAATAAAACAATCAATTGTATATCAATCAATTCTATATCAGTCATTTTCTTTTTTTTTTTTTAAACTAAAGTTTTTAACCTTATATTTTATCTTAGAGATTATCAGAACACAATTGATTTTCTTAATATTCACTTTTCTTGTGAAATTTGTAATTTGAGATCATTAAATGTGCGATTTTTATCAGAACTACTTTCAGATGCAAAAATATATATTTTTATTTCAATTAGATGCTAGTTTTTTACTTATATTAGCAATAGCTGTAAACTTGCAATTTCTTTTATGTTTCTTTTGTTTCCTTTTTGTTTTTTGTTTTCATATCCACCTATTGCCAATTTTTAAATATATTATTCTTTGTTTTAAGCTAATATGATTTAGCAAACTGAACCATGGAATTTTTTTATCTTAATTCATTATTGTTTTATATTGTCTATAAATCTTCATTCTTCAATATTTATATTTTATTATTTCATTCTGCTAGTTTCGTTATAAACTTATTATTAACTTGCAATGTCTTAGTTTTTAATTCTTTTTATAATTATTTTACTGCGTAGTAAACTCTATCTCCTATCTATTTTATTTTCATATTCACCAAATCTGAAAATACTTCTTAATGTTCTCTAATTTTTTCACAAGCTCATTTCATTATTGGATCACTTCTTTATACTCTTTTCAAAGTCAATTTCAGTTCTCACTAGTAAATTATGAACCAAATGTTTATCATTATAATATATTTATATATGTTCCTAATATGGACCATAAAGCTAAATAATGCACAACTCAATGACATCTATTCTTGTTCTTTAGAGTTTTCATGTTTAAATACCTTTCAGGGTTTGAAACTGTGTATTAATTCTTAATATGACTTTTTTACAAAAGAAATTTTATCTTTTTGTTACATTTACTTCTTAGGCCTATCATAGTATAACATTATATAATTATTTTTAGTGTTCATTTTTAATTTTTTTATTCTTCAAACACAGTCACCATTTATTATCATTATCATATTCATAAGAAATGTATAAATCATTGGATTTCCAGATTAGTTTTCACTCCTGTAAATAATCTTATTTATGGATTCGGAATTGCTATTGAAATGTTCAATTGATATGGCATCCAGAATGTTTGACAAGAATAAATTATAGACACAGCATTGGGTAGAATAAATTGAATGATTAGAAACAAAGAAATTGCTAAATTAATTTTTTAAGCAAATCTCAATTTTTTTTTAATTAATAGGATTAAACATTTTATATTCACAGATACAGGAAACTAGTTTCATATGAACATATACATGTGTGTAAAAAAATGTAAATTGTAAAATCATTTAATAAATAAAATTTTAAAATTTTTTAGTATTGTAGTAAAATCTCATTTTTATTTAAATTATTTTAATTAGATGTCTTTTCTTTTAAATAAATATATCTTTAAAGTGAATAAAGTTTTTTTTCTTATAGTAAAGGCAAAGGAAATTGCAGATTTTTTTATTTATTACCACGTGTACCCAGCCTAAATAGGCCATATTTTTTTCTAATTGGAGGCTTTAACAAATTTTTTTAAGATTTAATGTAAATTAAACAAAATATTTTAATGTTATATAAATAAATGTGAAACTTGTACACCAACCTGAAAGGCTATTATTTAGCATACAATTATATGCTAACCAAAACTAAGTGTAAATCCAATACTATAGTATCTATTTTTCCCCTCACTAAATATCACATTTCAAACATGAATTTATGCGCTGTAATTGCATTTTTTTTTGTGATTTAAATCTCTGTAGTTAAAAGCACATGTACTGCTTTTTTTCTGAGCATTTTTTATTAATGGCAGAATTACTGCCTCGCACATAAACATAATAATATAATAACCCAAACTAAACATAAATATGGTGTTACAGTATCTATTTTTTCCAAGTAGTTTCTATTAATGGTAGAATTATTATTTTTTGCATAAACAAAATAGTTTTTTAATTGTTTGTAAATTTCACATATGATAGACTTGCAACAAATATTTATATGGATCACATGAGTTTTATGGACAAACATACATTCACCAATCAAACAGAGAAATAGGGATTTTATATATATATAGATTGTTATTTATATTTCTATTATAAAACAATAGATGTTCTGTATGCAATAATATATTAATATTTAAAGCAGATGTTTCAAATGGAAATGGGGGTAAAATTACATACCAAAAAAGACTTTTTGTACAATTATAAATATATTTTTTCTGAAATTACTATAATATATTGATATTTATATTACTTTATTATAAATTTATTTGAAAAAATAGCATAATGGATTTTCTTTACTTCCATTTTTGATTATAAGTTTGTATAAGATGGAGTGGATAGCTGTAGGAAACTTGCAAGTCTGAGTTCAAATCTCTTCTAACTATTTCAGCCTGTATTTTACCAACCCTTCTTCTGTGTATTTGAATGAACATATTCAGCTCCTATACATGAGGGTCAGAGTAACTTAAAATCAACATGGTTATGACAATAATATTGACATCAACAAACACTTTGAGCATTCTATCATCAAACTTTCAATGATATGAATGCCTGAAGAGTTGGAGGGTGGAGAAGATTGAAGCCTGTTCATTAAAGTTTGAAGATTTGCTATCTTATTATAAACTGAGCAATGATTATATATATATGTGTGTGTGGGTGGGTGTGCATGAGAGATGGTGATCTGGACCAACTGATGAGTGCTGGTTCAGCACAAAGTACATATATTAGAGATCATTTATTTTTTTACATGTATGTGGTCATGTGTATCAATGGTATAAGATGTAGTCGATAGCTTTAAGGAGCTTGAAAATCTGATTTCAAATTTCTTTTAATTTTAATAATTTTTCTAATTTATTTCTTTTCACTATAAACAAATATAACATATCTAAAAAATTTAAATATATACAATCATAATTATTTTTTTTCATTTCCAAATAATTATTATAAACCAAATAAATCAACGGTGAAATAATATAGCTTATTAAAACGCAGATAATCCTCCAACAACAAAGGTAAATCTTTAATAACATTAATTTTATTTCTGGACAAAGATTTATTATTAACTAACACAAAAATAAAATCCTCAGTACTGCTTAATCTATTAATAGGTTGAAGCATATTTTCTACATCAAAATTACCCGAACATTTATTTTCCTTTTTACAATTATTAATCTTATTAGATGAAACAGTTTAATCACTAAAATTGACATTTTTTAAAATTATTTAAAAATTTATTAACGCTAATGATAAAATCAAAAATAAATCTCAAAAAAAAAAAAAAAACATTCTTTCAAAGTTTTAATTTTCATAAACATCTTAGCTGACATAAAGTCCCTTGGATATCATTATAAATATCCCATCCTATCAAAAGTTTCAAAATTTTGAATTTTCTTCATAATATCTATTAAACTTTTTTTTACTCTCAGGATCTTTTTTTAAACAAATACATTTATCATTATTCAATTTTTTATCAATCCTTTTAAAACTTCTCCTTTCATAATGAGAAAATGGCTAACTTTATTTTTATGATAAATGATTATATCACCAGTCATTAATTTACTACTGAGATATTTAACTTCAGCAGGACTTTATTAAAAATTTTACATTTTAAACTCTCATTTAAAAGTAATTGAGTATTTTTTTTTTTCTTCAATATTTAAATTACTGGATTCAATAGATGAAATTGTATCAAAACAGAATTTTTTTATGAAAGTATCAATATTAGATCCTTTGCTTAGAATATATATTTCTCTTAAAATTAAATTATTCTCAGTAAGATTAACAATTTTATTGCTTATACAAACTAGCGATAAAGTTGTTAATCTTGCTGAGATTGATTTAACTGCCAAAGAATTAAAAATTCTAAATGAATAAATAAGTCATACATCATATGATTTAATAAGCTTGTGATTATAAAAAAAAACTAAAGACCATGCAAGCTCTAACAAGCTTTATAGATAAATGCCACCAAGAGAAAGTATTTTAAAAATCTATCTAGAAATTACTCCTATTCTGAGACCGGTTTCATGCTTTTGGCATTCCTCAGTGAAGTGTTGGATTATTTCAAACACCAGATCCAAAACACCAACTCAAAGCCAGAATTAATTGATAGTTAACATTTAAGTAGACCATCTACCTAGATGTCTTTAAACTCAGCTATTCAACTTAAATAGCTTTATGGGGCTGAGAATTCCTCAGCCATACTATATATTAATAGTCATAGAAATATAACATCATTTAAATGTAAAAGCAAACCTATTTTATAAGTCATACATCATGTGACCTAATTTAATAAGCTTGTGATTATAAAAAAAAAAAACTAAACAGTGCGGAAGCTCTAAATGAAGAATTTAATTTTATTTCTTTTTATGATGAAAATTTTGGTTTCAGCATAATTTTATCTATTAGATTCAGTAATTTAAATTATGAAAAAAAAATTTTTTTTTAAAAAGTTAAGAATAATTATTAATAAAGTTCTGCTAAGGTTACATATATTAAGAATTTATTAATGATTGATGATGCAATCATTCATCATGAAAATAAAGTTGGCCATTTTATTGTTATGAAATTAGATGTTTGTTAAAATAGTTGTTGAAGAATTGAATAATGATAAATGTATTTGTTTAGAAAAATATTCTGGTAGTTAGATTAAAAGTAATTTAATAATATTATGAAGAAAATGCAAAATTTAAAATGTTTTGATAGAATGGAATATTATTATTATAATATCCAAATGATTTATATCAGCTAAGCTGTTTATGAATATTAAAACTCTCAAGCAAGGTTTTTCTTAAGATTTATTTTTGATTTTACTGTTATTGTTATTGAAGAAATGTTTAGGTTCATAAATATTTTTTTTAAAGAATTTGTTGATTTTAAAAACTGCACTGTTTAATCTTTTATTGATGTTTTTGTAAAGATTAACAATTGTGAAATGGAAAATTGGGTACATGATTTGAATAATCCTTGATTAAATTAATCAGTTTCCTTAATCACATCTGGAAAGGTGAGATTTTTTCTATTTTTCTGATGCACAGAAATTTGAGATCTTTTGTTCTTTTGTCTTTATTTGAAAATTTATTCTATTGGCAGGATTAAATTGAAGATAATAAAATATTTAATTGTAATAAATATATACTATCATTTATAAATGTTGGCTTAATAAAAGATTATTCAATGTTAATTTCTTTATACCTGCTGAACATGTTTTTGGTCATTGAAGCCAGAACCATAATACTTGTGAACTGCAGGATGTGTCATCGTATTTTAATGGTAAACCAATTATTTAAATTACTGATTTAAATATTCCACTTTTTAGACACTTGAATCTTATTCTCATGATGATTGTGTTGGGACTTTTAGAAATCAACCACACTTTTTTTATCTTTTGCTTTCTGCTGTTGTGTTCACAACAAACAATGTTGATCTTTATTGGGTCAAAAATGTGGCCAAATTTTTGCCCCTGCTCTAAAAAGACTGATTTATATTTTGAACTATTTTTGCTCATTTATATATGTACTTGTGCAACCTAGTGGCTATAAACCTCTATAAGTTAAACATAATAATTTGCATAATAATGCAATATTAATAAAATACTTTTTTTTATTTTTTGTTTGCTGTAGATTTATTTTGCAGTATAAGCTTTTAGAGTTGTCTGTGATCATAATCTTTCAGATTTGAAATTGGAAGTTTTAGAGACAACAACCTGTTTACTTACTAAAGCACTACTTTCCAAGAACTAACTTTTTCAACACAAGAATAAATTTTTTTTTTTCATTTTTATTTCACTTATCTTTTAGATATTTCTAGGATAGATTGTATCTGGACTGATAATCCAAGTTGTATTTTCATTGCATAAGATAATCAATTTTATTAAATTTGATACAAATATATAACTTTGATTATCTTATTCTTGATTATCACATCTTAACATGTAGAAAAAATTGTTATAATCTAAAATTAGTTTTACAAGTATGCTTGAAAACTCTTATTTTATAACTTTTTACATTTTTATTAGATTTTATTTACTTCATAAAACTTATGTCTTTTAGATAAGTATTTAGTTAAAATATATTTAATTCTGATTTACTTTTAAATACTTTTATTAAAGGTGGAAAATCAGTTTGTTTGTTTGGTAATTTTGATCTTTTCCAAGTTGGAATGAAATTTTAAAATTGAGATTTAATATTATTTAAATCCTGGAGAATTGCTTGAAATCTGATATATAACTAAATAACACCAGCCTAATTCATTTGGATCACTCATATGATATGGAACAGAGGGTGAAAAAATATTTAAAATATTCACTAGTTTCACATAAAAATTATTATTAGAATATTCAATTGTTTTAAATAAGTATTGCAAGAGGGCAGTATAAACATTGTTTTCTTTCAATTTAATAACATATTAATTTAATAGGGTATTTACTTTCAGAAATAAAGAACAGTAGGCAGATGAAATTTCATACATTTTGCTGTCAAATATAAAAGTCAAAAAATTTTATTTTAATAAAAAATGCATAAATGAAATATATATATATATTGTGGTATTTACATATCATCTATTATTTCCTTATGGTTTATGTGTAACTAAATAAAAAAATAATTAAAAGCCGTGTGTTTAGTAAATACATTTATAGTTTGCATAAATCGGAAATGAATGAACAATTTATTTATTAAAATTTAAAAATAAAATATTTTTGTTAAGTTATATCGATTGATAACAATGGCTTTATTAAACCTAAAGAAGAAGAACCTCACATTTACAAGCTAATAATAAAAAATAAATAAAGAATATTGTTGGTTACTAGATGACAGCAGCAAGATCAGCTTTAAACTTTGTATTTTATTTTTATATATTTTTATCAATAGATTCTGGACTTTTAGCAATGAAATAATGCACTGTGAGTAGAAGTTCATGCATAGAAAGAAGAAAATGAACTTCCCTCTTTTAATATTCTTATAAACAAATGGAATGGATAACAAGAAATACTATGCTAACCATCATAAAGCTATCAAACCATTAGATTTGCCATGAATCATAATAAAATGTACAGTTTGGATATTATTTAATGATTAAAATGTTTTTATGGAACCCTATGTTTGTGTTTTTTATGATGGAAGTGCCAAAGAAAATGCTGCAGGATATTGAAGTTTAAACTGAAATTATGTGCTGAACTTAGTAATAAATGCCAATAGACTTTTTTTTAATTATCTACTCAAAGAACTTTCACTTGTTAATAATAATTAAGAGTATAATGGTTATTACCAATAGATATATATCAAAATCTCCTTCTTTATTAATAATTTTAATTATTAATGCAATCTTATTTTATCATTTGATATACACTTTAATAATAACAAAAATCAAGTAAGTCAGACTTAAATCAATTATTAATGCATTACTTTTTTAGAAATAAATCTAAATTAAAATATAATCAATTCTCCATATACTTTATTTTAAATTATATAATAAATATTATAAAAAAGCATTATTTGATTTGAAGATATAATACATATATATATATATAATAAAATTTCCATTACATTTATTTTTTGTGTCTGTGAGAGAAACTCTGTAAATAACCCTTTTATGACTGTATGTATTAATGATTTTGAGTAGTGGTCATATTTATAAATTGCAATCTGACAGAGATAGATTACAAACATACATTGATTGATATTCGATTGCAGTTATTGAATAAAAATTGTTATTTGTCTTAGCCATCTGAGTTAACATTTGCTTCAATAAATTTATATTTTGTTGTTAATCTAAATATCTGTTGATTGACCTCTTGCAAAAATCATTCCATTATACAAAATCATTGTTACATAATTTATCTATTATTATTAAGATAATTAGTTGTATATCCCATACTACACCTTATTAGCAAGTAAATCATTACTTATTGAACTTTATTTTTTTCTTTACTGAGCAAAGACACATTTATGGATTCATTGATAACTTATAAATTCTATAAATTTATTGTAGTTGTAAATATAAATCACTATAGACCCATTGTGGATCTATTTATTTATTTATTAGTTATATTTTGACTGCCTAAGTATAGCACTTATTCATTATATTTTGGTTTGCCCAATTATGTAGGGCATAATTGGAGAATGCTATCTTGTTCATAATTTATATTTATTACATTTTGGTCATCCAAATCTATGAGGTACTTGCAGCCCAGCTAGCCCTGCTCAGTTATATTTTCTATTACATTTCAGCTTTACTTATCATTAATTTGGTTACTGAAATTTATGGGGTATATTATTGGTAATCAGTTTATAACTTACTACTATATTTATTATTGTTTGTGATTATTAATACATTCTATTACATTTGTCCGCCAAAGATGTGAGGCATTTATAAGGTCAGGTAGCTTTTTATCTAGTTATTAATATGTTAGATTACAATATATTGTTTTATAGTTTCAATTTATTTGAAGGTAGAATTAAATTTTAAAATAAAAATTTATTATATATATATTTCATATTTAGTATATGTACATAATTATATATGTATAAAAAATCAGTTTTTATTCTTAAAAAAATTTTAATTGTATATATATATACTCTTTATTTTTAAAATTATTGTTGACATTTTTTTCTTTTTATTTGAAGAAAAAGCTTAACAAAACTATATTATAAACCACTTTCTTATCATTTAAATGAATGTTGCAATTATACTAAATAAAATCCATTATGAACATTATTTAAAACATCTCCCCCACCCCTCCTATTTAAGAAACTAAATGATCTATTTAAAAAAATAATGTGTCCTATCCATTACCTAGACATTTTAAACAAATGTACAATATTTCAAGAAGTTTTATTGAACTTAAATATATTAAATATAGATTGTAAAGGGTTATAAAAATAAAATTAAAAAAATGTATGAACCCTCTCACAAGTCTTATTTAAAACAAATGAAAGTTTTAAGAATAATTCTTACTGAGATACATGAAATTATTAAATATTTAGTATGTGTACATAGAAGTATATGTGTATGTAAGTGCATAAAAATATGAAAAAGTCTTTCATACCTTAACTTATGATGAATTAAAGTGTTAACATTAATTTTTTTTAAAATACATAGAAAAAGAAATAAATCAATGCATATCAAATAAAAGATACAAATATCAAGTCAAAAAAATCATATTTTTAGTATTCTAATTTTTTGGAATTTTAAAATGTCTAATAATAAATAATTTTTTAAAAAATATTTTAGAATTTTTATAGATAATTTTGCAAATTTTAATTACACCTGGGTCTCATTTTATGTGGATTTTTTAATGCGATTTTGAAGTTATACGATTCATGTCTCTTCTTAATATTTTTATATGTGGTTTTCTTTTATGCTATAAAGAAGTTCATATTTCATTTACAATCGGGATTTCTCCATTTTATATATATGCATTAAATTTTACAACTTTAAATACCTGTTGGAAAAAGGTTTTACCATAAATTTAGATATCATAGAAGATTTAGAAAAAGATAATGAAACAGAAGTGTAATCTGTTTGTTTCAAAGCTAAAATGATTTGAGAAAATCTTCAACTTTCTAATCAATTGTAAAATCATTTTCTTATTTATAAGAAAATTTATGAACTAAATTCCAATGAGAGCTAAATAATTGTATGTAGGTGTTATATATGTATATGTTTATATTTTCTTTTATACACATATATACATTGAGAAACTTTTAGACAGAAAAAAATTACAAGTAAAAATAGCTAAGAACTTTTAATTTTTACTTAAAAAGTTTTTAAATATTTTTACTTGTAACTTTTTTCTATCTAAAAAAAAAAAAGTTACAAGTAAAAATATTTAAACTTTTAATTTCTACTTTAAAAAGAATATATCTTTAAAAGTTTTTAAATATTTTTACTTGTAATTTTTTTCTGGCTAAAAGTTTCTACATGTATATATGAGTATTAAAAAAATTTAAGCATTAGTTATTATTAACACACTTGTGTAAGCATGTTATATATATAGTTGCACTCATGGAAGGGCATTCTCTAACAGCTAGACATAGCACTCTGGATATCATGAGCTTCATAAACAATTAATAAAATAATCATCTCTAAGTTTAATTATCGATTACATTGTCAACAGAAAACCATTAAATACTGCACAAGAATGAAGTTGGTGCTAATTTATTTCCTCTTTGTGGTGAATCTGATGCCTTACTAGTTCACAAATGATCCGCATGCTGTCAAATAGCGATAATGATTAAAATATGTCTGAAAAAATGTAAAATAAATTTCACATAAAAACATATTGCTTTGAATAAAATTAAATAGTTAATAAAAAAAAGTTTGTCTTGTATCTTTTTTTTTTCAAATATTTGAAATTTTTTATTAGTCATACTTTATTTCTTTATTTTTTTTATGTAAATTTTAAAGTAATTTTACATTGTTGATTTGTTTTTATACTAATATTGGAACCTATCCCACATTTTTCAAGGTAAATTAAGTCTATTTTTGTGTGATTTTTTTTAATGCGGGTTTTCTGTGGAACCTATCTACCACATAAAATGAGACCCAGTTGCAATATGTAGATGAAGTTCTAAGAAAAAGGTTGTTACAAAATTCTGAAGATTAAAAAGTTAAAAATAATAGAGATTAAAAAAATATATTAAATGCTTTTATTGACCAAGTACTGAAAAACAAAAAAAAAAATACTTTTTTTTTTTTTGCTTTTTAGTGCATTGTCATTAACTGCATCTAATATTTAAAAAAATATCTCTATTATTGCAAAAATATTTTATTTATTTTACCATTAGTAATCTTACTACATCTAAATTTTGTAAATACTTAAAAATTTCATATATATATATATATACACATATACATCAACAAATATATTCAACTAATAGACAACTCTCATATATAGGTGTATATGTCATCTTAAATATGTTCAATAGAATTTTAAATTGTTATAACTTTTGAACTTTATTTAAATACTAACTGCAGTATTGTTGAGTAAAAGTGAGTTAAATATTTTAGATTATCTATTAATGCTATCATCATCGTCATCATCAATAGATAATCTATGTATATCTATTTAATTATTGTTATTATTATCCACTCTCATTTCATTTTTATTACCATTACTTTTATTTTTTTATCCACATATATTTTGCTTAAATTGAACTAATCCTCTTATATCGATTTGAGACAATTATCACATCTTATATTAAACTTGTGTGTAAACACGAAGATAAAAGAAAATTTGTAAACATAGTTATCATTTAATCTACCATATATATATATATATATATTATCATTTAATCTACCATATATATATATATATATATTATTGATTAACTATAAAATTTATTTGCATTTAATAAATGTCAATATTCTGGTATATATTATAATCAACATTTTTAAAGCAAAAAAAAAAAAATGTAAATTTTAAGAACTTCACTTCTGATAAATTATAAACCTCTAACACAGACAGATATTGGGTGGGATTTATGTCATTATCATCTGACATTTACAAAATCACTTTAAATCTCAGCAAGTCATTAATGCATTCATGACTGCGTCAAAATTAACTGCATTAAAATAAAGTGTAAAAAAAATAAAAATAAAATGATGTTCTTTTTAAAACTAAGCATATAAAATAAAGTATTTTATTTTTTAAATAAAATATTTTGTTATATAAAAGGAGATAAAAACTTTGCTTAAGATTTTAAATAATCAAATCGCAGATTTAGGTTTAAATATAAACTTTTCTACAGTTCAGAAGATTTAGAAATAAGAAAGATTAGTAACAATAAAAGAAAAAATAATTCTAAATTAAAAAATACAGTGACAAATATGCATCAAGAATTAAAATAACTTCCTATTACTGAAATTTTTGTCTTTTATTTTTTAAAAAATTCTGTTATATTTGAATACGATTAAAAAATATGTTGAAACCAGTCAAAACAATAATCAAATTAGAATTTAAATTCTATTCGAAGATCGCATGAATTGATTTTAAAAAAGAAAATATGAAGAGCACATGTGTGCTATTGAAAACTAAATTCTCATAGAAATAATAATTAACTTGAAACAAGCAGTAGAGAAAACTGTGATATTTATTTTTAAATATTGACAATAATATAACTACGCAAAGAATGAATATTAATATCTTATTATATTTTAAACAAGCACAAAATTTAAAATTTTATATGAAAATAGTAATAAAAAAACATGTTATGAATTAAAAACATATAAATTTAGTATACCTCTTCATTAACTTTAAAAAGAAAAAGTTAATTAAATAGTGTCATGCTCCTTATCCTCTTCTCCCCTCTTTCCAATTTACCTGCAAATTTAAAATTACCCTCATAATTTTCTTAGCAAAGTAAACTATATATTTTTATTAATTTTTAATAACTGATAATTAATTCAGAATTTAATGTTTATAATTAAAAACTTATTTTTAATTACTGTATGTATATATATATATATATATATATTGTGACCATCTGAATGGGCACAAGGGTTTAAGATACTTTGTATCTGCATTAAATAGATATATTGTATAGAAAAAAAATGAAATAGCATTAGAATTTTAAAAAATTTTGCTGGAGATTGTTTAAAGCTTAAATATGGATTGCTTATGCAGTTTATTGACCACTTGATAAGTATTTATTAGTATTATTGTGGTTAATGAGGTATTTAATGTAAGGAAGGGGGGTTGTTTATTAATGGAATTGATACATCTTGTTTGGAAAGATGCAAAGTTATCCTGTGTTAGTATAATATTATTTGAATGGTTTCAAAATCCTTTATTCATTAATTCTTATCCTTTTGTCAACAGTTAATAGCAGTTTCAATTATATTTAGTTAAGATAGTTCAATATTTAGGTTGTAGTACATGTGTATGCATGTATGACTCTGCATTATGTTTCATTTCATTTTCATCTTTAATAACAGCAAACAATAGTACATTCACAATAAAAACATTTAAATTACAGTAGTTAACTTAAATAATTAACAAATATATATTTCTTTCCAATGATTAATAGATAGTTAGATCAATGAATTATTTTATAAATTGAATAAATTATTAATCATTTTTATTTGATAGTTAATTAATATTCATTTTTCTTTCAAGTTTATAAAAGCTATTTATTTTATTATTTGTATTATTTTTTTCTTGTCTTCATTTAGTTTTAAAAATCAAAGTGATTTTTTTTGAAAAGATTTGTTTTTGCATATGTAATTAGTTAGTTAGCAAGATGTGTGGGAGTAACCTTGGAAAAAGGAAAATGAACTTTGCTAAAGAGAGTTTTTTTTTAAAAAAAAAAAGATTTTCAGTAGAAAATTGGCTCTTTGTAATGTAATTGTAATCAGTAAAGAGTGGTTCATTTATTGTGGAAATTAAAGCCAGTTACTGAAGTCAAATTGACTTTGAAAGGACTTTAGAGTAAAAACTTCCAAATGAGCTTCAGAACTTTATTGTGGAAAAATTTAATTAAAAATGCAATTCTAAGGTTTTAAAAAAAGGTACATCGGTTGATTTACTCTCTTCGATTTAAACATTTCTGAATTAACCCCTTTATAACTATTACTCTTTTAAAAATGTATGTTAATAGTGCCCAGTCTACATTATTTTACTTAATTGCCATTTTAAATGAGAATGGTTTACATAAATATTATTGTTGTATCATTAAGCAACGTGTTTATATATATATATATATATATATATATATATGGAAAATGCAGCAGAACTGTTCTATAGAATATATTTTAATTTCTCACTATTTTCCGTGTAGTGTTCTTTGTGAAGATTATACATAGACTTAACATATCCTTAAGTTCATCATAAGGAGATAACAGAGCTAATACATATTTTTAAATTAAGGAAATAAAATGTAAGCTACTTCTGTTTAAATTGAATAGAAGGACAGAAATGCGGGTAATTTTTGTTCTCTTCAATAAGGACGGAATATAAAATAAAGCATCATTAATTATGGAATTACTAAGGACAATTTAAAGTATTATTAAATGCTATTCAGAAAAATACTAAAGATAATTGTGTATTTAATCCAGAACTGAATGGAGAATGTCTTATATTTTCAGTATAATAAAAGAGAAATTCACTGCTTGTGTATGATTTGGTACCTTGAATGGATATGCTATGAACACTGAAAGGTGCTGGGAATATTTAAGTTATGCATATATTTTTTTAAGTTATACTGCAGAAGTGCATTTTAGTTTAAATTCAGTTTGGAATGTGTCCCATATTGTTTCGTAAACCTGGAACCAAGCTTTGCAAGTGAACTTTTATTTTAAATTACAAAACTAATAACCTTTGTTTCTTTATTTTTTTTTTTGCTTGTCATAATTAATATATATGATAGGTAGATAGGCTTATTTATTATTATGTTCATTTATAATCTGTGTTATTTTGATTTTTGAGACTGTTTCTGAAGGTATCTGAATGAGGAGTACGCTAGTAAAAATTGATTGTATTCAAATAAGTTTTATTGTTCTTTTACGAAGTTAAAAGAAACAAGTATTTTTTTAAAAAATATATTATTAGAGAGGTTTACATTTATTTTGTATACTTTATTATCTCAAAGTGAAAATTTTGTTCTTTATTTAAATCAACGAACTTATAATAGAAATAGTTTGTTAGATATAAAAAAAAAGTTCGTTCGTAATAATTAGAACCGTTAAATTTTAAAAAGTAACCTAAAGTTTATTAAATTAAAAGATATGCCTTAATACAATATTTAATTATCATGTTACCTGCTTAATGTGTAATTTAGAGTTAACATTATATATACTTTTTATTCGCGGGTGTGTGTTTGTTTTGCATAATTATAATATTTGTTTGATAAAGTGTAGTTTGTGAATAAATTTATGCATAAATTCCGTACATTGTTGTATTTTACTGAGTTAAATGGATTGGTATATTATTTGTATGTATTTATCTGCCAGCATGTATTTATAATGTTCGATATTTAGAGAAGCTATGAGAATAGAAAGAAATCTTTGCATTATCATGTCTGTAAGAATAAAAGATCTTGCTTATTTAGTATATGTTAATAATTTTCCATGAGTAGAGCCTAGTTTATTTTATATGCGTATGATTAATGATATTTTTTTGAAGTGATGTTCTTAGGGCCCTGGTGATGAAGAATTAAATCCCCACCAATAATGTATTTAGAAGTAGATGAGTTATTGTTGAAATAGGATTAAATGATGTTTAGAAAGTTATATGACGTTTTTCTTGGATTCTTGGTAATGAATTATTGTAGAAGTGTTCAGTAAGAGTTATCTGCTTGCTCCTCATGTAGATTCCCCTTGTAATGTATAGTATATATAATCATAAAAATATAGCTTTGTGTTAATTAATATGTGGCTAGATAAATTGTTAGATTAACTCTTGATGTAGTATTAAGTGTCATATTTTATTGATGAATTACGACATTGTTCGAAATAAAATAATTGTATGATATTTTCTTAATGAATGGAGAGTTTATAGAAAAGAACATCATTGCTGCTTGAACGTGCACACACACACGTAATATAAATAATATCGCGTATATTAAGTATAGAGATATTGAAATTAAAATGAGGAATAAATGTTTTTTTTGAAATACATTACATTCATTTAATAGAAGTATAAAGTATTAAGATTAAAACTGGAAATAAATATTTTAAAATACAGTGTATTTATTTAAATAAATGTTACAAATCATCAAATCATCAGAATAAACATGATTCTGTTGCTATAAATGAAAGGTATACGTAATTGAAAGTGATTATTAGTCAATTAGTATAATATGTCATTTATTTATTGTCATATAGATGAAACATGTAGGCAAAGTATGTGTTCAAAGTCAGGATATTTAAGTTTGTTATTAATTTGCTTTGATAGTAGGGATAATCCCAAACTGATGTTAAAGTTATTTGATAATCTAAAAATATGTAAAACAAATAGTCCATTTGTAAATATTATGTTAAACCAAGTTTATTTGTTATAATAAATGATTTGTTTTAGTTATTTAAAATCCTAAGAACTATGTCTTGAGTTATTCTTGTGTACATTCGTATTTACATTTCCACATCTCCACATTTCATAAATCTATTATAAAACAGATATATTATTTTAGAGTTATAATATTAAATTTGCTAATGTCTGACAATATTGTTTTCTTAATCCAAACATTATAAAGAACATTTGCCACTTGATAAACGTATTAGAAAGGTTGCCAAGTCAGTATATTTGTTAGATGATGATATGAGATTAAAATACCCTATCTCTGTCATTATCTTATTATTGAAACACAGTAAAATATTTTAGTCAATTTGTTTTATTACATTTTTGTCATACTTTAGAATTATAACTTATGGGCCAATGTAGTTTATTAATTCAACTGTGTTTGTTAAATTCTCTGAGATCTTATTATTTATTTCTTGACTGGCATTAAAGTAGATGTTTAGATTATAATATGCCAAGTCATAGAATTGTTGAAGAATATAATTATAGCAAGCTGATATGTGTTATACTTGGATGAAGAAAGAAATTAAGTTTAAAAGTATATTTTAATAGACTGTACCAAATAAACATTATGATTCTTTATCATACAATTAATTAACAAAGGAATTTACATTATATTAAATGTTTTATAATATTTCTTCTTTTATTCATTTATTATCATATATCTTATGAACTGCCTATAGCCTCCCAGTGAGCTGAGCTGAACATAAACTTAAATATAGAGTCTCAGTAATAATTTTGTATTATACATTTTGTTATATTGTTCTATTCATTAATAGAACTGGCGCCTGGGCATTTCGTTCATGTAATATATATGAGCAGTGTTGGGAATGTAGGTTATAATATATATATATATATATAAATATAAATTACACTAAATTCAAAAATTAAAAAACTAACCCCAATTTAAAAAACTACAAAGTTCACAATCTTTTGGTTTCACTACCAACAATAACACCATTAATAATTTAAATGTGATCATGTGATGCTTAATAATTTAAGTTATTAATATGCATAATGACATATGTGTTGACAAATTATTATGTTGCTAAAAAGCATAATGACATAATTTAATGAGTTCTTATAACACTAAAATGATTAATGGTCCACGTATTAATATTTTTGTCTATCATTAAGTTACAGAGTGGCATTCATTGACAAATTTCATTCAAATACTCCATTATAAAATTGATTCAGAAAATGTTCTGCCTATCCATGAGATAATATCTATAGTTAAAAGAATCTGAATAATTCACTGTTCAAAAACATCATAACAATTATATATAGAATATGCAAAACTGCATCAGACACAACTATGAAGATAGATAAACAATGCTTTACAAATACAGAAAATAATAAAAATCAGCAAATTTAACTAAAAATGTACATAAAAAAATATGATACAAGATTAGCTTAGCATTACACTAAGCTACAAAAGAAACAATATTAAGTCAACAGGATTTTGTGTAAAAAAAATTTTGGATAACTCTGATAATAATATGAAAAAATAATAAAACTGAATAATATTAAAATAAATTTCAGTCAATCAATCAATCAATAGAAGTGCCCTATGAACATGTCCAAGGAAACTCTTGTGCAGACAACTTGTCCATTTCTCCATTATGTTCTAATCACTATTCAGATCTTCAATTCTATATATCCCTTTTTACCACTTATAACATTCAGCAAGTTCAATGCTTTATGACATTTCTGTTTGCTTCCATTCCCTTCAAAACATCCTTCATTAAACTATTTTTCTTCTTAATAGATTTCAAATCCAGTTTCCTTTTTCTAATTTTCTTAATCGATCTTTTCATTTACACTTTTCAAAACTTTCTCATTAACCATTTAATTCATTTAATTAATTTTCTCCATTTTTCTCTACATCAACATCTCAAAGGCCTTCAAGCTATTTTTAATTTTAGTACATTTAAATAAAAGAAAATGTCAACTTTGGAGACAAAAATATCAATTGATAAATTTCTTCTTATAAACTATTTCACACTTTTACTGAGAACAGAAAGTCGAAAAGAGTGAAGTAATAGAAGTTATGAATGCTGATTCTTAAGACTCACACAGAAAAGTATATAATTACTAAAAAATATTAATAATATATTTAATAGTTCTTACATAATGATAACTAATACAGATATTAATCTCCTAACTATATATCTTAGAGCAATAGTGACTCGTGAATATGAATAATAATGGGCACAAACAATAAATTTACATTATGACATATGGAACAAGCATCACAAACAATTTTCCTGTTAGCTCATGGTGGAAAGTCAACATTTCCCATTTCAAAGAATGTGGGAATCTATTGCTATTATATTTCTATAATAGTATATATTTTACCACTAAACAACACATGATCACTATGTCTTACACTAGCACATAATTGTTAATAAACAAGGCAAAACTCTCCATACAGTAGTACCACTCTGTGCCAACCAGAATAATCAATGGTTGACAGAAATCTTGTGCTTAAAATCCCTGTCTAGTGCCTACTCATCCAATATCCCCAGACTAGTTTCTGGCTTGTGGCCTTTGGCAGTGAGGAGCCTTGGATCTGAGAGCACTGCACCAAGTCTCCTCACTGCCAAAGGCCACAAGCCAGAAACTAGTCTGGGGATGTTGGATGAGTAGGCACTATATAAGGATTTTATCTGCAAGCTTTCTGGCAACCATTGATTACTCTGGTTGGCACAGGGTGGCACTACTGTATGGAAAGTTTTGCCTTGTTTATTATTAATTATTATATATTTTCTAGAAAAAATTTACAAGAATTATAGAATTTCCCCCAAACAAACTTTTCACAAAGGTTTTCTTATTACAATTAACATAAAATATTCACTGTTACCATAACAATGAATGATTTTTGAATGATAAAGAGAATCCTGAGAAGCATAGACTTTGTAATGATATTGATAGAAAATCAGGTTTGGCATATTATAAGCATAATGATCTTTCAGCTAAAAAGCAAGCAGAGGATGTATAATGATGTCCTTAGTGTCATGTTACCAAAAAGATAATTAAATAAATGACCCCTTCCATGACATATATTTGGCCCTCCAAAAATAGATGATCAGAATGACAAATATTTCAATCATATTGTTCTCTTTTGATAATAAATTATTTGTATTGTTCACTTTGATTTAAAAGATATATAAAATTAACAAAAAAACCCAATGTCAATCAGTGTTATCAAAATGCATTACTCTCACTATTCCATGAGTAATAACATATTTAAGGAAAGTTCTAAAGGCTTCAAGTAGCTATTCCACATTTTCCACAATGTGCAGCATACATAATGTAAAGTAGATATGGTATACTTTAGAAACATTTCTCATTATTTTTAAAGAGTACATTTCTTTCTGTTATAAGTCCAATAAATCACAAAAGATGAATTACTTGCTTTTTTTTTTCATGTGTCATAACATCTGCCGGGAAGTGAACCCACTAACCCAAGATAACTGCTTGTTAGGCAGCTGTGCTAACCTCTCGACCACCAACACTTGACAGAATTACTTGCTTTGATCTTGATTATTTCAGATAAATTACTTGCTTATTCACTTTTTTGTCTTATTCATATTTATCCAATTAAGTGTAATAATATTTAAAACATATAACCAAAATATAAATTTATTATGATTAATTATTTTTGTTCAACAAATTATTAAAAGTTCTTGGTAGAGCCCTACTTCTACAGCATAGAGAAAGATCTGCTTCTATCTCAGCACAACAAAAACAAAACCAATATAATCAAAATTTATACGCAGAAAATGAAATATAATTTCTCAACATTGATAAAATTAAAAATAAGTAAAAAAAAAATACAGGATGTAAAACATACATTAAGTTAAATGAGTCTCAGTGGGCAGCCTTTGGACAATATTTACCAAATATTTCAATTTTTAGTACCATTGAATCACTTGATCAATCTAACAATTGATTCTTCTAAAATCACATTAAAAAAATTAACAAATATAATTTAAAAAAATTCCCAAGAGAGTCTAGAATAAAAAAGTAAATTAGTAAATAAATATTTTATATTTCCAAAGCCCTAATCCTGTATTATATAGTTGTAAACATAATAAAATGGTAATACATTATTGATCCATATTTGACCCTAAATTACTATAGTAATAAATACTAAGGTTATTAATATAAAATGAGAATTAATGTTGTATAATATTCCACACAATATTTTGACTAATAAATAAAAATTGCATTAAAACTGGAACTATTTTACTCTTTCAAAGACATTCCACATGCAATAATGTATTGCCAGATTTTATTTTATATATATATATATATATATATATATATATATCCTAATAACTTTATATATATATATATATATATATATATATATATATATATATATATATATAAAGTTATTAGGATGTTAGTTGGGGTGTACCAACCATTAAAACTTTTTATGTATATCTAATAGTGGGAGAGGGGAATGGATTATATCAGGAGTTGTTGGTATAAAAGCTAAACTAGTGAGAATGAGTATTGTTTGTATGTAAGGCGCTGATGAGTGCTTATTCATTAATTTTCTAATTTATTGTTTATTGTCATTCCAAGATCTAACTGGTATATGTGGATGCATGTCTATTTATATTATTTCACACTTCATGACTCATTCATATTTCTAATTATCACTCAGAATATCCATCTTGCAATAACACTTTATTTTGCCATAGATATCACTGATAGCTCAGTCATTAATAGACATCTGGATTAACGGACTGACAGATGCACACACCCACATCAGTTAATATGATTTTTTTTAGTAATCATTTATTGCATAAAATCTTTTATTTGAAAATGTAAAAGTTATTTGTTTCATTTATTACTCTATTCCTAACATTTTTTTTACAAGTAATAAACTATTGCATATTGTTGGCCTCATTAGAACTAAAAAAAAGAAAAAAAGGCATGGCTAAGTAGACGAGGACTTCAGAAAAAGTTTTAGAGAAGGTAAAATACTTTTCTAAAAAAAAAGGCAGTAAAAATAAAGTAGAGATAATTTATATAATAAAACAAGTGAACCTAATATTTTCATTAAATTTTCTACTATTCCCTTTACTAAATAAACTTCTCTCATACTACTCAAGCATAAATGCCAATGTGTAATTGTGAAGGACACAGGATAAGGTTGTTCAATATGGAAGGCTAAACTTTTAAAGGTCCACCAGTTCCAGCTTTTATCAATTAACAATTTGAATTTACTTTTATTCAAAATCCATGGATATTATATAAAAAAAATTGCTAATACAATATTGCTATAACTTACTTATAATAAATAGTGTGATACTGGAAATATGTAAATTAACAATAATGATAATTGGAAAAGTTATGCTGAACTGTTTAATGAAATGTTTTATTGACTCTCATTTAATAAGTTTTCTATTTTTATTGTGTAAAATAAGGCTGAAACAGATAAATTATTCATTCTAATACTTTATATTATTAGAATAGCTATGTATACCAAATTACCTTACCATTCACACCTTAATATTTGATACTTATTTATCAGAAAGGTGTATAAGCATGGATGACCGAATAACCCTGAACTTAACTGTTACTAAATTTTATTAAATGCTGAAAAATTTAGATGGAACAAAGTTGAAAATAGCGTGAATCATAAACATTTATTTGGATGATCTTGACAAGCTTTGGAGATTTTATGACAAATAAATTGATTCAAATATATGCAAAAGCTGCTTGTAATGTCCATTAGGAAGCCCTAAGAACATTGGAGATTATTGCTGTTTTGCCAAATTCATGTTTATCCTGCAGGAGTAATGTTTATATGTTTTAATGTTTGTTTATCCATCATTACCATCATGAGCTATGTGTACGTATCTACTCTTAAAATTTTAAGTGTGAACTAAAAAAAAAAAAACAAGAAAAGAAAAACTTATTTTAATGATAGAAAGTTTGACATGCATTTCTTCCCATTGCATATGATAGATAGGTAGATTTTCTTTTATGTTTAGTTTGATATTAACTTGATTTATTATTATTATGTATTTATATGTCTAATCACTTCTAGAACATCTCAGAGATTTGGGATAAATTATACCAAACCGGTAATATTTTCTTTTGTTATATTATGTAAAATATGTTATATTCCCGTGCTCATATTATTGGTTTAAATGGAATGCTTTATCATTATTCATTAGTTGGTAATAATCAATAGATGCATGGAAATATTTATGCCACTATTGCTGAATAGTCAGGCTTACTTGATAGTATTGACATTAATTTGAAATTTGTTCATAGTTTTTCATAGGTATTAGATTCATGTATAATTTAATTAATGCTAGTATAACATTTTATTGTCTGATGTGATTTTGAAAATATTTCATACATCATCATATGTTTGCGTGTGTGTTTACTATCATAAGCTATTTTATAAGAGTTAGATTTATGCTTATTTGTTTTTCTGTCGGTTTTTGCTGGCGCTATGCGTTAAAGAGTGTGAAAATTTGAGTTTATCTGCTTATGGATTTGCCCTATATGAAATGCGTTAGATACCTTTTGAGTGAAGAGGCAATTGAAGGGATAATCAAGTTATTCAGATTGAGTGATGCTCCCTTTGATTACGTACTTATTGAGTCATAGGTGGTGATATATTTTCTTATTTGATAGTATATGATGTGATAGTTATATTCTTTAAAGTGAAGTGGTAGATGCCCCATTTATACAAGATAAGTTGTCTGGGTCCACACCATTTGTGTCAGAATAGTTGGTAGCTACTATGTTGATGAATTAAGTTGATGTTTGGAGTCTTGTTAACCCTCATGTGCATGTATGTGAATATTTATTTATTATTATTTGCTCTTCCTCTTCATTCCATGTAATTATCATCATGTAGTATATGTTAGTTATTTCAGATAAATGTTTTAGTGATTTCTGTAATATACTTGAAGTTGGATTAATAATTTAATGACTATCTCATTGTACCATCCGTATTGTGAGGTTTATCCATTCCGCAAGTAAATCGATAAAAAATATAATCAATAAATGCATTATGATTGTGAATTTATAAATGCGCACACATTCGGAGATATGATAAACTTAAAGATATGGAGGGAGACCATTGCTGGAATTGTAAGTTCTAAGTAGCATGTCAAATCATATCACCCACATGATCATTATTTCATTTATTATTATTACTGGCAATTCATCCTTCCGGTATGAATATAATATTGGATTATAAAATTTTAATTTATTTAACGCTAATTTTACTTAATTTTATATAGTAAATATAAATTTATGGACATACGGAAATAATTTCAATGGCATTAGTTGATTATTTGATACCGCTTTTCTTAGTTCATTGAGAGCATAAAATGAGAATAGATGATATAAACATTGGTACATAAAGATATAATTATTTTATATTGTTAATAGTTTAATAAATAGAGTTGTAAATGATATTGAAATAACAGATAAGAGGAAGAGCCTCCAAATATTAAGTGTATAGGATTTATGTAAATTAAATGTTGTTTAGTCAAGATTGTAGTCAATGTGAAATTAAAGTTCAATTATCATCGATCTGTTTGTAAAAGAATGTGTTTTGTAATAAATGTTTGTTGAAGTAAGATTCCCTCTTAATTATTTTGCCATGTATGCTCGATTGACCATTTCCACACACACATATGTTTAACATAATATAATTATAATACTTGTCAGTTTAATATTATATGCAATCTATCTACATAACACTGAATTAATTGAACCAAACATTGTGTAATGCCAAGATATAGATTTTACCTAGTTTAAAATAGATAATGGTGTGTGATAAAAATGTAACCGATCTCTATCAATGTCTATCCTTTATTTCATTGTAAGAATTGTCAGTTTCACAATAGTTCCTCATTACTTAATTATCATCTTATAATAGGATTGACTTATTGTTCATATAATAGAGCCTTGAGATTATTTCATCATTTAAATAAACATTGGTATAGATGTGCAATCTAAATTAAATGTCTGTAGATTGATTATTGTTACAGATCCCCAAACGTATTAGATGAGTGTGTTTAAAGATTGATTATTGTTACAGTGATCCACAAACGTATTAGATGAGTGGCGTGATTAGTCTGGCATGTACTTGGATGGTGGGAGAATTGAACATATCATGATTCTTCATTTAATCCATGAATTGCTTTCTTTTGATAACTTAAATAAATACTTATAATATAACTAAATAAACATTATATATTATTGTTTATAAATGCTTATCTCACCCCATTTGCATTCTAGTTGACCACAAAACCTTAATAAGAGTCTTATCCATAATTAGAGATGTAAACTAAATTATAAAATTTATTCTATCTTGTATAGAATTGGCACCTGGGCATTTATATGTGTATAAGGTGATATAGGTGTAGATTGAAGTGGTTACAATATATATTATTTAAAATTGATTAGTAATGCACTAAAAACCAAAAGAAGTTTTTTTTCAACTACCACTTTGGTTGCATATGTAACTTGAAGTAAAAATGTGAGAATTCATAACATAATTAATTAAACCACTAGTTTTAAAAATAATTATTAAATTAGTTAATTTATAAATGCACCACATTTGTATTTTAAATTACATATAACAGCCAGAACTATAATTGAAGAAAAAAATATTTGTTGATGTTTAGTGCATTATTGATTAAATGAAGATGTTTTTAATATAAAATACGTTATTTATATAATATTTTTTTATGTTTTAGTATTCAGATATTTTACAATGACCTTTCTGTAATCAAATTTAAAAACAGACAATCAATATAACATTGACATATTTTCAATATTTGAAATAAAATGTATGCACCATAGTTATTTACAATATTTTTTTCTGTTTACAGAGACAGTGGTTTTTACAAAAGCAAGTTTTAATTTAACAATCAAGAGAAATTAATATTTTACCCTGTATTTATTTTTATTTTTATTTTAATTAACTGTAAATACTTTTTAGAGAATTAGTTATAAAATTCAATGACAATGATATGTGATACAATGCACAATGGCTTCTCCTTCATTGGAGTCAGAAGTCTCTCAGCCACTATGCTTAGAGATACCTGTTAGCCACCCTACTTACTTTCCCTTTTCATTCTCCACCTTATGTTTTTCCATATTCTTCTCTATCTTGTTTCATCCCATTTCCACAACATTATCTTTGTCCACTCTATGGCCTTTATATGTAGATCCCCATTATCTTTTTCCAAAGCCAGCATAAAAACCAAGAACCCACTTTCTGATAATCACTTTGTTTGTATTTACTCTCCCACAACTTTATTATTTGCACCCTTTCTGTTTGCAAGCATTTACATTCAATTAACAGATGTCTAATGCAACAATTTTCTATGTCTTTCTTACATAACTTGCAGACTTAATCATCCATACTCCTCCATTTATGTATATATTTCCTTGTGGCTAACAATCCTGTTGAGACTTAAACAGTAAACTATTTTCCTAGCTATTATTGTAAATTAACTCACACCAAAGATTCTGCTTATTTCTATAAATATTTACTCTTTTTACTCTCCATCTCCCTATTGTTTATTAATACATCTAGTCTTCTATCCCATTCTTTGCCACTATAGCACTAAACAATTCTCCATCACAATCATCTTATCTTTTGTACAAGCATACTGACATAAAGTTTTTATTCAAATTTTCTTCATACCACACTACCTGTTTGACCCAAGCCTGTTCTATACTCATTAGCCAATTAAATACTACTTTAGCTATTTTCTTTCTATCCATAAATTGAAATCTATCAAACATTTTCATTTTGCTTTTTGCATCTTTCATATAAAAACTTCACCATGACATCACTATCTTATTTTTCCTTGAATTATCTCCTTTGTCATCTATAAATCTGCATCTAATGCATGTCTTCCTACTTCTCTTTGTACTTTTTCTAAGTAATCTAAAACTCTTTACTAACACATAATGCATCATTAACATAAGTTAACTCTGTTACTGAAACTCCCTTCCATACAATTCTTACTACATCATATTTATTATATAAAAACATGGTTAATTTCTTTAACAGTCCCTTTCTTTTCTTTATTTCATTTATCAACTTTTTCTCCCATTCATCCAAGCAATTTCTTTGATTACTTAAAATGATTTCCAAGTAGTTATATCTATTCACCACATTTAACTTTTTCCTTACTTTCTATGAACAAGAACATATCATTAGCAAATAAAAGATCTGGTAATATCTACACTCCCTTGCCATCTATTAATGGTATATATATATTGTAACCTCCCCCTCTTGCTCCATAATATATATATATATATATATATATATATATATATATAAAGAAAGTTACTGTTAACACTAACTGAAATAATTATAGAAAATATACAAACCATCATACAATTACAAATATCCAGTAACGCCCTCTGTTTAAAGATCTATATCTCAATAATAGCAAACCTTAAAATGATCATTTTAAGGTTTGCTATTATTGAGATATAGATCTTTAAACAGAGGGCGTTACTGGATATTTGTAATTGTATGATGGTTTGTATATTTTATATATATATATATATCTTCCTAGTCTTTCTGTTGCTCTCTCCATTTTTTTCAAATATAACAAAAACAATATAGGTAATATAGGGCATCCTTGCCATAGTCCCACCCCACTTTTAACTCTAACTGATTCTATATTTCCTAATTGATATATATAGTAATTATTTTCATACAATCTCTTAATAAGATCTACTAAAACTCCATACATTCCCAAATTTATTAAACTTACCCATAATCTATTTTTATCTACCCTATCATATGCCTGCTCTATAGCTATAAAAATGATATATAACTGTCTACCTGTATTCCTACTCATATCTATAAGTTGTGTGACTACAAATAAACTATCTCCTATATGCCTATCTGATCAAAAATTTCCTTGCAGCTCTCCCACTATATTATTTCCTTCCATCCATTTTGCCATACTTTCAACCACCATATATCTAAATACTTTATGTTACACTGATGTTACCACTATCGATCTATAATTATTTAAGTTTCTATAAACCTTATACTTTCCTTTAAATAATAGCCTTACTCTTGTATTATTCCAGCTATCTGAAAATTCTCTCTTCTGTGCCATCTTATTAAAACATAATAGATTTAATTTTGTGATATTTCCTAAATTCATCACCATCTCTTCTGCCCATTCATCTAAACCGCTTGCCTTTTTTCTTTTCAATTTTTTCATTGCCTCATTCATTTCATTTTCTGTAAAACTAATATTTCTATTCCTATGTGCTTTTATGTTTATTATCATTCTGTCCCTCACATGTAACATCTTCTCTCTATCCATTACATACTTATTTAAGATTGTCTCTAATTCTTCTCTAGAGTTACATTCTTTTTCCACATCATTTAGTAATACTATTTCTCTTTCTTTTACATTCCTTATTTTAATATATTTCCAAAATTTTTTATTCCCATCTCTTTCACTTTTATTGATATTCTCCAATAATTTACTATTTAATTTTATTTACTCTCTGTAATTATCTATTATAGTCAACTTCTTTTTTTAATAGTTTTCCCATTTGATATTAACAACTTTCTCACTTTTTTTGTTTTTAATAACACATTTATATTCTCTGCATGCTTTTTTTCTCTCTTTTACACTTTTGGTAATTCTTACTTTTCTATTACTTTTATTCTTCTGAATATTCTTATCTAAAACCCTATTTGACATTTTTTCTACTTCATCACACCAGTTCTTATATTTATCCTCAGTAAATTTTTCTATGATTTTTTTCTACTTTTATTTTATATTCTTTTAACTTATTCTCATCATTTATTCTTCATCCAGATCTTTCACTATCCTTTCTACTTTTATTACGATTTTCCATCACATTACTAACCATTTCTATTATAAAGAAACTATGATCACTATTACATACTCTCTCTCTTCATTATCAAACACATAATTTTTTGTACTTTATTCATTTCCTCCTTCTCTACTAATACATAATCTATTGTGTGAAATGTATTATTTCTAGACCATGTGTATTGTCCCTCATAAATATTTGATAAATTTCCAATACATTTTTAAAATATATATACTGCCCTATTGCAAATTATTGAAAACTTACTGAAATGATAGCAATGTGGTTTGAATTCAGTCCACCAAATACTGTTTAACTGGGAAAAATGTTTGGAAAACTGTATTCTAACATATATACAAAATTTCAAGAAAGCATGTTCAATAAAAATATGTTCAAAGTCAGTTACAAGATTTCCATCACATAAACAGATTAATAGAATTTCTAAATTTTATAAATGCTTTTAAAAAATCAGATACCATTGTGCTTTATCATAGTCTAAATTACTATTGAAGTGTTGATCATTCCTCTAAGTTATGGGTAAATGTTACTGCTTATTCTACAAATCTAAATATAATAACTATAATTCTAATCAGTCTGTCTTGATCATTCAATTGGCTATCAAAAATAAAAATGTGGTTTTTCATATAATTTGTATGCCAATTTAGTCTACATTTGCCAAATATCTATCTTAGAGAGTTAACAAGATATTGCTGTTTATCTTGAAACAAAATACCTTGATTCACATTCCTATCATTGACAGTATTATCAATCAGATTTCTGATAGCAACACTTTTACCTATATCTCTTCAGAAATCAAATAAATTCTGTCATATCTTTAGATGCTTTTATATATATATAAAGTGCCATTTTTCAAGTTATATTTTAGAGTGCCAAATTATTGTTATTCTATCTCTGTAACATTTTGTTGATACCATAACTAGTATCTTTAAATTTAAAAATATTACCAATAGAATTTTCTTTTCAAAATCATTCATAAAATTCAATATACAATTTAATACACCAACTTCTTTTTAAATCTTGTTTTTGTCTGATTATTCTAAAAATATATAAATATTCACCAATATTTTGACTCTTTAATATTATAATATTTATCAAGGAAATTGAAAAATAAAAACATACAACAATAAATATAAATATCAAATATTCCTAACAAACCCAGTATATACATATATATATTGTAACGGAATTACAGGATCTGTCGGTCGTTTCAGACAATATACATCATATTCCATCAAATATACCAATAAAGGATAACAACACAATAATAAAAAATCTGAAACTTGAATTATTTCCCTTACTCCAAGCGAGAGAACATATAAATATAACCGATGTTATATCCATATCTGATCTAACCTGTAACAATACGAATATTGCCACAATGTGATCTTCCCCGACTAGACGTCTTTTGGCTGCTGCACTTATTAAAGAGTTACAGCACTTGGTTAATTTATAAAATTTAATGGGCTTGTTAATACTGTACAACTATCCTCATGTGTTATTTTACTCAAATAAAGCACTCATTATAAACAAACCCTCCAGGTAGATTAAACTATTTGGAATGGTGAAGAAAACAAAATGAGACTATTAATAAAATATTTACTATAATAACACAACAAAAAAAATTACATGAAAATCATTAAATCTAATGCTATAGTTGGTGTGTGTTTAAATCATAGGAATGTCTTTAATATATTGAAATAAGTTATCAATTACAGTCTTTCTTCCAAGTATTATTTAAGAGTCTAATTCATATCTATCTCACTAATATTTGGAATTGGAATTGCATATAGTGGTATGTGAAGAGTATGTGCATGTATGATATATATTTGTCAATCATTTACATTACCTAGGTTTTTTCTTCTTTTGACATTGACTAATGTTCTGCTGGTCTTCCAGTGGAATTTCTCCACTTCTTTAGTAGAGACAGCCATTCTTCAGCTCCAGCTTTTTTTTCATGGAATTTCTTCTTCCTATATGCAGTGGCTTCACAATACTAGGGTGTTAATGGTATGGCAAGTGGATCATCAGGCAGGCACTACACTGGCATTTGTTTCATGGTGAGATGACTGTATGAGCATGGTGGGTTTGGATCAGCCAGTGACTGATGGCCCTTAGCAACACATTCTTGAAGATTCACTTGTATAGTAGACTTGTCTCATATTCATTCAAATTTTGGTCAGTCTTAAATGAAGATGTCTTTTACTCAGCTTTTTTTTTAATGTCTGCTCTCCTCAAAGTCCTACTATTCTTCTTCTTCTCAACTCAAGTTCTCTTACCAAAATCTCACCTTTAACTTTAAATTTTTTTCTATCGCTTACATAAAATTTCTTTTTTTAAATTCTAATTTCATAATATTTTATAACATGGGTTTTACATTCTTTTTCCTTTTTTTTATAATAACATTATTCTCATTTAAACTTACAATAAATTTTTCCCTTCTTTATACACACATTCACATACATATTTCATTTCGTCAAAATGTGTATTTTGAAGAGCAGATTTTTTATCTTTTAACATAATCTAATTTCTACTTATACTTTCATTTAAAACTCCTAAATGTCACTTTTTTTAAATCATTTGATTCCCCTTTTATTTATATCTCCTTTTTAGATTTTCATCCTAAACTTAATATACGATTCTACTGTTTTTAACTTTTAATATTTTTATTTTTCAAAATATAAACTTTGAAGGGTAAAAGATAATTATTTTAATTATTTGTATATTTTCAAATCTCGCCGTTAACTAAAATTAATTAATGTCTTTCTCCAGAATTCCCCTCTTATCTTGATCTATTTGTTCATTGGAATTTGTAGGTTTTTCTTCACACCTTTAACTTTAAAATTCTTCTACAACTTACATAAAATTTCTTTTTAATTCTAATTTCATACTATTTTATAACAAGGGTTTTATATTCATTTATATTATTTTTTTAATAAAATTATTCTCATTTAAACATACAATAAATTTTCCCCTTCTTTATACGCACATTCACATACGCATTTCATTTAGTCAGAAAGTATATTTTGAAGAACAAATCTTTATCTTTTATTGTAGTCTAATTTCTACTTATACTTTTATTTAAAACTCACCAATTGTCACTTTTAAATCATTTGAGTTCCCATTTTATTTATATTTCCTTTTTTTTTTTTGTTTTTAATCCTAAACTAAATATATGATTCTAATATTTCTAAATTTTAATATTTCTATTTTTTCAAAATATAAACTTTGGAGGGTAAAAGATAAGAATCTTGTTCAATTCCATTTTCCTCTCTTTTATTTCATTACAGTAATTAATGCATTCCTTTCTTAAGTGATTTTAACCATATTAATTATTTGTATATTTTCAAAAAAAATATAGTATGTAATATTATTTAATATCAAATATATACATGTCTGATCACAATACATGTGATCATCACAATATATATATATATATATATATATATATATATATATAGTACATATATGTTCTCATTCCCACACATATATATATATATATATATATATATATATATATATATATATATATATATATATAGTACATATATGTTCTCATTCCCACACATATATATATATTCTTTAATTAGAAAAAAAAAATTCTTTTATATAGAGATTTATGTATGTGTGTATTATATATAGTTTATAGATGATAGATTAATAAGCAGTAATGAATATAAGGTTGCAAGAAATGGTATTCAATATATTATTATTAAATAAATAATATATTCAGTTATTTAGTTTTATTTTTTAAAATAAAACAGGCTAGAAAGGTGTAAAAAAAACAATCAGTAGATTAATTAGCCTGCCTCTTATGAGAGGTCTCATTGATGATTGACGTCACTCTAATTCCGTTATTTTTAATGCTAGGATAGCCGTTATATAGTCATTAGTTAGGTTTTTAAAAGTTCTGTAAGATGCTGCCCTCTTCTAAATTATTTTACAAGTAAAAAATCAATAAAACGGCCTATAAAGCTAAGCAAAAAAGAAAGCTTGTCGGTGATTGGCTCTCAGCCGGATCTCAGCTGACAAAGACATTCTGATTGGCTGGAAAGAACAAAGAAACTGCCTGATCAAAGAAAATAAAGAAAAATGCTGAGATTCTCATTTCGAATATGATAAACAAATGTTTTAAAGTATTAATAAAGTATATTTTGAGAAATTACAAATCATTTTCATAAAATATGCTAAAAAACAAAATTATTTTAGAAAAATATTGAAGATTTTAGTAAAAATATTTAAGATTTTAGCAAAAAAAAATATTTACTTTTCCATAATGTAAAACTGAAAAAAAAAAGCATTTACGTCATGCAACTCTTTTTAATTTGTTTGTATGTTCACTTTTAAATTTGCCGAAATTGAATATTTTATAATAAATAAATAGCAATTTATTTTTGAAAGAACTTTCATTCACTTTCATAACCTGACAAATTATTAATATACTTTTTATAAACAAATCTAAAGTGAATTTAATATTATAGGTGAATATATTTTGACAATTGGCTTTGTCTTCAGTTTGTGAGTTGGCCAATTAAAAGCTTTGATTTTTACCTCACACAACCAATAATATAATTAGCAGTTAAAAGGTTAATTTATAAACTAAGGACACGTGTAGAGAGTGTGAAAGAATTAGTGCAGCTGTTTTTAAACATAAAACATTTTACACAAATCTTTATTGACTATAGATTCCAAGCTTTATTGTTTTGTATTATTTGGATCTTAGATATTCAGAGAAAGAAGAAATGCTTTGATGGAATAAATGTAATTATTAATCTTCTTATTGATTGCTAAAGACCGTCAAAGTTGTGAAACTCTGATTTTTTTATCTCAAAATGACAGTATTTGCAGGTGGCCTTTTAATCAGAAAGGTTAAATATATAAAGAGTGGCAGAATATTAATAAAGGCAGTTAAGAATTAAAGATGAAGGCAGTTAAGTTAACAATATTCAGAAAAAGAGCAATTTTTTTAAAGTTTTTGGCCAAATATGTAGTTGTTTTAAACGTTAAACAGATGACCAGTTAAAAGTTCAAGTTTTTTTTGTTGTTGAATATTCAGTTGTTTTAAAGTTAAAAGAAATGGGCAGAAAGTTAAGAAAAAAGTTAAAGAATTAACAGCAGTTTTTCATTTGTTTTTTTAAAGCTTACTAAGAGCTATTGATTTTTTACCTCTTTAAAAAGTTAAAAAAGAAAATATGACTCTTGCTTTAAAATCAGCATAAAGATGTGTGCATATATATAAGTAATTTCACAGCAAAATTAGAAGAAATGGATTTAAATTGAATCCTTTGAAAGAAGTTGTTAATATTATAACATTTTACATATTTCTAGGCCTCTATACGCATTATAAATACACGAGTTAATCAAGTTATGTAAAAGAAAAATAAATGTTTTATTTATTTTAACTCAAAAAAAAGAAGAACATTCCATTATTATTCTAAAAACATAACTATCTTTCCTGATCAACTCAGTCTAAAATTATTACCAAGTACAATTGTGAGCTGAATCAGCTTTTAATTTCTACATGAGGGTGCCAGAGTCGTTAGACCCACTGCTTCTGCATCAAACATATTGTAACTCGTAAAGTAGTAAAAGATATTTCCTTTGACTTAATTACAAAAATAAATCTACTTAGCGAAGGTAATTTATACTCTCATTTGATTCTAAATAATCAAAACTAAAACTTAAATATAATAACTCTAAATTTATACATGTACAATGAAAGTTATGTTAATAACAAAGATTTAATATTTATGATAAATGAAAAATTATAATATTGGAAAGTATTGTACATAACAAATTTAATAATTTGATTCAAATATTGAAGCAATAGTTAGTTTGGGTCTTTTTTTTTCATGGTACAGTTTCATTCACTACACAGTTCGCAACACTTTAGATCAAAAAATTATGGGATAAACATTTCATTAAAATATCAATTCATAAAGCTTTATGTAAAAGTTATGGCCATTAACTTACTGGTAAGTTGATATTTAAGTAGGTCATTGATCCTCCGATGTCCAATTCAGTCAGTGGATAGTCCACAGTAGTTTTTTTAGTTTTACTCCTTCCAAATCTCCGATCAAATTTAGGTAGAGTTACACGACAATCTACGTGACTTTTCTCGAGAGAAAGTGTCAGCAAATGATAGAGTTCTACTCACTCATGGCAAGCAATTTCAGTTTGTATCTAAGTGCACATTTTATTAATATTTTTTTATATAAAAAAATATGATGGACTTCAAATTGCTCAACACTCTCTGGAACAACTGGACAAAAGACACTTTTCAAACCTGTCGGCTCCTTTTATATCCACAGATTCTTTTTAGAAGTTCTGTGCATATCCCTTTTTATCTTTTGTTCTATTTTATAAACTTCTACATTATTTCTCATTTTTTATTACAAAGTCTCTTTTCTCATTATGAATTTCTGCCATTTTTAATTACTATCAGAAAGTCGTTTCTGATAGCAATCTATTACCTTTGGAATTTCCTTTCACTATTTGAAACAATTATTCGTTATGCACTTTCCAATATCAAATTTATTTTAATTAAATTATATATATAAAAAAGAAAAATTAAACTTTCACTGTACATTTTTTTTAAAACATTATATAAAGATCAGGTTCTCTCTTCTTTATTTAAATGATATACAATATTAAATAGTAATTTGTACCATATATATATATATATATATATTGTACTGTTATATATATATATATATATATATATATATAAACAGTACAATATATAATGGTACTTATATATATTTTGGCTGTTTGTGATACAATTAGGATGCCATGCTAATTTTGCCATTTTCTGTTTCTTTGAGACCTCACATCTATGGGTTAATTCACTTTTCTATCTCTGGCTCATATACCAGTTGATAATAACCAAAGAATGGTCAAATTCAAACCAACCACAGATGCTATCTGAGAGGCTTCTTTTTTGTCTCCTGGCCTATTAAAGGATCATCTTTGAATGGAGGGAGAAGAGAAAAGAAGAGAAGAAAGAAGATGTATAAAGCCATGTAAGCAACCTCAATTAATCGATAAATCAATTTTTTAAAAAGTTTTCTTCACATTTATCTAAAAGTGTCTGCAATAATTTTTTTTCAAAATGGTAAGAACAAGCAAACCAACCAGTTCATATTTATCTAAAAGTATCTGCAATAACTCTTTTTTAAAATGGTAGGAACAAGCAAACCAACCAGTTGAAGCTATAAATTGTGAATGTGTCTGATAAATAAACCTGGGAGATTAATGGGAAATGAAAATGGATCGGGTAACTTTGAAATTTAATTAACAAATCTTTTATTCTTACTTATTAAAAGTAAACATTAATTTCTAAAGTCAAGCATTTTTTTCTTTTGATACAGAAACAATAAGAGTTTATGCATTGATTGTTATTCTCAATACTACATAATATTACACATACACAGTTTAAATTCATTAAACTTAGTTTTTCATTATTGTTTTTTTCATTATATATTATAATACTAAAATGTTTTTTATTATTATTCTTTATTCATTGTAATAATTAGGCAACCTATCAATATGTGCTTGATAATGTTTTTTTATTATTGTTTATTTTTGCTATAATTTATTTTTGCTCAAGGTTGCAATAATATTTTTATATATGTGATTTATGTATTAATCCATAATATAAGGGTACACAGTTTAAATATATATGTTGACATATCACAGTGTGTGTGTGCATGTGTGACTGCTTATACAAACCCATCAAAAAAATAGGTTATGCATAGTTAATTTAAATATAGCAAATTGAAGAGCAGGGCTTCACATATGTATGAAAGTGAAAAAACACACACATTATACAAATGGAATTTACCTTTATGAAATATAATATGTAGGGAAAATCTTGAATAAGCATTCAATAGAATATTTTTATGTCATTTTAAGCTAACTTATTTCAAAATATGTAGTAATAAAAGCAGATATATAAAATTAGTTGATTACGCATATAGTATTAAGATATTTTGTTTAATTATATATTTAATAAAGTCAATTGTATAATTAGTAAATTTGATTATAAAAAAAGGAAGAGTGTGAATAAATATAATTATACCGTATTTGGTTTCCGAGTTATTATTATTAATATAGCTATATATTTTTTCTTCTCTTGATCCTATCATTTTAACTGATCATCATCACTTGTAAATGTTAAGTACAGGATATTGATTTACATATAAGGATGTTTAAGGATTACGCTTGCATATAACCAAGTTTTTTTCTTAATAATTAGAGGTTAATAATAAAAGGCTAAAATTATGTTGTGTCCAAGAGTTATGATCATCATCGTCACTGAATAAATAATAATTATTAAATCCAATCTTTGAAATAATTAATATGTTTAGTAAATAGGGGTTTATGAAAAGCTAAATATCATGTGGGGAGATTCATGATGATTATTCATCATCACTGGTAAATACTGATAATTGAGCTATAATTTTATCTATAATAGTATTTGAAGAAATATAACCATAAACGTATACAAATGCTAGTGAGTATTATAATTAAATCCCATTTGAACATAATGTCATTTTATCAAAGTGCCTGTAAGTTTATGAAAGACATATTTGTTGTTGTGAGTTCATTATAAAGCTGTGGATGGGATCATCATCATTATATTATGATAAATAATTAAATTAAGTAACTAGGTTTAATGACCATATAATTAAGTAATGGTCTTCACTATGTGTGTTTTGAAGCCATTAATAAGAGTATACTTACATCTGTTCATCAATCTACTTAAGCTGAGCTGGTAATATCTATTAGAGTATTAGATATATAAATTATATTGTATTGGGATTTTTTAATTTTATTGACATGGATAAAATATAAGAATATCATTATTCTTTGTTTGTTAGTCATCCAAGCCATGTGTAGTAAAAATATACCGAATGGGTTTGAACCCAGTACACTATGGACAGATAATATTTATTGCAATTTAAAACAATTTAGTGGCACCCATGGAAAACACATGTACTTAGCTAAGCTGAATAAAAGTGATCAAGTCTTTTTTCAACTTATTAACTTTCTTTGATAAATTTTTTAAGTTATTATAAATAGCGCCAGTGTGTGCATGTGACCATGAATGGTCTTATATATTTGGAAAAAGGAATGAGAAAAATTCTTTATTGAAAGAACCTATTATTGAAGATAAGTGTAATGCACTCCATGGATTTCATAGTAATTTTATTCAGTTGCTATAGCTAATATCGGTTTATCTGATGACAATGGCTAGTATATTTTATTGGTTCAAATGACTTCCCAATATAGAAATATTTTAAATATTAGATGATGACAGTGATTAATTTTCATTTTGTTATTTTGTGTGTTGAGAAATGGAATAATTTATTTATCTCATTATTAGCATGACAGAATTAATGTTTATGATAGTTGCAAATGAGCTATGGTGTTATATTTAATTAGTTACAAATGGATTCCCAACTAAAGCATGATATATATATTACCATATTCTTATTCATATATAAGTAGCAGCTATCATAATTAAATTTATTTCATCATCATTCATTTTTATTTCTGTTACTATATATATATATATATAGTATACATATATATATATATATATATATATATATATATATATATATATATATATATATATTATTGTAGCATTTTACATTTTGTGTTAACATTTTATGTTTGATTTAGGCCTTCTATTTTATATACTAGAAAGTGCAATTTAATCACACTATGAAAAATAAGATTCCTTTTGTGTATGAATTTAGATATCTCAAGAACATGGCTATATTTCCTGATTAACATGTCTAATATTATTTATGATGTAAATTGTGGGCAGAATAAGTTTTTTATTTATTTCAGAGAGTGCCAGAGCCATTAGACTCACTGGTTCTGCATGAAGCATATTGTAACTTATAAAGCAAATAATTAAAAGATGGGAATTTTGATTTCTTATCATTTTAATATTTTATATAAATTTTTTTAGGGGGAGGAGCTTGACTAAACAAGCATATTGGCAATGGTAATTTATACACTTCTCATGCAATTAGCTAACAATAAATCTAATAAACTAATATTAAGAACATACAATGAGAAGTTGATATTAAATGTAAATATTTTATTACAACAAATTAAAACATTTAAACAAGAATTATTACTAAACTGGAAAAAAACATACTCATCCAGACAATATTAAATAATTAATCAGTTCATATTCATATTATACTTCAGTTTCTTCTAGGTGAATGTCTATTTTGGTATTAGAAGTTTTGTAATTAAAGTTAGTTAAAGTTAGTTTGCAACATTTAATTTAGTCACAAATTGGGTATGAATAATAGTAGCTTACTGTTAAGTTTGGGTAGATTCTTGTGGTATACCTGTATTTCTTGAAATCCTGAACTCATTGGAAGTTAATTGATTTCTCCTGCCAGCATTTTTTTTTATATTTTTGGTCTGCTTTAAAGCTGGACTCAAAAGCTTTTTGGATTAACCTCTTTACAATGAAAAGTATCCATAAATCCTCTTGTTTTACTCCCACATGACAACTTAGTTCAGCATTGAGTAGTCCAGGATATCCTCTTTTTTACAAATTATTTTGGCCATCTATAATTAGCATTCTGATTGTAATCATTTATGTTTATATTTTTTTTATCTGGATTAATAATCTGCATGTGCCTACATTCTTTCCAACCCTAACTTTTATTTTTAATTAAATTAAACAGATAATATTCACACAAATAACTTCCATGTACATTTCAAAGAATAAATTATATTAACTTAAAAACAAGGAAATTAAATTGCACCATTTGAACAATCTTTAAATTTGACCCTTTTTTAGCTTTTTTAAATATTATCAAATGCTAACATAGTTGTACCATATATATATATATATATATATATATATATATATATATTGTACCATATATATATATATATATATATATATATATATATATATATATATGTATATGTAAATGGTACAATATATAAAATGCTTTTTATCTCAAACACTTTCTATTGCAGCAATCTCAACAACTTACCCCCTTTTTATACTTATATAATTTATCTAAAAATACCCTAAAATCATTTAATTAAAACATCTATTATCTTCTCTTTTTTTTTTGCTTTTTTTTCCATTAACATTCTTTTCAATTCGGGTTTAATTTCACTAATGTAAATTCATTCCTTTATTATTCTTTCATATTTATGGTGTATATTTATATAGTTTTATAATAATCATGTAGAAAAATTGAAAAAGAAGTTGGTATATTAAATTATATATGTTTATCTAGTTTCTTTCTAACTGTCTGATGGTTTTACTTATACTATCTATATAAATGTCTTGAATATTTTAAATCAAAGCCATTTTATTATTTAATATCTAATAGCTATATCAATGCTTTGTAACAAATATCCCCGTCACATTATTTTAAAATTAAAATAAAAGATCATAAATAAAAATTGATTTATTAAAAAGAAAAAACCTTAACTTAAAAACTGAAATTTAAAAACTGTTTAATGTATATATAGATCGCATGATGGACAACTTTAAAAACTATTAAAAAATAAAAATATTTGAAAGTAATTTTTTTGTAAAAAAGTAAAGATATAAAGATTTGATATTTTTTAAAATAGAAATAATGTTGATTTCTATAATCTTAGAAAATGGAAATGATTGTCTTATTAATTAAATGATTGTTCAAAAGCAAACCAGCCCGTGAGGCATTTAAAATAAATTAAATGGTCAGATAAGAGAATACAAAGAAATTAAATGACCAATGCAAACACCAGAAATGTCAGCATGGACCGTGATTGAAACACCAGAGGATTAGTGACGTCTTGCTCATTGAATCTCAAGATCTAATGATAAGAGACTAATAAAAATATAAAAGCCAAATTATTATTATAATTGTTATCTTAGAGCTGACTATGAATAGATCATTATAACTAGCTATATTGCAGATTTTCATGATGTGGAAGTCTGCAATAGATTTAATTTTCCAGACAACCAGTTGAGGCCCCTGGATGACAGTTCCTGACCAAATACATGGCAAGTCACAGTTTCATTTCAAAGAAGAACAAAATCTACGAAAGTGATCATGAAGATGGACTTCTCAATCTATTAAATCCGTAAAGTATGAACTATTGTGTCTATCTAATAAGAACTTTCCTAAAATTGCAAGTAATTAATAACTGAAAATAAGAACTCTTATCTGACTTAAAGAATGCAAATTCAATTATTGATATTTTTTATGTAGATGTTTAAGCAACCATTTCCATTTCATTTTTTGTGTGTGTGTGTGTGTATTATGTTTTAACTAAAATGTATTAAATTTAAAGCTGGGTGTAGATAGCTGCATGGATAAAGATTAATAACTATGTTTAAATTCGTTTATGTTTAATTTAAGGGATTTTAATTTCAGGCTATTTGTTTCGTGGTTGTGTCAGTGCTAGTGGAGAGATATATAGACGTTTATATTAATGTAATGTGAAGCGTGTTTAGCATACAGGGCAACGTGCCCACCTGAATGCATGACCCCAAAGAGGCAGTCATACTGTTGCAATGATTGCAGATGTATTTCTTGCACCATTAACCCCTTCTAGCTCTATGGACAGGGATTTATAAGTCGGCAGAAAGACCGCTCTCCCCCCATACGTAGCACTCTTTAAAAATATATATATACATGATTCCTTAGTCTGACAGATGCACTTTCCTGTTCTAGACACGGATCATTTCCTTCAAATAATATCACGCTGTCAGATGCACATTCCTGTCTGCGTGGTTTTATGCTAGCTTCTTCATATTGCATTGATTGCGACTATATATCTGCAAGCAAGCATTGGGTTGACTACGAACTTTTAGTCTAAGATTGAATGAATGTTTTGATAAGTTTTTAAGTGAAAAAAAAAATCTATATAGACTATCTATGCTCGACATGCTAAAGTAAAATATAATTTAAATATCCATCTGTGCGATCTATTTAAAATAGTAATTTAAATTTAAAAAAAAATATTAATGTTAAAATCTAAAAATAAATTTATTCCTCAATTTTAAATGTGCGTTAATAAAAATCTATTTGTGTGTTAATTACTGGCAGTGGCTTCTTTTATTTTATTGTTCTAAATATTTAATATATACTTTGAGAATAGAAATCTATTGAAACTTATAAATGTTTAAAATCTCTGCTACTCTATGAGCTAGTGACCTTGGGCAAACGATCGGAATCCAAATATATAAATTAAAATATAAAAAATTTTTTTAAACTTAACGTACCTGCCTACTATATAAATTTTCTAAGTTCAAATGCCTAGTGGCGCCCTGTAGTGCAGATTACGTTAAGTCTCCTTCTCCCCCGATCATTAAAGCTTTCTTAAATGACTCTCAATGAAGAAAGGCATAACAAAATAATACAAAACTATTTTTATAAGACAATCACTTTTATCTTTTCAAGATCTTTACGATGTGGCTTAGATTGAGAGTTCCTTCATAGTCAACAAAAACAACATTGGTTTAATATGACAGTATAGTGCATGGATAGGAGTTGATTGTGGTATAAAGCAAGAGTTCCCAAACATTTTTCAATTGCTGATACCTTTATCAAAATCTTTAAAATGTTGAATCCCTAGTTATTTACTTAAATTTGCACACTACTCGATATTATATATTTCACTAAATATCAAACTTTTCATTTTAATCATTTGTAATTAATGATTTAAAAAGATAAAAGGGCTATGGAATATGGCATTATCTTGTGCAACATTTAATATCAAAATCTGCACTAATGAAAATTAACTGCTTGGGAGTAAGCCGCCATATTGAATTTTTTAAAATACTGGCCTGAGACACAATTTTCATAATAACTTCAGTTTTAATTATGTTAAAGCAAAATAAATTACATTGCTAAAAACTAGAAAAATTAAGGAAAACAATAAGCATAAAATAAATAGTGATAATTATATAAAAAATAAGGAAAAAAAGAAATTTTCACATGCAAAATAATTATTATTTTATTGTTTATTCATAATTTGGTAATTAACATTAACTAAAATTCAAATTACATCTTTAGTAATAATTTCTTTGTATTCCTCACAAAATTATCTTTCTAAACATGTCTTACCTGAGATAACCCACAGCTTCACAATCTCCAAGAGAAGTCAGATATGACTTCTTCATTTTTATCTTGAACCCCAAATGTTCTAAATGTCAAAGGCATCTATAAAGAAAAAGATTCATTCTAATAAAAGATACAAAAGAAATCATCATAGCAATTGGCTTCTTGTTTATCTAAAACTAGAAATTGTAGGCTACTGTCTATATCACTGATAAAATGAAATTCATCTCTTCATTTTATACTTTTTTTGTGTACATCAGTGATGTTTATATTTTTTATGGATTCCAGTGATATTTATATTCATTATGCACACAAGTGATGTTTATATTCTTTGTGCACAGAAGTGATGCTATTTTGTTACATTTATTTATCATGTAGATATAATTTATTTGCATATAGTCTATTTGTTAGCTATAGACTTGAAAATAATGTTATGAAACATATAGCAAAACCAGAGTGACTTCAAAGCATGAACAAGAATAAACAAAAACATAAACAAGAATCAGAATTTGATTATATGCTTGCCTGTGTGATCTTTGTATACATTTGATTATTAGTTTTATAACTCATTATTTGTAAATACAAACATATTATATAAACATAATTATAATAATAATAAATTATTATACTTTTTGAAAATCATTATTTTTATAAAAATAAGTGAATTAGTGTAGGTAGAACTTTAGAAAATTATGATAGATATGAATTCTATATGAGCATAAATAAATATATAACTACAAAATAACACACACTAATTACAAATTAAAATTAATAAAAAAAAATAATTTTTTCAAAAAATTTAAAAAAAAAAATTAAAAATTTTATTTAGGAATATTATATTGAAGCTCTATTGTAGGCCTTGTTTGTGAATAACACTGGAGAAATTTTCACTTGCAGGCTGTGAAGTATTTTTTTTTTTCTTTTATCACTTCGTGGTAATTACAAAATTTATCCAAAAAAATTAAATACCATGGTCGATTAAAATTGTTGCCAAAAATCCAAATTTCAACCAATTTTTTTGAGGTAAGCATTTTCTGAAACGTACAGTCATTGAGCTATTAAATGCCGGTATTTTGATTGACATCATGCTTATACTTTTTACGTTAGTAAAGAAAGAAAACAACACATCATTCAACAAGCACTCAAAGAGCCCCAATACCACTCATGGAGCACAAGTTAAAGCAAATAATTTTTTTTAATATTTGGCATTTATGAAATAAATATGTAAATTCAAAATAAGTACAAATAATGAAATCACTTTATTAAATATAAAAATAAAATGAAAAAATCTACATATTCAGACAGAATTAATTATCAACAAAATTAATCAGAATTATAAAAATAGGAATACCAAATAAATTATCTTGGAAAACTGAATTTAATAAGTGAGTGCACCTGGTGATCTGTCAATAATTTATCTATGTCCAGTTTTAAATTAGTGAGCTGCATTCTCAAATCTTCATATTCAGTGATATGCAATTGATGACTGTTCTGAAATAGGTTTAAAACTACACTGAAGCCTTACTCTACCAGATACATTGAGGAAACATTAATAAATACTTTTGTACAAAAGTTCATAGGGCCAGGTGCAAAAATGGAATATCTTGTTGCAGCCAAAACTTTTGATAACCCTGTTTGAATTATCCTTGAAATTTTCATTTGCACTGGTGGTTATCAGCTTATCTTGCAAAATTATATTTCATTCTGCACTAATAGTGTATTGTTTTATTATTCAATCTGGTATTTCCAATAATAGAATATCTTCAAACCTAGTTTTAAAATCTAAGTGAAGAGCCTCCAAGTAATTGACATACAGCAAGATGTTTTCTTCTTGGGTTGTGTCTACCTTAAATACATTGGGGGAATAGGGAAGCTCAGATCTTGTAATATTTTACTTTAAAAACATTAATCTGGCAACAAAAGCCAATATGAGCAATTTTGCTTTGATGAGATTCAAATTGTCTCTTTGCAGTCATAAATTAATATCATTAAATTTTCCAAATAAATCGGTTAAATAAGCATTAACACTTTTACACTTAAATAAATTTTCTTTTAAACTGGAATCCTCATTTTCAAAAACTCTAAAATAAATTGAAAAACTGCAAAAACTCACACCAAACATAAACTTTTTAAAAGCCAGTGGACTTCAGTATGGAGAACCAATTGATAAAAACCTTCATTCTCTCCTCACATAATCAAATGCAGCCTAGTGCACAAAGCATTCATTCAAATTTTGTTCACAGTTATTATAACAAACTGAAGTGACTGATGCAAGTTGTCACTAAATTCTTGGCTACTAAATGTTGCCTATGGCTTATGCAGTAAGAACTGCAATCTCTTTGGATACATGTTGTTTCAGGTAACTTATGAAACCATAATAATGACCAACCATAGCTGATATTCCATCTGTTACAACAGATATTATATTTGTCAATGGAATTGCTTTTTCCCTGAACAATAGCTCTATTAAAATAAAATTGATTTGCCTCTGGTGTCAGATTCTAAAGTTCTAGCAAAAAGCAGCTCTTCATGCACTTTTTGATTTTAAATAAAGTGAATGTACATCAGAAACAAAACTTTATTACAGGGTAATGTTAATTCATCCAATTGGAGGGAAAAGTCTTTTTAAAAAAAAAAGATTACACAAACAGTTTTCCACATTGTGACTCATTTCATCAATATATCTTTGAACTGTGTTATTGCTCAAAGAAATCCTTTTTATAACATATTGTGCAGGTTTGTGGAGTTACAGTGTTCAATACCTCCATGATGGCTGGTAAAATCACTTTCTCCCCTGTGGTATGCAACTCACCAGACTTTGAAATAAGTAGGATATATTATACAATGCCCTTAATCCATCATCATTTTGCTTCGATGATGAAACAAACATATTACCTATTGTAGTTCTTTTCAGCATTTTATCTTTAAGTGATTGAAAGTATGACAAATCTTTTTTTTCTTTTTTGTCAGAATAAATTCTCTTCAAATGATCTGCTAGTTGTGATGGTTTTATAGAATCGTTGCTAAAAACTTTTTTGCATATGAGGCACATATGACTGACAAATCCTAGCTTCAAATAGTCAAAGATATATTGTTTGCATTTCTTTTTTGATTCAGTCATATTATTATTTTAAAAAATAAAAACTTTTATTAACAAGCAATTTCATCAGCCCCTATGATTAAAAAACAATACTTTTTTGAACAGGAGATTTTTGTTCAAACTCGAATAAATATCCTCTGATTTCTTTTTCATAGTACTGCTCCTTAATAAATAATTATATTCAAAGTTCAAATCACAAATTGTACATATCATATCAAACAAACCAACTTATGGTGTTTTATGAAAGCATGACCATACAAGACTGATAGATTCTGCTAAAATCAAATATCTTGTCTTACTGCAAGCAAGTGCAGACATGGTTTTTTATGTCCGCAATTGCTTTGGTAAGTTCAAACAGACAATGCACAGACATGTTTGTGCTACATGTATTTTTATGCATTATTGTGTGTACTTTATTAATGACATGTTTTACTTTTTCATTCACAAGTTTGGCATGTGATGTATTTTTATCAAAAAAGTGTTTTTTGAATTATTTTACTTATTAATTAGGTACCTATTTAAATCATAGATATTTTGAATTAACAAACAACAGAAGTAGTAAGGTGGCCTATTTTTGCTGTCATTAACCTCCAATTTTTTTTTATTGAAACTATCGACGCCTAGAAAGTTCAAATCGACCCCTGAGGGTTGATATCGACCACTTTGGAAACTCTCAGTCCAAAAGAAAGTTATTTTACACAAAGAATTAGTTTAACACAAATGTTTGTTTGCTTTTTATCATTAATGAAGAGGATTTTAAAAATACAGTTAAAATCAATATTTAAAGTTTAAAAAACAACTTTTCCTTAAACTTACTACATCTAATCCATTTTTCTTATTGTTTGTATACATATTCAATAAATATTAACACAAATTCTTCATTAAATCAAATTATATTTATTCTGCACTTGATAACGGTTTTACATATGGTAATCGATTTACAATATATATTTTTAATTTTATTTTAAATAGATGGTTTAAAACATTAAATCAATATTTGTTCTTATTATTACGACAGAAAATATTAAAAACTGTACACAGATGTTCTTCAGCAACACTACAAAGAGAAAAATATTAATTTTAATAAATCTTTTTTTTTTGTCAAAGAACAATTACTTGAATATTTTTGATTAAAATCTACATATTTAAAAACAGGTGTTTGTAATTAAAAGTTTGAGATTATCATTAAAAAAATAATAAATGAAAATTTAAACCTTTCAAAGTAATTTAATAGAATAAAAAAATATACATCTTAATGATGTAAAGATGTTTATTTAGCAACTTAACATTCTCACTTTATTTACATGTGATTATATATTATATGCTTTTATTTATAGATTTATATACTTATATAAAATTAAATTATGAAATAACAGCGTTAGAAATATGTGTAATTTCTGACTGAAGAAAAATACCCTTCCATCCATGTGCTATGAATGTCAATAACGTTCAAAAGAACGCGCGGTCTTTCATCTTTAAGTCGTATTAAATAAACTACTATTCATTGACAATGCTTATGATTTTTATTTAGCAATCAGATTTTTACAATAACTTCTCACTTACATAGGTTAGAATTATGTATTCCAGGCCAAAGCAAGTATCTCATTTTTAACGATCTACAATACTGAAGCAGGCTTAAAGAATGGATAACATGCAATTCTTTTAAATATTTATTGTCATTGAGTTCTGTCTATTCACAGTATATGTAAGAAGAGTAGTTTTCTGCCATCGAAAATTATATACATAAAATTTAAAAATAAATTTATGCACATATATTATTTCATTATTTTACTACATTTCTTATTGTTTAAGACTGTTATTATTAAATAAAACTAATCTGATACAATCAAATTACTAAAGCAGTAATGGGTTACTTGTTATTGGGTAATAATTGGATCTAAAATAATCGTTATTAATCTAAACTGGACAAAAACATAACATATAAAAACAGTAAACATAAGACTTATTGGGATTACAGTATAATAAAAAAAGAAACCAATCCTTTATACGTGTGAATATTCATAAGCAAAATGATAGAACACTGAAATCCATATTAGATATGCTAAATGAGAAAACATAATTAATAATGATATATATAAATAAAGCCAAATCAAAAAAGAACTTCAGAAAAAAAAATGAAACAAAAAATCGAAAGTAATACATCCAAACTAAACAGTCCAGAAATATTTTTATATATTGTAAATAATATCCTAGTGATTGTGGCTTTCAAAATAAATAAAATTTTAAAAAGCCACAGCAAGAATCTATTTACAAAAGATTGATAAGATTTAGAAAACCCTTAAATAAGATAACAAATCATGTTAAATGTACTGAAATATGCATTTTATATGTTTCTGTAACTTGCATGATGACAAAACATCATTGAGAATAATTTTGCATTTGAAAGAAAGAGTACTACAGAAAGTTATTGAGAGGAAAATTTTGTTGAAAAAAGTTATAGAGAGAAAAATATAGTCATGTTACTATATATATCATATCAATAACAATCATAAACTAAAATCTATTTTTATTACTATGCAAACAAAAACATAGATTATCATTATATCATGTTAAATAATAGTGTGAAACTAGTTTATATTTGCTCAATGTTTTTTGTCTTATAAAATCATTATTACTTAGATAAATGATTTCATTAGTACAATGGTGAAAGCAATACAACTAACAACAAAGCTGGGATAAGGATCACATAGCTAGTCTTGCAGTCAGGTACAACTAAATGTATAACTCAAGCATCATAAATGAAAATCTGCAATGGAAAGATGGTCCCATGTAGTCTTAAAAATCAATAAAGGAGCTAATTTTTTTGTCTCTATCATGGATAGTCTAAAGCTTTGATGTGAATAATTGATGGGAGTTATCAATGGTAGGATTAAAGGTAAGCATACCTCTAATGAACCAATATGTAAAGAATAAGAAAGTGAAATCCTAATAGATGGAAACACACCATTGTCAAAACTACTTATCAGGGTAGTGAGAGTAGGCTTCCAGCTTATTATAGATGAAGGCTATAACATCTCTATAACATTGAAATGAGATACAGTGATAGAAAACATGTAACATGGTCTCATCTACCCTATGACATAAAAGGTAGGCCTGGTCTATGCTTGAAAAACCCATATGTGTGACTAGAAAATGGCTTGTATGAAGAGCATTTAGGTTTCTCTTGATCAGAATGTCTAAATATTTAGGTTCCAGATGCTACCACTTGAATTTTTTAATAATGGTATGATTAGTGAGGGATAAAATGGAAGGATAAGGAGGTTTATTATTATTAATAAGATGATATGCCACACAAAAGTTTATTTTTTAAAAAACTTGGTTGAATAGATAGATATAATAGTAAATTTTGAGATGTTCTCTAATAGGAATGACAACCAGCTCTTCTCAGGAGGAAAAGTGGTGTTCATAGGGGAAACAGCAGTGAAGCATAATGCATCAGGGAACTGAGAAATTTTTTTAGGATAGTATTATAGGGCTGTTGGAATTAGAATGTTGCAATGAGTGAAGTGAAAGTCCATTGAGTTTCATATGCTTCCAGGGGTTTCTGAGGCTAATAGCTACAGTCCTGCCCTTTCAAAAAAGTTTTGAGCATAAAGTGTTTATTTCAAAATAATCTCTCAACTCTTATGAGAATTGATGACCAGCATAAAATAAGAAATCCTTGGAAACAAGGATGTTAAGAAGTGAGGTCTTTGCAAATAGAGACTTATATACTTTTGATGAGTCTTGGATGGTTTCCTCATTAACAAGATCAGAAAACCCAAAACTTTTTGGGATTTGGCAGAAAATAGTGAGGTGACAATTTTCCTGGAGGATAACTTCCATGCTGAGGATTTACCCTTGAGTCCCAAAGTTTCAACAAGTTTGGGTATCAGCTTTTGGAAATGGGAAAAAACAGCCAGGTCATCCATAAAAGTGATGTGGGAATTGATCTCTTGAGTGCTGAGAGGTATATACCTCTGCTTGAATTTAATTAATAATGAATTAATATAAATTACAAAAAGCAGGGTGCTAAGCAGAGAGCCCTGTGGAATGGAATTTGTAGGAGAGAAAGAGAAAAAAGTCCTCCCATTTAGGGAGATGGAAATGTCATTATTGAGAAAATAACCTATTAAATTGATAATGCAAGATGGGTGTTGAACTTACCAAGTAGGTTGAGGAGACAATGGGTCTGAATGGAAAGGCTACAGAAATATCCAGCTAAATGACTATTTGTTTACATTTTCTAAAGATTCTATTATAGTCTATTATCGTTTTAAATAAACTGATGGTGTCAGCCATGGATGAACCCTTTTTGGCAAATTGATACTCAGAAATAAATGGGAGGACTTTATCCTGAATCTTGTCCTTAATAACTGATTCAATAATCTTGATCATCAATGGGGTCATGATAATGGGCATAAGGTTCTCAATATATTCTACTTGAGGAAATGCACTATCCCTATAAAGTAAAGGTAATCAATATCAAGAGATTTAGATGAAATTAGGTTAACCAACTCATGAATGATTGGAACTGTAATTCCTTCAAGGTGCACCAGGATGAGTCAAGGAATAGCAAGAATACCTGGATATATTTTCTCAAGCATTGAAGTCAGTTTGGTTCTAATGTCTTTTTCTGTGATATAAACAATTTAATATTGTGGATTCATTAAAAAACTAATTGATTTGGCTCATGATGGTAATTTGTCAGTTTGGCCCTGAAGAAATGAAAGATTTCATTAATCATATTACTTCCTGAGTAGAGTTTATTTTCAACTTTGATAGAATATTTAATTTGCCTCTGTGGCCCAATGTTCATATAATATAACCCCAAAATCAATTGTGATGCTGGCTGAGGAATATCCTTGACTTCTTGGTGGATAGATAATCTGCAATGATTTGTTGCTTTTCCTTATATTGTTTGAGATGGACAATTGATTCTATTGAAGCAGGGGCTGGAACCATATGTTTCAGGGTGTAATTAATGGACTCCAACTTTTAAAGAACCTTATTCCTGGATGTATGAAATGAATTGATGGAGTTTAGTATATTGATGAAGATAAACCATGCTTCTGTAAGAGATAGAGCCAGGATGTCAATTTTCCTAAAATAGATGTAGGTCTCTGAGTTGAGGCTTTATGAAGAATTTGAATGTGGATTTCAAACCTTCACAGGACCAGAAGAACAGGTCTACTGTTAAATTAATTACAAGCATGAGATAATCAGAGAATGTAATGGGTTGAAGGCAGGGATCAATGATAAAATGAAGGTCAGAGGAATAGTAGACCAAATTAATGAGGGATGAATATTTTTAGTATAAAAGGAGAAAGCATCCATAGGAAATAAGCCCTCTGCACACATAAGGTGGTTATTTATAAGATGAATATACTTAGAATTAGTGTGCTGGTATAAAGTGTTAACATTGCCCAACATTATCATAGGGTAAGGGTTAGAGCTAAGTATCAAGTTAATTTTTTGTATTAAAAAATAAATTAGCGATATGTCTTTTAAAATAAATGAAGTTCACATTTAATCTAAAAAACTGATGAAAGAGAGTGGCAATTAAAAAAAATTGATTAATAACATTTATTCTATATGATTTAAAAGAGAAATTATTGGGAATAAGAATGGCAACCCCTGCAGAGGGGTGGGCTGTAATGGAATGATATAGAGAACCAATTTTGCTGAATCTAATTGGACATTCTGGATTTGAAAAGGGATGCAATTTTGTTTCAGCAAAGCATTATTACATGCAATAAATATTTGAGAAATCCAATTTAAAATCGCATTGATCCTTTTAGATGAGTTAAGGCCTTGAACATTAAAAACCCCTATCTTAAGTTTCATCAGGTCAAAGTTGGGGCAAAAATCAAACCTCCACCAGAATCAAGTTACAAAGTATGAAAGGAGTTGGTCATCAGAGGGCCAAGAAAATGGTAACTCAATTCTTCCTGAATGGCTTATTAGGGATTGGGGATTTCTTGACATTAACCTTGAGACCACCATGAATCTGAGGTTTTCGAGTGGGTTCTTTATTTTTTTAATTATACTGTTTTGGTGAGACAAGTTCTTTCACATTGATCCCAGAATAAACATCAGTGCAGAGATCTTTAGGCAGTGTATTGCAATATGGGCCTTTATCAGCTGTAGACTCATCAAACCTTTGCTTATTGCCATTAATCCAAGAACCAATGATACTTTGATTAGCTATGTTGGAGAAAATTTTGGTGATTGTAGAATCTGACCTACGAGATGTGCTACTGCTTCTTGAAGAGGGTAAGGAAACATTTGTCACAGGAAGTTTATCATTTGTAGTGGATACCCATAGGTTCAAGAGATGCAGGTTTGATAATATCATGTACTGTAGTATCATTCTTGGGAAAAGTAAAGCCCATGCTGCCTGGAGTATTAAATGGTCTGCATTTGTGCAACCTGGTTTTTTTCATGTTACAAATATGACATATCCTGGAAGGACAGTCTTTAATGAGATAGGTCCACAGTTTACAGTAAAAGCACTGCAATAGAACACTTCAAAAGAAAATAATTTGTGAAGCAGTATCAGCAGAGTACATAGTATGGATAGACATTGGACTATTCCTTTTATTAAGAGTAATGGTGAAAGTTGCCATATTGGTTAGTACCAGTGTTTCAGCTCTTCTTTCTAAAAAATATCGAAAATTTGAAACAGATCCAAATGGTTTGAAAACATGTTGATGATCAATCTCTTTAAAGCTAAGGTACCAATTGTGGGTTTGGCCAAATAAGGATTGTTGGCCTATTTATATCAACCACACATAATATTATGTTACCTATGAATTTAATTGTTTTCTAAAAAAATAACTTTTGTGATAAATCATGAAATTCACCAATTGGGTATTTGCTATTGGGATGATTTAATAACTTAAAAACATGATTCCATATCCTTATAAATTCATTACAAAACTCATTAACTGAAAAATTAAATAAATCACAATTTAAGTTTGTAACAGCAATTCTAATTAAGAAATGATCTATAGAATTGTGAGAGAATTGGGGCATTAAACCTGTGGGTTAAATGATTTAAAACATGGTGATCCAAATTTAAGTAAGCAAACTCAATATTGGTAGGTTCATCCTGTGAGATTGAGGCTATTTTATTCTCAAACATGTTGAAAATATCTTTATCATTCTGAAGATCCTTTCAAGCAGATGTCTTAGGACTGTTGGAATTTCTTTGCAAAGCGTTAGCATATAAGATGTTATTAGAGAAACTAGTCTTGCATTGGTGGTCGAGAGGTCAGCGCGACTGCTTTGCACTTGCAGGCAGTTGCCTGGGTTGCGGGTTCGCGTCCCGGCCGATGCTATGACACAATAATAATATTAGAGAAACTATAGTTGGGTGGAGTTTGGGGGAAGCTCTATACTCATAGGACCTACATCATTGGAAATATTATGAAAATATTATTTTTTATATTATCATTGGTTGAATTTTTTTTCTTATTGTTGTTTACAACATTGTTAAATTTTTTAATGTTAGTTGCCTTGTAATGCAGGAAATTCCTCTATTACAGCACATCTCCTCTGAGTCTTCAGTTTTCCTTCTGTATTCGTGAAAATTCAGGGTGGGATTCCCAGGAGATTGCTTTTTATTAAGATCAATGTTTTTTTTCATGAAATTAGCTTTAGGTGGTATTTTTCCATGCATAAGTTGAGAATCTAAAGAGTTCTTAACTATGCAAATGGCAACTTGTTCAGCTAAATCCATAGGACAATTATTATCACTATCAAATCTTTTTTATGATGAATGATGGCTCCATTCTTAATTTTGAAGAAAGAATGGGTGTTAATAATAAAAAAATTATTAGTTTTGAATGAAAAAAACCACTTATATGAAGCAAAATTAATATTAAAGTTAGCACCAGAAAAGTCTCTCAATGTTCTTACAAGAGAAAGTGAACGTTTAAACACATAGTAAAATTTAAAATGCCATTCATAACTTAATTTTTTTAAATTTAATTATCGTATTATATTGAATAATATAAAGTGCTTTTTTAAAAATATTGTATGAGTTTTTTAAATCTTTTAAAACTTGGATATTAAAGTGTGGAACTCTGTTACTATTGAACATAAATGATATAGTTTTTATCTTGTTCTTAACCAAAGAAAGTTTGTTTCTAAATTATTCCAAAATATTGTGAATCATATTTATAGTTGGACTTTTGAGAAAGCCTTATATAATAAGACATTTGTGTATAATAATTTTTTAATAGTAGTCATCATAATAATGTTTAAACATTATGCCTTTTCAAAATGTTCAATACATTTTTATTTTATTTTTTGTATTTCTTATATTAAATAAATCTTTTTAAAAGTTGCTTTTCTTTTACATATTGTACAATGCTTTGTATTTAATTTAATTATCCGGACATATTCTAACAGTCTTCTTCAGAGCTGTAAAATACATTTATATTGCATTATTTTTGTTTATTTATGCACAGATGATATTTGAATATATACATATAAACATTTTTATGCTTTATGCATTATTTTCAATTACTATTCATTTTTAAAAATGATATATATTATAGTGGATATTCACTATAACCAATTTAAGTTGACAACTTGCATTACAATTTGTAGAGGTTCTTCTTGTAGTAAAAATTAAACACAAAAGGCATATGTACTAAGGTTATAGCCTTATATAAGTATTACATGCTGACAATGTGCTTAATAAGGATTAATGTTTATAACTGATTACTGTTTTATTTAATATTTTAAACTTTTAACAGCAATACTTTTTATATATTTGTGGCACCATTATACAAGCAAAGGGGTTAACATGGTTAATATTTTTTACATATTACCTGTACTAATGGTCAGAGCAAGATGGCGTAAAATATATAACCCCTGGTCATCTTTCAAAACCATTGCACTTTCCCATGACTGCAAAAAGCAAAACACCTCTCTTATGAATACTTTTATTTATATTGGGGATAAACCATCAGGCACCATCCAGTCAAATCTGACAAACATATAATTGGGCCCTCTATGGCTTATAGTTAACTACATTGAATCTAAACCTCTATAAAAGTTTGGTATTTCTTGTGCTTTTTTGAACTTTTTCCTTGTGAAGATTTCTTACCTTGATAGTTTATCACCTACCTTTACTGCTCATTCAACAGTTGATAGATTAATTAGTACTGAAAAGGCTTACAGCTGATTCCAAGAATCTTCTATGGAACAAGCTGAAGGAAAAGCCATCTTGGAAAGTCAAGACAACTCAGATGATTGCTCTTTGCAACCAACTGATTCATCTAGTGATGCTACAGTCAAAGAGAAAATGACTTTTCTTCAAAAGCTTATTACAGAGGATCCCCAGTCCAAATTTCAAACCAGTGGTGTTCAAAATGAAGCCTCCAGTGAGATTGTTAGAAATTTAGATTTCCCAAGCTTGGAAAATAGCACTGGTAATTTTTCCTCATATTTCTAATGTTTCTCAAAATACTAATAATAAAATTGATAAAAATAGTAAAATTAACATAGGGACTTCCAATTTAAATGCCTCTCATTCCCAAAATCAACCCAATATACTAATTAATAGCAAGCCCTCTTATGCTAATGTTACACAGGCAGGCCTTAGAGAGCCTAATGTTATGGCATAGGAGGCTTCAAAAAATCACAAAGATTTATTCAATTTATTTGATGAAGAGGTGGAAGAGAACTTTGCTGATAACTACAGCAATCCAAATATTCTTAATCTAAATTTGGAGCAAAAGGACATTGACTTGATAGTAAACAGATTTAATAATACCATTCCTCCCCAATTACAAAAATCCTTTCTTAACTTCCACTGTGAAAATACCTCAATCTTGGCTATTACCAATCCTTCATGTGATCTATATAAATTTCTGATCAATGAGCTATGTTATGAGATAACAAGGAAAAAACTATGGAACCTGATTTATAAATTTCTGCAACATCCTAACAATTGTTACATAATAATTGACTTTAACAACCTCACTCAGAAATTACTCTTCCAGAAAACTTTCAAATATCTTGGATGGGAAAATTATTTGTGCCATTAACATGAATTGTCCTACAATCTTGTCAGGAAAAATCAAGAATTGTTACTTTAAATTTAAAGAAAATGATTTGCAGCAATTACTTAAGCCCTATGGCAAGATCTCAAATGTTGGATACCAAATGACTACGAATAGACCTTTCAGTTTTTACTAATACTGCCTTATTTGAACTCTCTCTGAATAAAAAGTCAAACCATAATGACATTCCTACTCTCTACTATGTGAACATTTCCCCTTTTGCCATCACTTTCCATGGCATTCCTCCACAATGTCTCTTCTGCTGCCAGAGAAGCCATTTGGTGAGAGACTGCCTGACCAGAATCTGCCATATTTGCAAAAGGACTAAAAACAGAACACACCACTGTAACTCTGCTTCAGTGGTGCAAACAGTGGATACACCCATTTCCAAGCCTGACCTTAAGCATCTGAAGCAATGGTAAATTACACCTACCCTCTATCAACTCCATTGATTGGGTTGCCTCTAAGTCTTTACCATTGCCTGCACACTCTGTGCATGCATTTGATGAGTCTTTTGAGTTGGCATCTTTGGTCATGGATGATACATTTCAATTGCCTCCATCTACAAAAAGGAAGGCAAAGGAACCGAATGCAGTTACCAAATCTTCAGTGAGCAAAACATGCCCCAAAAGAACAAACAGCAATAGTGTTAGCTCCTCAGATAATGAATACCCCCAATAACCAAGGAAAAAATGTAAGTGTATTCTTAAAGCAGATAGTCAAGGAAACAATTGTGAATTACCCAATAAAGAACTAAGCCAACCTTTTCAAACCCTTGTTCCAATTAAGGATAATAAATTGCAGCTACCTAAGGTCTGTAAAACACCAAATGCTAAACCTTTTTCCCACTGATGGCCTGCTTTTTAAGGAGTCTAGGGAAGGGACCTTTGGCATGGATCTTCAAGAACCTAATGCTGGAGTATCTTTCATGGATGGCCTGCGATACAGAACATCGGGAGTGAAAGCTAGTATCCATCCTCTTAGCAGGGTGAGTAATTGTTGAGGGTGTGAACAAACATACACTAAATGCTCATTCAATCATTTCCTAATTTCCACCACTTGGCCAATTAAAACACTATATTTTTTTGTTGAAATAATGCCACATAAAGTTCAAAATATCGGAATTAATATACAGGGTCTGAAATATAGTTAAATAAAAAGTGATACTTCAAAAAATGTTACTATTATCTTTTGTTTTGTGTGTGTGTGTGTGTGTGTTAAGAAGTAACACTTTAATATTAAAAAAATAATTTCAAATGAATTCTTTATAAAGCTTGACTTAGCTGGATAACAATTTACAGGAGAAAACTTTTTCATTAGAATACATCTTTACTCTGGTAAATAACAACAATTTGTGTCCCAAAATGCATTCTAAATCAAAATCTTGCATAAAAATTAAGCAATTATAATAATACAATAGTAATAAAAAAAAAATTTCTTTGAATTTAAAATAAACAAAATTTGATTAAATAATATAAAAAACCTTTACATATGTAAAAAAATTACAGATTCCTCATGTAACAAAAGCAACCCAAGCTATGTAAAACCATGTAATTAATCCACAGTATGTTCCTGTAATCCTGTGTAAAATAATAGGTCAACTTTTATAAATGTAAACCGATGACTACAGATCGTCCATGTAAACTCAGCAATCCAAATTATGTAAACTCTTGTAACCCTTTAAGACAAATAAAGCTTATCTTTATAAAAAAAAATCTGACAAACATATCAATAAAAGTTTTTTAAATGCTTCAAGAACTTGATTCCCTTGACTATCACAAAGAACAAGAAACAGATTATTCAAATTACCCGACAATATATATTAAAACACACATAAATCATAAATTTTATCTTAATTAATATTATATGGTGAGGTATGGAGAGAGAGAATTAAGCCAAATTAACAACTTAAAATAACATTTATATACAACAAAAAACATAGCATAATAATCAAAATAAAAAGTAAAGTAAATTACATTAATTATAAAAGTTATTTACTATCGATTAATCCATTTATAAATAGGGATAAAAACTCAATTACTTTTAGTTTTATAAAGTTTGTAATAAGAATAAAATTGGTCTAGACTATGGAATTTTCATATAACTTTAGATTTACCTAGGTTTTGTTATATCTTTTGTTTTGGAGTGCATTCCTGTTCTCTTGAACATTAATTAAATTCATAACTTGAATTCCCAACTTCTTTTAGCAACTGGTTGCTCCTTCTTTCTAGAAAAACATGTATATTGAGTCTTGTTCAGCATTAATCTTCTCTGGTGGTGGGTAGGTTACTCAGTCCTAGTGTTCAAAGAACTACATTTCAGATGGCAATTAAAAGAACTGGTGGTGAACATTGAATGAACATCCCTCTGGTAATCTAGCAATGCATGGTGATGTTAAGACATCCATGTATATAGCTATATATTTTCTGATAGATCAATGAGTTGTTCTAGGTGAAGGAATCAGCAAGATTTGTACAGCAACCTGACTGTAGAATGAGTATAGCATACTACTGAAGTGACAGCACAACTAAATAACAGATTCTTAATAGAAAAACTCAGCAGAATCAATACAATAAAAATTTTGTAACTTTTATACCCCTGCCAATTATTGTCTGACACTAGTTAACACTCTGTTTTTCTTAATTACAACCTTCATTAATATTATTATCCAATCAGTTATAAATATTACTAATTTCTAGTGAAACATAATCCCTTTCCTGATCAGATAATTTACAAAATATTTTGATCTTTAATTAGATCTGTACATAGTTTTGGTAATAATTTATACAATCATTTACAATTAAATTCTTTTCACTAAATAACTTTATAATCCTTAAGTTATTTTTATATATTTAAAGTTATAATTTAGTTTTTTTTGTTTTCATAAATGTTCTCTTAAAATAGTAACTCTAAAAATTTCTACATTACAATAGGTTTTAACCAGATTTTTTTTATTTATTAATAAAATATATCTTTACTTTTATCTATTAAACATTCCATTTTTTTAAATTTATAATATATATACTTTTTTTCTTGAATATTATTTTAAAATGTTTTATGTAGCATATACATATATATTACAAAAACATCAAGTCAGATGTCACATGACCTAATTTAATAAGCTTGTGTTTACAAATGTTATATATAGAGCTTGCAAAACAAACTCTTAACAAGCTTTGTAGAATACTCCCAACCTTAGAGAGGTTTCTGCTACTGGCATTTTCAGTGAGTGCTAGGATGATCAATCATTGGATTAAAAATACCAGGACAAGTCCAAAACTTTAACTAAAGTATAACTATTAAGTAGAAAATCTGAAATTTTCAGACATCTCTATGTTTTCCAATCCAGCTATCTAACTTAAATAGCCATATGGGGCTGAACTAAGTTCAAATACATCATATATTAATAGCTTTAGCAATATAAAATAGCTAAAGCCATCATAGCAAAAAATAAAATTATAAAAAAAATCAAATCAGTCCCATGTGGCTATTTAAGTTAGATAGCTGGATTGGAAGGCATAAGTATGTCTGAAATTTTCAGATTTTCTATTTAATAGTTATACATTAGATAAAGTGCTGAACTAGTCCTGGTATTTTTAATCCAATTATTAAATATCCTAGCACCTTAATGAGGATGCCAGTAGCAGTACTTGGTCTGAGGTTGGGGGTATTTTACAAAGTTTGTTAAGAGTTTGTTTTGTGAGCTCTATATATAACATTTTGTAAACACAAGCTTATTAAATTAGGTCATGTGACATCTGATTTGATTTATTTGTAATTTTATTTTTTGCTATGATGTTTTTGACAATATGGTGTATCTGAACTTAGTTCAATACCATGTGACTATTTAAGTTAAATAGCTGGATTTGAAGACATATGGATGTCTGAAAATTTCAGATTTTCTACTTAACAGTTATACATTAGATAAAGTGCTGGGCTTGTCCTGGTATTTTTAATCTAATGATTGAATATTCTAGCACCTCACTGAAAATGCAAGTAGCAGAAAACAGTCTGAGGTTGGGGATATTCTACAAACCTTATTAAGAGTTTGTTTTGCGAACTCTATATATAATATATACACATATGTGACATTGCACCCCTATTAATGTAGAAGTAAAATGATATCAATTCCTTTCCTTAGGTTCTGACCAATTTTAATTCTATATGTTTTATTTTTAACTAAAAAAAAATATACTTTTCTTCTAAATAGGTATTATAAAGCGTGACATTTACAATGAATAATTACATAGAGAGGTATTCAACTAGAGAGATTTTCAATCTTCTTATAGACATATTTTTTTAATTATTGCAAAAATTTCTATTTAAATATATAATTAAACTTATTATTATGACCAATTCTATTTAGTCTTGATCTTAATTTCTTTTCACATAGACTTTTCAATCGTTGATAATACTTTTTGTTTTATAAATTTATCATTACAAAAATTAATTATTAAAATACATAAACAAATTATTTATAAATAAACAAGAATATATTTCACAAATCCCAATTTTGAATATATCTTAATAATGGATAATTACATATAAGAGTCTCTGAAATAGTTATGAATATTGTAAACGATTTCTTGACCGACAACTTTTCTCACCATTAAAAATACCAATATGAATAATTCCTTTTTTTTCCCATAATACATTAAATACTAAACCTAATAAATATTATTTTATAGGATTTTATTTACCTTTATTTAATTTCAACTATAATTAGATTTAAAATTCTTACAACTGTTGAAACCTTTTAAAATTTTGTAGAAAAATGTTCTAGTAATTAGTCTTTTTTTAAAAAAAACAGCACAAATGTTCTTTATATATATATAAGCATATAAATGTTTAAACTGCTTTATACGTGTGTTATAGTTTTTACTTATTTTTATAGTAACCATAGTCTTGAATTGTATATAAAATTAACTATAACTTATCTTTATGCATACACATTTAACGTTTTATTTTCTTATTTTTTATTCAATACTTAATTTCTTTAAGCATTATTGATAATGTTTGAAGATAATTAAATTATATATCAATTTGTATTTTTTTAAAGATATATATATAATTTTTATTAATGTGGACATTGGTGTGTGTTTGTGTGTATATATATTAATGTAATCATTAAAAACCAGTCAACATTTAGATAATTCCAATATCAATAACAATTAAGAATTTCAAACTATTGTCAAGACAACCTCTCTTTAACAATAAAATGGTTGCCTTGACAACAGTTTGAAATTCTTCATTGTTATCAATATTGGGATTGCCTAAGTGTTGACTGGTTTTTAATGACTGCTTACAAACCCATTTAGCCTCAAGCATTATTGCTCTTAATATATTAATGTATATAATTTATTGTTATCATGTAAGATTATTTATTATTTTCCCTGTGTGAAGTAATCATCTAACAAGAAATTATAGAATATAATCAAAACATAAGAAAATTTGAAGATGTTTATCTATATTCATGTTAGGTTTATATTATGCAAAAACAATAAATCACAAGTTTTATCAAGAAAATAATCGTTCAACATTGATGATAAGACTATAATTATAATAATTTTTTATAATCAATTTACTAACTAAAGACTGATCAAAAAGCGATTATTTCATTCACAGACTATAAATAGGACAACAAATAGTTTGGGTTTTTTTTATCAGAAAGTACAAATTATTGTATAGAGAAATTCAATATATATAAAGCAAAACGAGAGAGACAAAAATTATTAAGGAAAACAATATTTACAGTTGATATTCCTAATCTTCAGAAACATTCTAATGAATTTAAATTAGAACTTACAAATCGGTTTCAAGTATTACTAGATTTTGAATATGATTCAGATTTGAATGAAATTAATATGAAAATAACTGAAAAACTTTTAAAAACTGCAACAAAGATAGCTGGTAGAAAAAAGCAGCAATTGACCAATAAAATTTATGCTGAGACTAGAGAATTTATGAAGAAAAGAAGGAATATGAAGATATACAAAAATGATGCATTAAAAAGGATTGAATATCTCAAATATTGTAAAATGGTGCGGAAAAGAGTTGAAAATGATATAAGAAATTATAACTGTGAACTAGCAAGAAAATCTGTAAAAGAAAATAAAAGTCTCAAGAATGTAAAACAACATTTTGGTATTGGTAGGAAATTCATATCTGCAATAAAAAAAAGATGGAATTATTACTAAAAAGAGAGATGACATCATGAAATGGGTAGAAGACTTTTATCAAGAATTATATAATAATAAAGAACAAGTACCTCCTATATTTATTACATCTTCCAAATTGCCCAGAATTTTAAATGAAGAAGTGAGACATGCAATTAAATATATGAAGAAAGGAAAGACTCCAGGTAATGATGGAATTATAATTGATATATTAAAAGAATCAGGTGAAGAAATATAAATTTTTTAGCAAAGTTATATATCAAATGACTAAATGATAAAGATGTACCAGATGATTAGAAAAATGCAGTATTAATATTAATATTTTAAAAAGGTGATAAAGAATATATTAGAAATTACAGACATATCAGCCTTTTATCAGTTTTATATAAAATTTTTACCAAGATAATTACAACTCATCTACAGAGAACATTGGATTTCCACCAACCAAAAGAATAAGCTGGATTTAAAAATGGTTTTAGTACAGTAGATCAAATACAGGTATTGAGAGAAGTTATAGAAAGGACAAATGAATATGAGTTGCCATTATGTTTTGGATTTGTAGATTATGAAAAGCCATTTGATTCTATAAACATTTCTTCAGTGATTAAAGCATTGGATCATCAAGGTATAGATCCAGGATATTGTCATATTTTAAAAAATATTTATAAAAATGCAACAGCAACAATTAGATTACATAATGATACTGGGAAAGTCAATGTTGAGAAGGGTATAAGACAGGGTGATTCTATATCTCCAAAAATTTTTACAGCAATGCTGCAAGAAGTATTTTGTGGATTAAAATGGGAAGCTAAAGGAGTGAAAGTAAATGGAGATTATTTAAGTCATTTAGATTATGGAGACGATGTAGTTGGTTTTTGCAAATAATGTGTTAGAGCTGCAGGAAATGTTGCAGGAGTTATCAGATGAAAGTAGAAAAGTAGGACTAAAGATAAATGTTAAAAAGATTAAATTAATGTTTAATTGATTTTCTCAAAATGTGAAAATAAAGATTGATTATGATGAGTTAGAAGAAGTTAACAGTTACAAATACCTTGGTCAGATTATTAATATAGATGGAAACATAATGGATGAAAGTAATCATAGAATCAAACTTGGTTGGATTGCTTTTGGTAGAAATAACTTGATACTCAAAGGAAATATGCCTATGTGTTTGAAAAGGAAGGTTTTTAATAAATGTGTTTTACCAGTTCTTACTTATGGATATGAGACTTGGACACTTAATAGAAGAGCAATGCAGAGACTTCAGACCACTCAATAAAGTATGGAGAGATTCATGTTGGGAGTAACAAGAAGAGATCGAAAACACAATGTATGGGTAAGAGAACAAACATTTGCTACTGACCTCATTGAAAAAATTAAAAGATTGAAGTGGAGTTGGGTTGGACATATTGATAGAAGAGATGATAATAGATGGACAATTGAAATCTTAAACTGGATTCCAAGAGATTGTAAAAGGTCCAGAAAGAGACCACATGTTAGATGGATGGATGAAATAAGAAAGTGTGCAGGAGTGATGTGGAGAAGAGAAGTTAAAGATCAGAAAAGATGGATTGAACTTAGAGAGACCTTCATCCTGCAATGGATTGATAATGGTTGTTGTTGATGATGATGATGAAAAACAAACTACCAGGTAGTTGTTAATTAACATTTTTTAAATGTTTTTCCAGTTGCATCTGCAAATGAACTAATTAAATGTGAAGTTAACTTTCTACATACCAATGTTTGATGACATCAGAAGTATAAGTTCTTTATAGAACTACTGGAAGTTCTTTCAAAAAAAGAATTTAGCATCAAATTTCCTGTAGGCATAAACTAAATAAGCATTTAGCTACCATATGTTATTATTAGACCAGTAAAATGTCATGATTTTATCACATGACTTCAACTTAATCATTGTCATTTTACAGCATTTTTTTTCAGATCCCCATCCTACTTATCTAGTGTTGTCCTATCCAATATACCCAGACAAATATTATGCTTATAGCATTCATCATTGAAAGGCATTGGATCTTTCAATAATGAAATTGGATTTTTAAATCTTTGTTATCTCTTTTCAATTTTCAAACTATAACCCAAATTGAAAAACATATGAATGTTTCCAATCTAAGACAACTTGTCTGAATAATCATATAGATCTGAAACAAGATTCTAGTGCAATGTTCTTAAATCAAAAGTTCCTCACTGAAAGAAAGCTGTAAGCTTGCAATTAATCTGGGAGGAATGTTTAAAACAGCTCTGGATACAAATTTATTATGTTCTATTATATGTCATCTCCTAAAGCTTACAGTATAAGGCATGAGATCTATGCTTCTGAAAGTTATTGTTATTGCTTTTCAGTTGAAACTATGGGAAAATGTATTAATTTCCACATTGCTTATATGATAGTCAGCTAATTGCCAGCCTTAGTTGAATTATCATCATTGTCTGGAATTGTAGTCTCCAGAGAAAAAAAATTAAGGCCTTAAAAATGTCTTACATCTTGACTACTGTTGTTCTATATGATAAAATACATTCCTCAATTGATAGTTTATTTATCTATCAAAGGACTGTAAAAAAATGAAACTCAGCCAACAAATTCATGTAAATAATGTGAAGAAAATTAAACTTCAAAAACTTATAATTAACAAAGCTACTGATAGGGAAAGGCAGCTGTTCAAAACCCAAGCTTTGAAAAAGAGAATTTTTAACTAAGAAGGAAGTTATTTTAAACACTATCAAAAGTATGTAAATAATATTTTAATTTGCGAAACGATAGTTGAAAACTGAAATAAATCGAGATACTGCAAATCTCTAGCGCCCATTACAATAAATAACTGACAGACAATCAGATGTTAAGGATAGCCATCTTAAATGACATCAAAAGTAATGAAGTATGTGATGGTGGAATTTTAGTTGTATTTATATGTTGGACTATTTTCATCATCTAATATTAAATATTGAATGTCTTTAGAAAAATTTCAAACTTTATCTAAATTTTCCAATTACTAACAATTGAAAATAAGTGAAAAATTTAAATAGAGTTTAAAATTTTTCTAAAGACATTCAATATTTAATATTAAATAATGGAAACAGTCCAACACATAAATACAACTATCAAAAATAAGTTTTAACAAAATGAGATTATGCAGAGTAAAATAAAACTAAAAACAGATAAACCAATAAGATATAATATAGAATAATTCGACTAAAATTTGATAAGGTTTTAATTTGCATTATATTATAGTAAACTCAAATAATTAAAAAACTAGTATTTAATTAGTAATCGATGAATTATTTTATAAATTTTTTATAATTATTTTTTCCCTCTCTTTAGAAGATTTTTTTAAATTTTACGTTTTTATTCATATAATATATTTCTAGAGATTATTTATTATGAGATATTAAATGATCCAAATTTTAATTACAAGGAAATAATCTCGTAAAATATGTGCATTTAATTATAAGTGATTTTGTGCACTATGTTCACATATCTTCAAAAAAGTAAAATAGAGAGTTTGGGTAACTAAATTATTAAACCCAGTCAGAGATAATGCAAATACATATACTATGCTATAAATATATATTCATAGATTCATTATTTAAAACTATACAATTCTTATGCAGCTTAAAATTTTTACCATTATATTAATTTAATTTCTTATTTGGAAATTACAGTAAAGGAGAAGGGTTTTTTTTTTTTTGTTTAAGAATGTTAAATCCTAAAACATTATAACCTTAGGAAAAAATTATTTGCTAGGTTATTTTGATATTTTAAATATTTTTAAAAAATTATTCCGAGTTACATTTCATAAGGCCTAGCCCACTTACATATTTATAAATAAAATTTGTTTAGATATGGTGTTGCCTACAACTCCTTAATAAAGGGATATCATCATTTGAACACTAGCAAAACTTGGCTGGATTAATTAAAACTTATTTTCTGCTTTTTACATTAGTAACAGGAGGTATATTGATTTTACTTCAGTTAACTTTATTTTGTTGTTTTTATAATCAGTTTTAAGTAAAAATCTTCTCCGTTGATTTTTTTTCTGTATACTGATAAATTGTTCTTTTTTAAAAAAAGAGAGAGAGAGAGATTGATTGACAATCAGAATAAAACAATCTGTTACTAAATTTTGCTTTTACAACTTTCAAGCTAAATATGAAACTCTTTAAAACAACTTTTTTATGAGTGTAATACCTGAGGTTTTATATAATGCCTTTAGCACTTACTATAAAATTCAACACAAGAAATATTAAATTTATCTAGAATGCAAAGTATATATGTTATAATTAAAACTATTATTTTAGTCTTTAACTAGGAAAGATGTTAAATCCAATAATAAAGCATATATAGTGTGTATATAAAGTGTAAATGAAATTTTGTAAGACAAGATCCAAAAGATATATAATAAAGTTACAGACTTTATTTTATTTTTTAATATTTACTAAGGCTGTAAACCTTAAGAAAATGCACATGAAAATGCGAAGGTAGGGACCTCTACAGGTCTTAACCACAAGCTTATGCTTAATAATATATGGAATTATTTTAACTTGAAAAAAAGTAGGTTGTTTTGAAGATATTTTTAAATGTATTTGTTAGTAAATATTTTTAGTTTAATTAAATAAAAAGGCAAGAATATGTAAGCAGCTTTGAACAGAGCTAAAGATAAAACAAATTATAAATAAATACACTAATTAGGAAGTTTAAACAACATAAAAAGAATTTGATTTTCATTCATTCAGAGCTATACATTTGCAATTAAAAACTAAGGTAGAGTTAACATCAGAGGAGCTATTAGAATACAGTTGAGATAACTCATTCTACACTTAATGTGGTTGTCCATTCATTTCTGACCAAATAGCTATTCTTCCACTATCAAACTTCTGTGAACAATTAACTGTCTACATCAAAATGAGATCTTAAAACTTTTATTTATTAATTCAGAAATTTACAAAGTCAAATGAAATTTATTAACTGGACATTTGAATTTCATTGATTCAAGAAATTTATTTTAATAATAATTATAAGATTGATTTCACTTAATTGTGCAAATTCAAAAATTTAAAATGAATAATATTTAACTTTTCATAATTAAGTTACAATTTTTTTTTCTTGTGGCAAATCTGTATATATTAAGTACATTCATGAAATTGGCATATATTGTAACAGTCTGTATTTGCATCTTGATAAAATTGACAATCTTGAGAAAAAGGAATATATATATATATATAATATGATAAATATTACCACAAATAACATAAGAAGTAAATATTCTTACCCATGGCTTCCCAGATATCTTCACTCAGATACAACCCTTAACTGTCCCAACTAACTTTCTTATATCCCTCTAGGTCAGAAAGATGCATGAATCTTTGAATTATCATGACTTAAAAATATATTATTTAAAATGAGACTAATACCCCAAGGTAATAATAGATACAATAAAAGTTTATTACAATTATGAGAATGAAAGCCATATAGAAATTTATCTAGATAAAGCCATGTTGTGGTTTATATAAAAGGCATTATTATTAATCTATCATTATTGGTTATAATATTTGAATAGTAATAAATTACATAAATTGGGCATAAGACATTTAACTAACTCAATAAAAATGGATACAAAAAAATATTACCATTATCCCAGTTAATGTTTGAATGATTAACCTTATTTTCAATGGATTATAATTTCCTTACTTTCTCTTTTGTAACTACTCAGAGAATATCCTGTAAAAATAGAATTGTTGAGGTGGGCTGTGATATGACCTTGTTCATTTAAATACACAGAAGAGCAATGGGCAGAATACAAACTAAATTTATAATATTTTAAATAGAAGTATATTTTATATACCTGGAGTCTAGATGTAATTAATACAGGGGATTTGAACACAGACTTTCAAGCACTCTTTTGTCTATCCACTTTATCTCATATCACTGATACACATGACCAGACACATGTGTGGTCATGTGTATCAGTTGTATGAGATAAAGTGGATGGCCAAAGGGAGTTTGAAAGTCTGTGTTCAAATCCCCTATATGGTGATGTGTATTGATGGTATGAGATAAAATGGATCACCAATGGGTGTTTGAAAGTCTGTGTTCAAATATCCTATTTTACATCTAGAGTTCAGGTATATAAAATATATTTGTATTTAAAATATTACAAGTTCAACCTGTATCCTGCCCTTCTTCTGCGCATTTAAATGCACAAGCTATTATAAATGATAGATCAGAGTGAGTTAAAATTAACATGGCATGGCATTAATATTGACATTAACAAGGGGATTTGGGTTTCCATCATCATATTTTCAATGATATGGATCACTAAAGAGTTGGAGGGTGATGAATAGATTAGGGCCTGTCCATTATAATGTGAAGAGCCAGCCTGTATCCTGCCCATCAATCTTCTATGCACTTAAATAAACAAGGACATATAAATTAGTGGTCAGTGTAACTTGAGGTTACCATAGGCATGATAATAATATTAGCATTAACAAGAGATTTGGACATTCCATCATCGGATTTTAATTGGTGTAGATAGGTGAAAGGTTGGAGGGTAAAATAGATTGAAGACTGTCCATAAAAGTGTAAAGATTTGCTATCTTAATATAAAACAACCAAGTATATATATATGTTTGGAGATAATGATCTGGACCAACTGATGAGTGCTGGTTCAGCATGAAATATGTATATTGGAGATGTGTGTGGTCATGTGTATCAGTTGTATGAGATAGAGTGGATAGCCAAAGGGAGATTGAAAGTCTGTGTTCAAATTCCCTATATTATATCTAGACTCCAGATATATGAAATATACTGTATTTAAAATAACAGTAATAAATAAAAAGAAATGCACATATTCAGAGCTTTATCAAGTATTTTTAAGATTACATGATAAATTATAAACCAATAAAAATGCAGTAAAGTTATCCAAATAAATTTATATCAAAGAATGAGTTTATAATTAGAGTTCAAAAAAAAAGTAAAGCACTTACATAGATGAGATTTGGAATTGAAACGTAGTTACGTTTTGTGTTACATGTAATATAGCTTTACTTGAATTCCGTTTATGTTGTGGAACGTCTTTTTTTTTTCATTTTCATTTTGTAACAGGTGACATTTGAATTAATTCATTAATAGACAGAGCTTTTTTCTTTAGTGAAACAGCTTTTTTTGTTGATTTATATTATTGTTATTAGTTGTTAATGCTTGGCAATTACAAAAATCAATTTATACAAGCAGATCATTTCAGATGTTTTTTCTCTTCTGGAATAGTGTTGGACATTATTGCAATGACAGCTTACGAATTGCAAATTTCATATAATAGGTGTTTATTGATAACAACCATATGGATGATATTCATTCTGGAACTGCTACACTACCATCAGATAAACAGCCAATTGGAGAGGATCTGCCTGTTCTAGATTATGTTTATTTGCATGTCTGCGATTCCTTTCACAGAGCTTCCAGTGGCAGTTGACTTTAAGAACTCTTAAATTAAAACACACTTTACAATTTTTTTATACAAAAATTTATATAAAAGATCTCCGGAAGAATTTTTAATTTACAATTATTGATACATTTATTGCCCGCATAAGGAAATGTTTCTACATTTTCTTTAATTAAATTTTATTACCCCCTCTTCAGCAAAAAATGTATACCTTTGAACATCTGTTATTTACTCTTAATTTAGTAGTTACATTCGAGTAGTTTTCTACATAATTTTATCGTAATCTAATGATGATGGTAAAAGAACTAGGTATACATCTTGTTATAAAATAAAAGCTTTTAACACAAAAGTGAAAACAAAAGGCAATATTCTTTTCCTTCCATTAAAAAAGAGTTAAAGTAAAAATTTTGCCATCCTTCGCAAAAGGAAACGAAATAAATAGTTAAATGCTAATGAAAAGTCGAAGTGTTTTTAATTAAAATATTCCAACAAAACATTTCATTTATATTCTTTTCTTTTATACACACATATACACACGTCTCCATTATTTAATTTGATATAAATTTATTTATGTAGCCACTTAACTATGGTTCTATGTAAATAAGTTTATATCAGAGCATATAACATTTATTACCGCCCGATTCTTACTAATCCTACAAATAGATGATTCTAATTAAAAAATATTAAGTTAGATAAAGCCAATATGTGCAAAAACATGTATTAAACTTCAATATATGTAGACTGAATTTTTTTTTAAAAAGTCTTTTTAACTTTCAGTCCATATATATGTAAATAAAGCATTCCATAAATATTATTTTTAAAACAATCATTTTGGAGAAAGTTTTAGAACAAGTTTTTTTTCATTCTTGATCAAAAGAAAAGATCAAAAAAATAATAAAGAAGAGAATTTAAAAACCCATCACAATTAATTAAACCTTTGTATTTATGTATTTATATATTGGACTATGTCCATCAACTAATATGAGTATTGAATGTCTTTGGAAAAATTTAACTTCATTTAAATATTCCAAATACATTCATCTGATAGTAATAGCACACAGGTTAGTATATGCATAAACTAACCTGTGCGCTATTATTTAACAGCGGAATGTATTTGGAATATTTAAATAAAGTTAATTTTTTCTAAAAACATTCAATACTCATATTAGATAATAGAAATAGTCCAGTATATAAATACAATTAAAACACCAACATCACAAACCTTCAGGAAAACATTAATTCATCTTGTCTTACAAGTGCAGAAATATGTAGTTAATCTGAAATATAATTATAGCCAGTCTCATTATTAAAATAAAGCAATCAAATTTTTGAAATTAATTAATTATATTTCTAATAATTAAGTATGTGTTTGTTTATTAATTCAATTTAAAATCTTTTTGTTTAATTATTAATTAATTAAGCTATCTGAGTTCTTTTGGTTTTACTTAAAGATCTTTAACTGAATAATAAACTCTGAAGAAGGATGCTGATCAATCGAAACTGTAAGATTGATGAATTTTAATAAAATAAGCATTGAAACAATAATAAAAAGGTGGGTTTGTTTAAGTTATTTCAGCTATGTGTATGTTTATGGAAGGTGACAAATTGTATTAAGAAGTGATAGACATTGTTTTATAACTACAATTGATTTCATAGCATCCTTAAAATGCTGTATAACTAAGAAGTCATAAGTATAATACAAAGAAAACACAAACTATATATATATATACTTGCCATCTAGATAGATAAATAATGCATTCTCCTGTTTTGATTTTAGTTAAATTATTGAAATAAATATGTTTGTGATTATTTTGGATGATCCTCCACTATTATCACCATGTCATTATCATCTTTGGCTAAACAGCTAAATTTCTGTTATTCACTCTTAACAAATGGTTTGGACCTGTGGTATAGTGGCCCAGCTCTATCACTTCTGGTACTTGAATTCCTTATAAAGCCTTAAATAAGAAATCATTTGTTTATTATTTCAACAAATAAACTCAAATGTGCATCAAGTTATTGCAATTGGCATATTTAATCATCATACGATTTTCATTGACCTTCAGTGCATTTTGTTCCTAGGGTTACCTGACAGTTGCAAATATTGATAAAGACTGATCACAATAAAACACAAAAGATATAATATCTAATGGATATTAAGTTGATTCATATAATTTTAAACATGTGGCTTTTGCCACCAAGTGGTTCAAATGTAAACTTACAAAATTTCATTGCACATAAAATTTCTTTTAGGGTAGTCAGTAGTTGATATGTTGTATGTTACCCTCTTAAATTATTTATATTTTATCTGATATTTCTTTAATCATATACACATTCATTCAACGTCAAAGCATAAATTAAATATATAGATAACTGGGGATTTTCAGAACTTTCACTCAAATTTTATTTACATCAATCTATCAAAAAGTTATATTTTCATCTATTAACTGAATATTAATTTGATATTTAGAGATTATTAAATATGAGGTTCAACCTTTTCCTCTAATTGGTTATAGTGATTTCAGGATAGAATCATCAAATATCACATGATCACTATTCTTTATGCTTACACAAGCTGTTTGTCACAGCAGCAAAACTATCCATACAGTAGTGCCACTCAGTGCAAGCCAGAGTAATCGATGAATACAGGAAGGTTTGTGCATAAAATCCCTATCTAGTGCCTATTTATCCAATATCCCCAAATTAGTTTTTAGCTTGTACCTTTCATCAGTGAAGAGCTTTGGATATGAGAGCATTGCACCTAGATCTTAGGATTTAATGCAACCCTCTGGAAGTCACCATTTACTTTTTTAGCTAACTATAAAGCTTTAAATCTAAAATGAAAACATGCTATTTTTAACCTAAACTCATTAGCTTGTGTAATGGTATAAATCTGAACTTAGTTCACCATCCACACTTAATGATGCCTTTGGTTTTTTTAATAACCGCACCCACAAAATATTTCTGCATTCATTGATTACTCTGGCTTACACTGAGTGGTGCTATTGTATAGAGAGTTTTGCCTCTGTGATAAACAGCTTGCGTAAGCATAAAGAATGGTGATCATGTGATGTTTGTTGGTTTAATACTAATCCTTTCCAATAAGATTATGGTGACTATGGTTATTAATGAACCAAAGACACCAAAAAGTGTGGATGCTGAACTAAGTTCAGATCTATACAACTATACTAGCTAATGAGCTTAACTTGAAAACATTGTGTTTTTATTTTGGATCCAAAGCTTTATAGTTAGTAAAAAGTAAAAGGTGGCTGCTGAACTGTTGCATTAGATCCTAAGATCTAGATGCAGTGCTCTTAAATCCAAGGCTCCTCATTGATGAATGCCACAAGCTAGAAACTAGTCTGGATATATTGAATGAGTAGGCACTAGATAAGAATTTTATGCACAAACCTTGCCTCCATTGATAACTCTGGCTTTTGGTGCTACTGTATGGGATTTTTGCCTCTGTGATTTCAGGATAGCTTATAGTTGTCCTTGAATTACATTACTATACATAAATAATGATCTGCCTAATAGAACATCAAACAATGGTACGCTTATATGTGATCAAAAGCTAAATATAAGTGATCAGATTCTATATTTACATTTACTAATGGTTAGTTTATATATTGTTCATTGGAGATTGTCAGTGCTTCTACCCAAATTGCAAAATTATTAATACAATTTATGTAAATAGAACAATTACCCTATGATTTTAAATTATGAACTATAATTATATATTATTTTATAAGACAACTTCAACTTATTTTTAACTTTAAATTATCTGAGTGAAGTTTGGTATTTAATTGTCAAATAAGAATACCAAATATTTTAATAATTAATCTATTTATCATACACATTTTTTAATAATTATTTTATTTAGAATTTCATAAGCATACTACTAACATACCTGTACCATATGTGTCTATAGAGTGTTATGATAAATAGTGAAATACATAATTACTGATAATATATAAATAAAAATTTCCCATATATGATAACTACCATCATCTTTATTACTTCACATGGTTGAAGCATTGATTTGACAAAAAAACTTTTTTTAATATTTATAATATATTTATCATAAAATAATATTTAAAGTTTTTAATATTTTGTTCATAATATTATAAATGAAAACATCATCCTATTTTTTTTATATTTATTCAAATGATATAAGCTAGCAAAGATAAATAGATGACTACTCTTCTTTAATAGCATTGTTTAAGCTATAAAAAAGTCAGATAGAAAACTTTTTAGATTCTGCATAATAAGATATTAATTAGGATATGATGAAAGACATTTAATCATTAAATAAACATGAAGAGAATGCTATAATAACAGGTATCCTTCTTACTGCCAATCATATGGTATGTTCATATCTGAAGAAAACCCTTATATTTCTAAACATTAACTTTTAAACATTGTCAGTCATGTGTGTTGATAGTGTAAGATGGAATATATAACTGTCAGAAGTTTGCAAGTCTGAGTTCAAATCCCTTTTAATTACATATTTCTGAAGTTATCTTAGTATTTGCATTGTGACAAATTTAATTGTTCTCCCTGGTGAGATTTTTTGTAAGCTTTCAATTTTTAACTTTTGTATTAAACTTTTATTCTATATCAGTATTCAATAAACTAGACTTGATTTAGTAGAACAATCTATACATTAAAAAAAATTAAATCCATATTTGAACTTTGAAATATTTGAAAAATGAGTTTATAATGATAATAAGATTCTTTCATCATTTAACAATTGGTAGAGAATACATTCAGAAAACAAATGAAATATTTTTTAATTGAAGTTTGTATTTAAAATGCAAATGAATAAATGTTGATCTCTGTTAAATGTATCAAACTCTGTTTTAAAATATTAAAATTATATTCTAATTTTTAAAATATCTCAAAGCATTTTAACACAGTGTTGTGATGATATATAAGCCATTTTTATAAGGTGATGTGATCAGAACAACATGATTTCCTTTGTTTACATTATGCTAGAAGTAATTAATTTCTATCTTTAAAAATAAACCATATGAATATAAAACAACAGTATAACTATGTATAATTTTGATTTTTAATAACCATTACATAATTATTATGTAAAAATAATCATGAATTTTAATAAACTTTATTTAAAAATCTAAATGTTTAGTTATTCTAAAATTTATCTCTGTATAAACTTACAAATGATCTCAAATTGGTATACAAATAAAAAAGTGGGGGAGGTGGGGAGGATTAAAATAGTTTATCTTTGTTGCTATTCATTTAATTAAAATACAAAAATACATAAGTTTACTAATTTAATAAAATGAATTAATGAAATATCTCAATAGATAGCACCACAAACTATATTTGAAATGTCAAGAACATTTGTGGTTTGAGATAAAGTTAGGAAGACAAGAATAGATGGTGGCTATAGAATATATAGCCACTAGTGATAGTCAAATTATAATGGAGTGTAATGGTAGCATATATGAATGCTTAGTTAAAAATATACAGAGTTGTAAAGAAAAAGGGAAGAGAATAATGATTATAGGAGATATGAATGGGCATATTGAAAAAATTGATGATGTAAATAATAAGAATGGACAGTTTTTGAAGTAGTTTTGTCAGAGAATGAATTTAATCATTGGGAATTTATCGAATGCTTATGAGGAACAATACACATGGTTTAAAAATAATACATTCTACACAATAGATTATGTATTAGGGAAGAAAAAGGGAATGGAAAATTAAGGTGTTTGATAATGAAGAGAGAGTATGTAATAGCGATCATAACTTCTTTATAATAGAAATGGTTAGTAATGTGATGAAAAATAGTAATAAAAGTAGAAAAGACAGTGAAAGATGTGGATGGAGAGTGAATGATAAGAACAAGTTGGAAGAATATAAAATAAAATTTGAAGAAACCATGGAAGAGTTGGTTGGGGGTGAGTATAGGGACTGCTGTGGTGAAGTAGAAAAAGTGTAAAGTAGGGTTTTAGGTGAAAATACTGAGAAGTATAAAAGTAATAGGAAAGTGAGAGTTAGTAAAAGTGTAAAAGAGAAAGAAAAAGCATGCAGAGAAAATAAGTGTGCTATTAAGAACAAAGAAAGTGCAAAATATGTTAATATTAAATGGAAAAAGTACTTAGAAAAAAAGAAGTTGACTAAAATAGATAATTATAGAGAGAAAATGAAATTGAATAGTAAATTGCTGGAAGATATTAATAAAATTGGAAGAGATGGGAGTAAAAAAAGTATTACTAGATGATGAGGGATTAGAGGGTCGCTCTAGAGAAGAATTAGAGATAATCTTAAACAAATATGTAATGGATATAAAAAAGATGTTAAATGTGAAGGACACAGTAATCACAAATGTGAGAGCATATAGTAATGGTAATATACAGCTTACACAAAATGAACTGAATTAGACAAGTAAGAAATTGAAAAAGTGAAAGGCAAGAGGTTATGAATTTAGGGCAGAAGGCAATATTAAAACTATTATCATGTTTTAATAAGATGGTACAGAAGACAGAATTTCCAGGTAGTTGGAGTAATACAAGAGTAAGGCTATTATTTAAAGAGAAGGGTAAAGATCATAGAAAACTAAACTATTATAGACTAATAGTGGTAACATCAGTGCTATATAAAGTTTTCTTATATATAATGGCTGGAAGGGTTACAAAATGGATAGAAGAAAATAATATAGTGAGAGAAATGCAAGGAGATTTTCGATCAGATAGGCATATAGGAGATAGTTTATTTGTAAGTTACACAACTTATGGATATGAGTAGGAATATACATAGACAGTTACACATAGTTTTTATATATAGAGAGAGAGAGGGCACATGATAGAGTAAATAAAAATAGATCATGGGTAAGTTTAGTAAATTTGGGAATGGATGGAGCTTTAGTGGATATTATTAAGAAATTATATGAAAATAATTACTACATGTATCAATTAGGGAATATAGAATCAGTTAAAGTTAAAAATGGGGTGGGACTATGGCAAGAATGTCCTCTGTCACCTATTTTGTTTTTGTTGTATTTGAGAGAAATGGAGAAAGAAATAGGAAGAGAGGTAGAGATATCATTAATAGGTGTCAAGGGAACACACACATTGTCAGGTCTTTTATTTGCAGTTGATGTTTTTCTGTGTATGCAAAAAGAAGGGAAGATATGGAAGTTATGCTGAGGATATTGCAAAGGTGGGTAAAGAGATGGGAATTAGATTTAGTGAAGAAAAATCCAAGACATAATGATGATTAATATTGGGGATAGAGAAAACAAAGAATTTTTATTGGGGTATATAAGGTTAAGTGTGGTGAATATATATAACTATTTGAGAGTCATTTTAAGTAATCAGAGAAATTGCTTGGATGAATGGAAGAAAAAATTGATAAATGAAGCAAAGAATAGAAAAGGATTGACAAAGAAATTACCATTCTCCTATAATAAATATGATGTAGCTATAATTGTATAGAAGGGAGTGGCAGTAGCAGGGTTAACATATGGTAATGATGTGTTACTAAAAGGGTATTAGATTACTTAGAAAAAATACAAAGAGAAGTAGGAAGACATGCATTAGATGCAGAAGTGTGGACAGCAAAGGAGTCAATTCAAGGAGAAATGGGATGGTCAAGTTTTTATGAGAGATGCAAAAACAAAATGAAAATATTTGGTAGATTATAGTTTATGGATAATAAAAGAATAGTCAAAATAGTTTTTAATTGAGTTATGAATAAAGGGCAGGCAACAAGATGGATGCGAAAAATAATGTGTTATGCAGAAGATTTAGATAAAGAATTTATGTCAGTATACTTATACAAAAAGTGGGATGATTGTGTTAGGAGAATTGTTGAGTGTTTTAGTGATAAGGAATGGGATAGAAGAATAGATGCACTAATAAAGAATAGGGAGATGGAGAGTTAGTATGGAGAGTAAAAAGAGTTTAAATTTTTATAGAAGTAAACAGAATATTGAGTGTGAGTTAATTTATGATAATAGCAAGGAAAGTAGTTTGCTGTTCAAGGCTTAAATGGGATCTTTAGCGACAAGGAAATATACATGTAAATGGAGAAATATGGGTGATTTGGTCTGCAAGCTGTGTAAGGAAGGTATAGATAATATTAGGCATCTGTTAATTGAATGTGAATGCCTGTAAGCAGAAAGCATACAAATAATGAAGTTGTGGAAGAATAAATATGAACAAAGTGATTATACAGAAAGTGACTTATTGGTTTTTATGCTGGGTTTAGGAAAAGATAAAGGGGTTTTAGATCTAAAGGCCATGGAGTTGACAAAGATTATGTTATGAAAATGGGATGGAGCAGGGTAGAAAAGAATATGGGAAAACTTGGGATGGGGAATGGAAAGGGGTTCAAAGTCGATAACAGGTTTCTCTGGGCATAGTTGATGAGAGATTCCTGACTCCGTATAAGGAGAAGTCACAGTGCATCACATCACATCACATTAGCTCAATTACAATTACTCTTCTGGATTTCTTCAATGAATATCTTTGCATTGATAAATAGTAACCTTGTGTTAAATTTTACCTGGTGAACAACGTAATTTATATAAAACTGTTTTTTGATCTAATATCTCTCATGACTGATTATATCTTTATACTATTATGAACCAATAATATATGCATTTAAATATTGCTTTTCCAAGTATTGTAGATCATTCCATCCATAAGTGGAGCGTAAAGTATCATCAGTATTGTGACTTATCATTTATTCAAATATCAAATATTTGGTGTATAAAAATATAGCATGTAAAAATTTCGCACTAACTTTTTATTAATTAGATTATTTAAAGAGAATACCTACACCTTTTATCAATAATAATTCAAACAAGTAATTTGAATGCTTTTATGTAACAATTTTGTTCACAATATTTATTATTATGGATTTAAATATCATTTTTCTCTATCATCCTTCCAAAAAAACAACAACAAGCTTACTCTGCTGATAAACATGTTTGCATTATATATAAGTCTGGGTTTAAGTCTCTTTTAGTTACATCTGGCTTATATTGTATTTAAATATTATATTATATATATATGATACAGGTACTTGTATATATCTCAAATTATATATATATATATATAAGGTTGTGAATAACAATCAGTCAATACAGGCACTTGTATATATCTCAAATTATATATATATATAAGGTTGTGAATAACAATCAGTCAATAAAGGGTTACAATTTGTAATCAAGTTGTATTTTAATTTGTATTTTTAAAAAGTGCGGTCGAATATATAAAATGCAGCCATATAGGAGTGTATATATATATATTTTAAACAAAGAATGATTTTATAATTTTTCATAACAATTTTATACAAAAAAAAAGAAGTTTGATGAGAAACAATACAAGATTATTATTCTGTCTTTTCAGAGAATGCCTGGTGTAAGTAATTTTGTTTTTATTTACACTAATCTTCAGAGTGGAATGTGATTACAGGATTGTCAAAATAAAAATTCTAAAAGGTAATTAGTAATAAATGTAATTAGTGTTTGAATGCTCGCTCTGCGAAATGAATAATGGGACTGAAATATATAAAAAACCCAAAATTTAATTGTTTATTATTCATATACACATGCTCTTTATGATCAAATTGTCAGATTTCACTTGTTCATTTATTGAACTTTTCCATACCTTTCCACCTGTTGCTAGTCCACTAATTTCAAGTAACCATCAACAGTGATTCTCAATGTCTACTAATTAAGGCATGGCTAGCTAAAAGAAAACCATCACTATCAAATGGATGGACCAACCATTTCAATCATTGTTCTGATAGTAATGAATGGCTGAGACATTTACCTGTGGTGAACTTCCTTTATTCAGCAATAACACTATTCTAGCATGTAACAAGCTAATTACATAACCAACCTTCTGATTTCTACCGATCAACAACAATTACTGTCGCTTCCCTCTAGCAACCTCAAATCAAAGCCATAAATTCCAAGATTATATACGCAAACATACATACTTATTCCAAGGAACATTAACTCAAAAGTCTGCAGCACCATTTAATGGTAATATAATAACTTTAATTATTCAATAAGCAAGGTGTTACTTACAGAAATCTTTTAATTTTTCATGTAAAAGAATTATTATATAATTTATTATTAATTAGTCGAATAATTAATATAATTCAATTTTGAATAAATTATTTTGTATGTGATTTCTGATGGGGATGATTCTTTATTTTATATAGATCTTAAATTATTGTGCTTTATTAGTGGGTAATAGTTTAATAATATTACAATATTGATTGACCTTAAGTTGTTTACATTAGTATAAGCTTTCTGATCTTGTAGTTAAATTAGTTAATTAACCTAAATAACTTTATTTTCATTAAAAGTGAGAGAAAATAACTTTTTTTAAAAAAGCATTTTATTTTTAGTATTCTTAACAATTAGTGAATCTGTTAATTGCTTTATTTATAGGGAGGTGCAATCAACTCTAACTCTTTTGAAGTATTCACAATCTGGCATATTATTCTTTATAGAAAATAAATGAATATTGACTTGTGTGTGTGGCTATTTAAAAATTTGATCATTCCATACTAATCACAAATTATTTGAGTTTATTTCATATAATATTGGTACAGCTATGTTTCTGTCAAATCATTAATTACTATTTGAGTTGTGTATTTTTTTTTATAATGGGTTTAGTTAAACCATCATGCTAAAGCTTTGGTGTAGCTTCCAGGGCCTGGTATTTCCATATGTGAAACCTATGAGCTTCTGTTGGTGATGTTTCCAATAGGCTTTTCACTAGATATCCTCCTATACAGGCTTCATATCTCCAGCAGTGCAGTCTGTATTATTCTTATTGGGGTGAACTTAAGACTTACATCTCCAATATTTTTTTATCTTAATTTTATTGCTCCAATAAGTTTGTGATATCTTTTCCCACACATGAGTGTAAATTTAAAATCATTACATCAGGATTAATCGAATACTTTAATAAAGGAACAATTAGCATAATAAAATCTTTACACATTATCATGTTAAGGCAATTAAATTTTCTTAAAGGACATAAACAATAGTAAACTTATTAAATTTGTTAACTAAAAAAAGCCAACAATATAAGAAATCAATTTATTTCAAATTTATTTATGATTTTCATTTGCTTTATTTTCTTTATTTTATTGGATAATTAATAAATATGTTGTTATTTTAAAATTGCCTAGTATTTGGTGTCAGTTATTTGTCAATCAATTGTTTAAGAGTTAAGAGTTTCTTACTTAAGCTGAGTTAACCCCACATTTATTTATTAGTAGATTAAGATCATTAAGTCATCTACCATTAACATATATTCTGATCTCCAAATAAATTTACCAAGCAGTATAGAGATCTGGTGGTGCCCTTGAGTGTTAGCATATATGCATGGTGTCTGGTGCAATATATATCGTAATGTTTTTCATGTTTTGGTAAGCCTTCTTTTACTCACTATTAAGTGAAAGTTAATCAAGCTGTGGAGAAGAAAAAATATATTGTTCTATTTCCAAAAACATAGCTATACTTACTGATTAATTGGCCTACTAATTATTATGACCTATGTTACTGGAGGAATCAGCTTTTTATTTATTTTAATATGGGTTGCCAGAGTTCTACAAGAATTTGCTGATCCATCGCATTGCATCATACATCATAATTTCAAAAGAAATTTCTTATTTTTCCAGGGCTAAATTATTAAATATAATGGTGAATAATTTCTTTAATTAAATATTAATAAACTAACATAAACAACATTTAATATTCAAATTAAGAACATACAGAGAGAGCTAAATTAATACTAAATATTTTATTAAAATGTATTTAAAATATTTATACAAGAATTAGTAAAGAAAAAATTGTAAAAGAAAAACATACACTAATCCAAATACTATTAATCAGATGAAAAGTTCTTGTTCCATTTAAATTCTTCTAGCTAGTTCCTTGAAACATTGAAAATCAGTCACTATTGGTATTATAATTCATGGTTAATATTAATTGGCCAACAATTAAAGTCACAAATTAGGAATCTTAACTTACCAGTAAGCTTGTATCAGTTCTTATAATATACTTGTCTTCCTTTGGGTTCCTGTGTTCCTTGACATTTAATTAATCCCTCCTGCTGGCATCATCACATGTCTGGTTCATTCCATAGCTGGAGCAAAAAGCTCAATTGCGATGACTTCTTTGTTGCAAATGACAGTGTTCACAAGGCTTCATTTCTATTTTAGTGTGACAACTTTATTCAGCAAGTGAGTAGTGTCCCTGTGCAGATGCATTTTACTGCAACAGGTCACTCTCATGGAAATTTCCAACTCTAAGAACACATAAACAGCAAACAAGAGAAGAGACCTAGATTGTAGTTGTCCTCTTCTTTTTATACCTTGATCCAGTTTTGAAACTTCTGCACATGTTATTATTATCATGATGCTTACATTTATAATCTTATATATATATATATATATATATATATATATATATATATATATATATATATATATATATATATATATATATATATATATATATATATATATATATATATATATATATTACTGCTACAAAGTTCTTTCTTTAGTAAATTACTTCCACCATCTTTAATCAATATCCTAAAGGTTTTCTTGATCATAATCTTTGTACTTTTGGAATATTTTTTTATCTGGATTAGTAATCTGCATGCCTTTCTTTTATTTTTCCCAATTTCAACTTTTACTAAACTACAGATAAATAATTCGAACCAAAAAAAGTCAACTCTTATTGTACATTTCTAAAAAAAAAAATTATACTAGCTAAAAAAAAATTTAAAATGCATTAATTTAAAAGATCTTTAATTTTTTTTTTTTTTGCTTTTAAATATTTTAAATGCCAATATCTTTAGACAATCTATTTGTAGATGGTACAATATATATATATATATATATACCATATAGAATATTATATATATATATATATATATATATATATATATATTCTAATATTCTCATGGATAAATGAATTCATAGTATTATTTCCAGGAGCTTCCATGTAATATAAATATAATAGCTAAATAGCTGATGTTTCAGTACAATAAGAAATACTTTCCTCAGAGCTTCTTTCTTAAATCATAAGGATGTATGTAATGAGATTTAAAATCATTATTGTTTTTCTTCTTAGTCTCAAATTCTATTGGGTGAGAAGTTTTAAAAAATATTTTATTCTCCAATAGCTTTTTCCAAATATTGTTAATTTTCTTTAATTTGCATTTTTTATTTATGCTCTTAGGCCTTTTAAAACATGTATTCTGGCAAAAATTAAACAATATGACCTGAGACTGCTAAAGGAAACTATAGAGATTTTTTAAAGGCCTAAGAGCATAAATGAAAAATGTGAATTAAAGAAAATTAACAATATTTGGAAAAAGCTATTGGAGGATAAAATATTTTTTAAAACTTCTCAACCAATAGAATTTGAAAATGAGGAGAAAGTAACAAGGGGAAGAAAATAATGATTTTAAATCTCAACACACACATATTTATGACTTGAGAAAAAAGAAATTTTTATTACACAGAAAGCTCTGGAATAATATTATGAATTCATTTATCTGTGAGAATATTAAAATATTATTAATCTTTACAGGAAAGATTTGTTTAAAAATGGAAGTATTTTGAAAGAATGTGTGTGAAGAAATAAAATCTGTTTATGATCTTAAATTTTTAATTAATTGTAAAAGAAATAGACTGTTTCATAACTGTTATAAATTCTGGAGTTTCATACATAGATAAAAAAATTGATACAATTTTAAATAAGGCATGTCTTTATATTTAAATTGTTTTTATTTAAAATATGAGGAAAAAGTTAGATCAAGAATTCTCAAACTTTTTTCGGCTGCAGACTCCTTTACCAAAAGCTTTTAAGAATGTTTATCCACTAATGATTTACTTTACTTACACAAGTTAACAAATTTGTACAGTACTCAGTATTAAATATTTTACTAGATATCAAACTTTTTATTTTAATCACTTGTAAATAATGATTGAAAAAAAAAAGGATTACGGAATATGGCATTCTCTTGTGCAACATTTAATATCGAAACCTGCACTAACAAAAATTAAAGCAAAAAAATATGAGCAGAGTCTTGTTTTAATTTTTGACATTTATAAAGTAAATATGATTGCCACAGTACATGATCATCATTGGCCATCTTTTCCTTGATCTCTAAAACTGATTGAAAAAGTGCAAAAAATTTTGCCAAACATAAACCTTTTGAAAGCCAGTAGACTTCAGTATGGAGAACCAATTGATAGAAATCTTCATCGCTTTTCTCAGATCATCGAACATTACTTCAAATTTTGTTCACAATTGTTGTAACAAACTGAAGCGATTGATGCAATTTATCATTAAGGTTCTTGGCTCCTAAATGTTGCCTATGGATTATGCAGTGAACTGCAAGCATTTCAGCTAGGTGTTTTTTAGGTGACTTATGAAACCACAATAATGGCCAACCATAGCTGGTCCTCCATTTGTTACAACAGATATTATATTTGTGAATGGAATCACTTTTTCCCTGAAAAATATTTCCACTAAATTAAAAATTGATTAGCCTCTACTGTTAGTTTCTAAAGTTCTAGCAAAAAGCAGCTCTTCATGCACTTCCTGATCTTGAATAAAGCGAATGTATGCCAGCAACAAAACTTCATTACTGGGTAATGTTGACTCATCCAATTTGGGGGGGGTGTATTTTTTTGCAAATGATTACACAAACAGTTTTCCATATCATGACTCATTTTGTTGATATGTCTTTGAACTGAGTTATTGCTCAATTAATCATTTTTATAACATCTTGTGCAAGTTTGTAGAGTATAGTGTTCAGTACATCTGTGATGGCCGATAGAATCAGTTTCTACCCTATGGTGTGCAGTTTTCCAGACTTCATGATGAGTAGGGATATATACAATGCCCTTAATTCATCATTATTTTGCTTTGATGATAAAACAAACATATTATCTATTGTAGTTCTTGTCAGAATTTTTATCTTTAAGTGACCGAAAGTATAACAAATCTTTTTCTTTTTTGTCAGGGGGGAATTCTTTTCAAGTGATCTGCTAATTTTGATGGTTTCATAGTATCATTTCTAAAGACTTTTTGCATCTGAGACACATTGGTAAATGTTTGTTTGGTAATGATAGGACAAACCTTGCTTCAAATATTTCAAGTTATCCAGTCTGCATTTCTTTTTTAGTACAGTCATATTATTAAACTTTTATTAACAAACAATTTTGACAGCCCCTGTGATAAAAAAGAACAATAAAGTATGTACTAACTTGAAACAGAAGATTTTTGTTCAAACTCGAATAAATAAACCATGTCCTCTGATTTTCTTTTTTGTAGTACTGTTTCTCAATAAATAATTATATTCAAAGTCTAAATCACAAATAAGTACATAAACAGACCAATTTATAGTGTTTTATAAAAGCATGACTGTACAAGACTGACAGATTCTGATAATATCGAATATGTCTCGTCTCACCATGAACAAGATTGGACCTGCAACAGTTTTTTCGTGTTGGCACTTCCTTTGATACATTCAATAGGAATGCACAGACAAGTTTGTGCTAAATGTATTTTCATGCATTCTTACATGTGGCTTTTTTAATGACATATTTTCCCTTTTCACTCGCAAGTTTGGTACTAATGTGTTTTTATCAAAAAGGTTTTTTTTTTTTTAATTATTTTACTTCTTAATTAGGTGCCTATTGGAATCACAGATATTTTAAAGTAACAAACAAATAGCAGTAGTAATGAGGTCTATTTTTGCTGTCATTGACTCAAATTTTTTTATTAAAATTAGCGATCCCTAGAAAGTTCAAATTGACACCAGGGGGTCGATATCGATCATTTTGGGAACTCTAGAGTTAGGTTGTTACAACTCCACTTTTCATTAAGTAATACCATTCAACCCATATTGTGGTCAATTTGTGATAAGATTGCTGATTTTAGAGTCACTAAAAAAAAAAAAATTTAAATATCAAATCAAAATAAATAAATTCAACAAATTGTTAACACTAACATTATCTTTGTCTAGAAAAATAAACATACAAACTGCCAACAATTTGTCAGATCAAAAATTATCGGATAGTGAATTGAAAGTTCTTAATAAAGGTTTTAATTTTGTTACTTTACCATCAAAAGGATATTATTTGTAAAGCGGCAAATTCAAAAATAACTTGTGTGAAGAGAGACATAATGAGAAGGAAAATATACGATATTCTAAAGCAAAATCACCTAAACGTAATTTACCTGTTGATAAAAGAAAACTCTTTGTTTAAATTAAAAAATGATAAATTGATTACTATTCTTCCAGAACATAAGGATAATACTACAGTAGTTTTAAATGCTAGTGATTATTACAAAAAAATACATAATTTATTAAATGATAACATTTATAAAAGAAATTATACAGATCCTATGACATATCTTGAAAAGAAAATGAAAGCATTAATTTATGCTACTGATTTAGATTTACAAACTAAGATTTTCTTACACCTAGAAAAAAAATCTTTATCCACAGTTATACAGATTGCCAAAAATCAACAAACCAGATATTCCATTGAGATCGATTGTAAATATAGTTGGTTCACCATCACAGACACTAGTTCGTTTTCTATCTTTTTTTGCTACAGCCACATATAAAAAATATCAACTTATGGTAAGGATGCAAATCATTTTTTTTGAGCTTATCTGAGATATTAAATTAACTAAAAATGATATTTTGGTAAGTTTTGATATTGTTTTGAATCTATAAATATGCTACTGGAGTTTTGAAAAATATTCAATTGCCTGATTTTGTTGGGACTTTGATTGAACACTGCTTATTAAATACATTTTTTTTTGTTTTTGATAGTCTTATAAATTTTATGAAATGATCAAACAGCATGATGTTATATATGTATCACAGTGATACGTGGATTACACATTATATATGCGATTTTAAATGTATAAAATATAAATTGACTTTTAAATTTAAATAAATGATAAATTAAAACATATAGGACTTTGAAATAAATATCTGCTGCAATATAGCTATACCAATTATATTACAGACATTATATTCACATATATTCATATATATGTGTGCAGCAACACATATACAACCATGTTAGCATCTTTACATAGGTACTCTTTAAAAGTTTAAACCTGTCACAGATAGAGGTGTAGGAGTAAATAGGTTAAACATGTAATGAAAGAGAAGGAAATATACTACTTCAATATTAGCCATTATGTAAAAATTGTTGTGGCAAGTAAAGTAAAAGCATTATTTAAAAAAAGTCATGCTTCATCGCTGATATATATACATATTATAATGGTTGGGGTGTATCGATAATTGAAATCTTACCATATCTGCCGTACAAGGGCACCACCAGGCTATTTGAACCTGGAAAATTTATATAGTAGGAAGATAGGTACTGTTAAGATCTGATTTTTACATACATATTTTATTATGACCATCAACCCATGCCACTAGTTCATGGAGATGCAGAGATTTAATATAACTTCTTAAAATATATTTTAATAAAGACATTTCAATAAAATAAATAAGCTACTGCCAGAAATAACACACACAAAAAGATTTATTGACTCATATATAAATATTTAAAAATTGAGGAATAAAGATGATCTTAAATTTGTTATTATTTTTATATTTTTAAAATTTAAATTTCAGAAATTTGCACAGATGGATTTTAATAAGAGTTTGTTTTATAATGTTGAGTATAGATACGCTACATGGATTCGTTCGAAAAAGAAAATATTCTATAGCCCTTATTTAACCCTAGGCCAAAAGTTCACAGTCAAACCAACACCAATCTATCTGATATATTGATGTATTCAATGCAGAATGAATACAACGGCACAGTACCATACTGTCAGGAATGCACATCTAAACAGCATGGTTATATAGAAGAAATTGTCTCTCATCCAGTACAGGAATGTTACATCTGTCTGGTGAGAAGAACAATAAAATAAATAAATAGAAAACTCCATAGGAAGGGATTGTGATCCTTTTTGCTGACTTACCATCCCATTCCATAGGCTAAAGGGTTGATCCAAGGAGCAGGAAATATGTCTGCTTCTAATGGTCGATAAGAATGGGATTATTGATGGTCAATAAGAATGGGATTACTTTTCCCAAGTGTGATGTAAAGGTGATCCTGCACGTAGTGGATCTTCATACTACATTTACTAATTACACTAATATATACAATACATTAACCCAATTTAACTGCAAAACAACTAACCCAAGATTAACCCTCCCTTAAACTAACATAAACTTAACGAATCTATATAGCCATCCACACCCAACTTAAATTTAAATACATTCAAATAATTTAATTAATACGAAATTATTAAAGAAAGAAAAATGGAAATGATTATTAATTTAGCTAATTTATACATAAAATTAATTTAGAAATGTTCTTTAAATCAGATAAGTTCCTTTAAAGTTAAGTTTTACTTATTTTGTTTATAGAAGATATATTGAAACAGTCTATAATGACAAAAGTTCATACTTTCCATGGTAGATTGCCTGGAGTCTGTTTTGTCCATTTTCATGATCACTCTTGTAGACTGTTTGTCCTTTGAAAGGGAACCGCTACTTGCCATTCAGTTGGTCAAGAACTGTCTTCTGGAGGATCATCTGGTTGTCTGAAAATTAAATCTACTGCAGGCTCCTACATCATGGAGCCTGCAATACAGCTACAGTTTATAGATAGATTAATAGTCCACTTGTAGATTAATAGTGAGCATCTAAGACAACATCAATAATAATAATCCATTGAATTCAAATACTTGGGGTTTTATATTTTTATTAGCTACTTATCAGCATTTTTCCAGATCGATCGAACATGATGTCACTGGCTCTCATATTCTGTTACGGTCTGTGCTGTGGCTTCATGCTTGCATTGGTCATTTAATTTCTTTTTATTCTCTTATCTGACCATTTAATTATGTGAGTGCCCCAAGGGCTAGTATCTTTTAGAACAATCATTTAATTAATAAAACAATCATTTCCATTTTCTAAGATTATAGAAATCAACATTTATTTCTATTTTCAAAATATCAATCTTTATATTTTTACTTTTTTACAAAAAATACTTTCCAATACTTTTTTTTCTTAAAATAGTTTTAAAGTTTTTTTTTTTAAGTTTTCTATCAGTGTGACAATATATATATGTTAAATATAACTTTTAATTTTCAGTTTTTAAGTTAAGTTTTTTTTTCTTTTTAATAAAGCAATTTTTATTTATGATCTTTTTATTTTAATTTTAAAATAATGTAATGGCATGTGTGCCTCTTACAATATATATATATATATATATATATATATATATATATATATATATATATATATATATATATATATACGCTCTATATATATATATAACTACTCCAACACTGGTTTAGTAAGTAAATGAAATACTCTCAATCTAAAGCATAAAATAAAACTTTTTAAAAGAAAAGAAGAGACTGTCTTAAAAAGTTTACATTGACTATGGATTGAGGGTAATTAATAAACCAATGTTGAAATATTAATCTAGTGTATTACATAATATTAACTGCTGGGATAGTTTATATATAATATAACTCTAAAATATTATTTTATTGAGACTCTATAAGTAAGAAGTTAATTGTTTTAAAATGGAAATCGTAGATAGAAAAACACACTTTATGTTTTACCAGCTTATAATTAAAACACAATCGTCTATGGTTAAGTTTTTATAAGATTCTAACCCACACCAATGCCCTCACTCTAGATTTCCCAAATAAAAATAAGCAATAAATGTAAACATAATTATCAGGGATTTGAAATTTTACCATTATACTTTCAAAATATAATATAAACTTTATTACATTAACAATTACTGGTTTATTATTAAATAATTTCAGGCTTATATGATTTTGCTTTATCTAATCATAAATTACATAATCTCATTGCTTATATTTATAATCATTTATTGGGACTAATTGGATTAATTATCTCTGGATCATTTTTAATGAACATTTACTACTGTAAAGGTAAATATAGTATAAGAGGTTTTGTATACATTTTTTATCTTTAACTTCATAGATTCCAATAGCAAATATAATGAAATATCTAAGTGTAACATTAGGTGAATTAGTAGTGTGATAGCATGACGTGAGCTTAAATTATATTAAGATAATGATCAAAAAACAATACCATATGATTTTAGAATGACAACAATGTTTATTGTTTGTAAATATTAATAAAAATAAAAAGAAGAAACAAAATATAACAACAACATAATACTGATTATCATTCTATATAGCAAATATTAAAACTAAATGTGTACTGCTTCTTTTAAAGTGTTGTGGTGAATCAAATATAGCTATTTTTGGTATATAGAATCATGATATGTGTGTAGCAATACAACATACATGTTGGAGAAGATTGATTGCAGTGTCTTTTCACTCTTTTATTTTGAATATACAGTTAGACAAAATGTTTCAAAATTATCAATTTAATGCTAAAACTTTAATCAATTTAAAAGCATTTAATAAAATATAGATTAATATTTATATTTCAAATTTTAAAATAATGGTTAAAAATGCAAACTCTCTCCAACCAAATATTTACTATGTATTCACTCTAACTTATCTATCATACCTTATGTTTAAATATCAAATATAAACTATACTTCCTTGGTTTCCACTGAAGCATATACGATCATATCTGCTACATTTATTGTTCTAATAATTTATTAACATATTAATTTGAAACACAAATAAATAATACATTATTCATATAAAGTTTATATGGCACCCGAATATCAAATATTCCCAAATTTATCAATAATATGACTCATGAACATCAGCAAATTTAACCATTTGTAGCAGCATTATTCAAGTTTAATCAAGATCAAAATAATCCCAATTGAATTAATCCATCATGGAAAATTCTTATCTCTAATACTAAACATATACCTTGGAATATCTGTAATCTCTCTCAATTCTTTTGATGGTCACATATGTATAAAAACAAATAAAATCATCAAGTGACATCTTAATCAGACAAGTATGCAGATTGCTTTACTGCGTTTGTTCCTATGATGATTCAGTAGCTTCTTTTGACTAGCAATATGTTATTTATTTTCAGATAAGAAGCATTTCCATAATCATTTACCAAATGCTGCATTTTCTGGATAAAATCCCAGGTAACAACTACAATTTTTAATGACACAGGGTGTTAAAAGCATACTCTTTTACAATTGAAGAGACACCATTCAGCAATATAATCCTTTAGACAAATTTAATAGGACGTTCTAGAATTTCAATATTACAAATTTCAGATTTTCTTAACTGATAATTAAAATAAATGCATTGTATTTCTTTTCATTTTGGTTACCCAAATAAGGGCTGATGATAATCATGTATTGTGGTTAATCATTATAAATGGCTGTACAACATAAGATTGATGATGATTATATGCTGGTGATCATCACTTCAAAATGATCTCAAACCACAACTGAGAAAGACAAAAGTATGCATTTTATGCAGAATTAATTTTAAAAATTACTATGAAATATGTGACAAGAGTGAATGCTTATAAATTATAAAATAGTAGTTGCTGTGTGTATTTAAAGAAGTTTATGTTTAGAATTATGTAGAAAATCTATGATTTTGAAGATTGGATTTAGTGTTTGATTGTTGAAATTTGTTTAGCTGTATTTTCAGTTTTGATGATGGATGGAGGATTTTTGTCATTAGCTTGAGGATGCAAGGTGTTTATGCAACTCCATAAGGTGTTCTATCTTGGTTAATTGCTCCAACCCATTTTTTGTATTTCATATTGTTAATCACAGAGCAGTTAATGTAATCCTGCCATGAATCCAGCCTCTAAGTTTCCAAAAAAAAAGAAAAAGGCTTAGATTATTTTTCCCAGCCCATAAGACTCAAAAGCAGCAGGGCATAGTTTTGTAATTTCCAGCCCCTCGAGCTTTATAAGATCATATAAAAATTAGCATTACTATTTTTTGTGTGCAATAGTGTTATATTTTACATTTTCCCCTTCATTTCTAAAAAAATATTTATAGTAATAAAGTGGCAAAATCGCTGGCTACAATATTTAATTGCTTGCATAAAGAAACTATGTACTGCTTTTCCACAAAATAATTATCATTTAAATTGTTTTAATAAAACCTTAGCATTCCAATATAGCTTTGAAAAGAAGATTAACTTTCAATTTAATTCTTAATTTTTTACGTATTAGCAAATCGTATTAGTTTAATTTTTCATTATTCTACGTTATTTATTTGTGTATTATAACTTATTAAAAAAAAAAAACATTAAATTTAAAAAATAGAAAAGGGAACGTTTTAAAACATTTTCTTTAAAATTTTCTTTCCTAACCCCACATCATTACGTAATCTTTGCCCATATAATGAAGAATTTGACCTATTATTTTAAGAGAAAAATATAATGAAATATAAAATTCTTTAAAAAATATATTTTAATATAATACATGCACGTGTAGACATTTATAAAGATATGTTTACATGCAACATTTCCTCAAATATCTTTCAAAAGGAAAATTTATTCACAAACCATAAAAATCATTTACAAAAAAAAGGACATTTACATATCAATCTCAATGGAGACCAGTTAACAAAATCGGAGGTACATAGAAAAAACAATTAATTTTATATCAATTACATTAAGACATCAGTTATCACCAGAAATTGAAGACATATAACTTCCCATTCCAGAAATCATAGTTGTGGCCCATTTAAATTAATCTTATCATGTATATCACATATATGATGGTGTTACACATATAAGTTTGTTTAATTTACAAACATGTAAACAATGATTAAAAACCATATTTGGCCATTTAGTCTATAGAGCTTTATCTTACCAAGTGAAGAGCACTTCCAATGTTTCTGTAATGTATTAATTTAACATTTAAATTTTGAGTGATTAGTCATTATGAACCATATATGAAAGTCATACACTTTACTTATAGATTATGAGGTTAGCCAATCCAGTATAGGGATAACACTCATAAAAATTACTTAAAAGCAGGTCTTCATAGAATACCTAAGACTTAAAATTATATGAAATATATCATAGATTCTTTACAGTAAACAAATCGGTTACCATAAAGCACTATTAAAGCAGTCTTAATATATTTATTGATCATTAATTAAAATGGATCCATTAATCAAATGAAAGCCCTTTCCTATTAATCATAAATTAGGTGAATAACTTTATAATAGCATTTTCTAGTTCTTGGATCTCTTCCATATAAAGTTCATCTAAAATATTTTAGGTAAATGGTTCATTCAAATTTTCTTAGTATCTGTGGATTTACAACTTTATATTCTTTTCATCATCGGTGCTACACTTTGTTTTAGGTTTATTAGGGGCCGGGTCTGGTTAAACATCCAATTCTGAGAAAATTTTTCCTCTAATTCTTTAATTTCTTTTAATAAGTGTAAGGACATTTTAATAATGTCATATTCTTCTCCACTTTCGAAGATGATCTTATTTCTCAGTGACCAAATGGAAAAATTTGTAAATGTTGCCAATCTTATGACCTCAAAATGTCCATTCTTGAACGCTTTAGTCAAATTTACACAAGCTGATTCTTTGTTTTTAATAAGAAATTTAATAATGTTTCTTATGCTATTCCAAATTGACACTTTTTCAAATATATGTGCCATTGTCTCATCACTACACCTATATAGTGCGCATGTAGGGTCCAGATTATAATAACATTTCCTCAAATATTGTATTAAAATGTTAAGTTACTAACTAGTTGCAGTAACTTCAATGCTTTTATTAAATTAATACTTAAAATAGGTTACAATATTCATTTAAACCAACAACGCAGTTAATAATGTATATATAGTGCCCAATGCTGTATTTGTCTATACATATATGTATGTATATAATATAACAAAAGTTTTCTAATAAATGTGCTTAAATTCTGAATTTTTCATGTTATATTCTTTATTCGGTTAAAATCTTGTCCACACATCTAATAATGATATTTTTTTAAAAAGTTAGTCACAAAAACTAATTGCATCTTAGCACAGTCAAGTTTGACCTTTTTCATGAAACGGCTCAAAGGAATTCTGTTACCATGTTGCATTACACTACAAATTTAATTCAAGTGATCTAAAGTAATTTAATAAAGTAAGAGAGAATATTATTTCATTAATAAATAGCGCTAATAAAATGATGAAATCCTATAAAATAAAAAATAAAGGTTTGCAAACAACTTAATATAATTGAAACTGGGGAAAGTAAATAAACTTTTTGATTATAAGAAAAATATATATTTTGCATTTGTTTACACAAAAATTAAATTTTATTTATTAAATATTTTTGTTTTTCTGTGGGGGAAAAAAAATAAAAAATATATGTTAAGAAATTAAAACTATAATGTTTTAAGTTTATTATGCCAGAGTTTTAAACTATGATAAAAAAAATTAATCCGAATAGAGTTAAACATGAGTTTTTTTAGATTAACAGAAAAATTAAATATTATTCAACCTTTTCATATTTACTATAATCATCATTTAAAGTTGTAAATATTAATTCTTATTAAGTGCAATGTCAGCATGTAATACTTAAATAAGGCTATAACATTTGTACATGCGCCTTGAGTGCTTAATTTATTACAAAGGGACCTCTACAAATCTAAAAGCAAAATTCGATTTTATAAATATAAGAGCGGCCCACTCTTATTATCATTCTTTTATAATAATGTTAGCATTCATTTGTCAGATAATAATATTAGACATTGAATTGATCAATTCATATGTGTAATGCTAACAGTAAAAGTGCTTGAAAGACTGAAATATAAGTAGATTCTTTGTATTATTATCTTTCAATAATAGCCATTATTACCCCAAGTAGTACTCTGATTTTTCCTTCTTTATAAATCCAAATTATTTTAGTACTATAAAAACATCTATCCAATGTTTTTAATAATATCTTAAAAACATATGCAACTTTAAAGATATTATTCTAAGTTTTTACATTTAATTACATTTTAAAAATATCTAATTCACAATACTGCAGCATATTATTTATAATACTTCACTCATATACACTTTAATGCAAATAATTTTCTTAAAAACTTTTTTATTTTCTTACAGTTTCGACTGTCCAGCAGTCTTCTTCAGAGCTACAAGATTTGAATAATACAAATACATAATTATCATTTCATATATATATATATATGTATAAATCTTATATAAATCAAATATATATATATATATCTCCATCATTTGACATACTCTGTGAAATGCGTATATGTGCTTCACTTTAATGTTAAAAAATATTAATTAATATATAAAAAGTTGTTAGACTTCAGAATAATTTCTTAAACAGCAAGAATAAAGTGAATATAGTTTAAAAACATTACTAATAACATTATAAGCACTATTCATTTTTAGCAATCAATGGAATATCAAAAGTAAAAATGCTAACTTATTGATTTAGATGAAAAAAGTATTGCTATAACCCTTTAGTGTTTGTATACTTTTTCCAGAAACCATAGGCCAAAGTTTATATAGCTATAAAGTTTGTTTTGAGGCCAAGTGATAATGAGCACCATGGCAGTAAATTCCAAGAAATCCATTTCAAATGATCATCAGAAAAATCTCTTTACTTTTCTCAGTTACAAATTGATTCAAAGACTTTTTGCTCAACACTTCCATTCCATCTACTAAGCCAGTTGTTCAAACATTTCTAAATGCTGATTTGCTTTAAGTAAGTTTTTGTTGAAGATGAAATTGCCACAACTTCAGATTCAAACTTTCTTATTCATTACATGCTATTATTAATTTGCAGTTTGATCAAGAGGTAAAATAATATCTAGGTACCTAAGATTCAGACATAGTATGAAAGTTCCATTTTATTGGCCAAATATTTTTTGTTCATTTTGTTTAATGTAATCTTTAACAAAGCCATTACATTTTAAAATAAATCATATTTTAGTATTTCATGTTTCAACCCTATAATCATCATCAGTCCTAAGATATAGATGGCAATTATTTCTCAGTGATTAAAAGAAGGGGAATTTTTAAGCATTACTATAATTACTGCTATTATTTGAGTGTGTTTTTACATTTATATGAATATGTTTAGGTTAACTTCTCAGCTCAAATTACCATTTAAGCAATTATTATCATATATTGTAGAAAATTTGTTAAGATGAATTATGGGTAAACTCATAATGGTTCTATTTTTAATGATTACAATAATTAAGATTCCAGTAAGCTAATAAATTTAGAAGTCAAGCTACTCTTTTCAATATGATAATGCAATAAACTAATAAAGGGAGAGTCCTTAAACTTAATTATTATTATCAATTAAAAGTTGTTATTAACATAACTAAAAACTTGTTATTAATATAACTAAATGACTAAAATGAATAAGAGTAATATCTGGCAATTAAAAATTTACATTAATTATTTTGAAAATCTATTTGTCCTTCCCCCTGTATTTCAGAAAGAAAAAAGCAGTATATTAAATGTTAAATAAACCCTTAACTGACTATTCGCAATATTTATAAAATAGCTTGTTTCTTGTAAATGATAATTATTAAGTATCAAATCAGATATTCATACTCTTTGAAAAAAAAAAAATAAGAGAGATGACGATTAATACAAAACAAAAACATAAAGTAAATTTTCATTAAATTAAAAGAGTAGTCATTTCCATAATCGGCATGTCAAACCAATCTGATTTAGAATCTTTCATTCAGGTTGTTGGTCCATACCAATCTAGTTGATCATTCAATTTGGATATTTTTAGCTAGTGGATATTAATATAGATTTAAAAAACAAACCAATACCTCATCATTCAGAAATTGACAAATCTGGTGGGTACTGCTATTTATTTAGTGTTCTTTTGTGAATAACTAGTGTACTTATTCAAAAATGAGCTATTTAAATGTGAAATTTTCAACAGAATCATTTATTTAAAATTTTGAATCTTTTGAATCTTTTTTTTTATATATATATAAAATCTCAGAATTTCTGAATTAACACTTATTTAATAGTGTTTATAATCATGAATGGTGATTATATAACAAAAATTGACTTCTTATTCACATTATCTTAGAAAATTAAATATCACTCTTTGGACCCTCATATTGTTTTATTAATATGTAATGGTGTCTTTTTTTACTGAGAAGATTTGATGATTCAAAGTAATGGCAGCATGGTTAAATAATTTTAAAAGCGCTAATAATTTTTTATCGAATGTGATATTTTAGCATTTATTTTTTCTTATTTGAATCCAACAAATTATTCTGAAAATTCAAAATTCACTACTTAACTTTTAATTAAAGGGGATTTGAAAACACAGACTTTTAAAGTTTCTTCAGTTATCCACTCCAACTTATATAACCAATACACATGACCACACACATGTGAAAAACATAATGATCTCCAATATATGTATTTCATGCTGAACCAGTACTCATCAGTTGCTCCAGATCATCATATTCCACACATATATATTGGGCTGGTCAAAAATGTGTATTCATTCAACAAGACCAATAATCCAAGCAAAAGTACCTTGAATCCAACCATGCACAAGATACATATGTCAGGACAAGGATGAATCCTAACCTATTTGCCTAAACTATTGCCTCTCTGACTAATGGATAACGTTTGTGATGACACTAGCAGTGCTTGGTTATATTCCATCCCAGCTGGAGGTCATGGTTCACATAGAGACTCAAAATAATAAAGGGTTTATATGAAAAATCAATGATTTAATGGATTCTGACGATTGCAGAACGGTACAAATATGATTTGATCGATTACTAATGGTTTGAACCATAATAATGATAATTCTTTCTGGAAACATTATAAAGAAGTGAATTTAAATCAAGGAAATATTTAAATAAATAGAGTCATTAACCTTAGAGATTGGGAGTGATGACAAACTAAGCTTATTTAAAATAACAATATTATAGGAATTTATTAAGGAATTTAGTACAAAATAAGTAGTCTTTGTTTATACAACTTGGTTATTTTCTTTAATTCATTTTGGTGCGGCTTTGACAAACAATGTAAAAGTTTGTTAATTGGTCGGCCAAAACCAATCAGCAATAAAATATTATTAGCCCTCTTCAAGATATTACAAATAAATCTGTTATATATATATATATATAGGTGTGTATATATATATATATATATATATATATATATATTGTACCCTTACTTCTCGATGTATAATATAATTTGAAATACAACTAGCTCAATTGAATTATAATGCTTAATTAAAATTTAATATCTATCTCTAATTTACTTTTATACTATCATATTCTACTTAAATTTATTATTAATTATTAAAATCAATATACTTCTTTATTATGTATTAATTAAATAAGTATTTATCAAAATCATGAGACTGTGAAGTAAAGTTACAAAGCAATAAGTAGATTTACATTGAGTCAATATCTCCCAAGACATTGTCTCAATGGCATAAGAATACTATTACCTCCTTATTAACTTACTACTACATCTACAGCATTCTTATGGCTTTTAATAAAATAAACTATCTTTAATAATAATAAAATAAATAAATCTTAACTTTTAATTTTTAAAATATAATTAAATAATCTCAGGTTCTTCTAATTATCTTAAAGTAATGATAACTCATGTAAATAAGTATGATATGGGATTTTATATCAAACCTAAATACACCTAACTTATTTTAATAATAATAATAATAATACTAATTTTAGAGTATAACTTAATCTTATCTATTTCTGTTATATCATCAATCATTAAATAAATAATCATATGTATATCTTTTATTTTCATATAGCATCTTAATTTTGAAATAGATCAAAATCTTATAATTCAATAATCTGTGGCAATAAATAATATTGTACTCTTATATTATGCATTATAATTACTCTATAACCATTGTAATATGATGTAATAATGTCAATCAATTCTCATAAATGATAATCAGGAAAATATTGTATTTATTTCTAAAATAATATTAATAAATTCATATTGTGCAAATATTATGTTTCTTCAAATTATCTGCTGTCAAATGCTGTGGTGCAAAATAATGAACTCGACACACTTTTAAAACAAATTAACAAATTTATTTACATTAACTTCAACTAAAAATTTATTTACAATATTTACAGTTCAAAATTATGAAAAACAAAGAAAATAAAAATAAGAAAATAATAATACAATATGTTTACACTGTTATTAACTCATACTCCTAATAAGTAATTATACATCCTTTAAAATGCTGTACTAATAACACTGAAGTATGTTTCCAAAAACTTAGACTTTAAACAAGCATCAGTAAACTTCAATTATTACACAGAAAAATTTATGTAAATAATATTTATATAGCATATGTAAACAATTAAACTTTACTAATTAAATTGCTACATCACTTAAGTATTACTGCTACTTATTTTATCATGTACTAGTATGTGTTCACTTTACTATTAGCATTACTCTAATAGCATAATATAGAAACTAATGTATCTTTATAATGTAATAACAAATAACTGATTATAATTTTATATTTCAGTTAATACAATTCATGCTACATGTCTTATCAAATATGCATTACATATATGTACTGTTAAAAATAATAATATTTAAATTATTAATCAATTTTAAATTCATAAAGTATTATATTAGATAAATTCTATGATTCTTTTCTATGTAAAATTATTACTTTACTTTATGTGTTATTCTACTCCTTCTTAATAACTTTCTATCTACAAAAACATCCTCCAAAACTTAGTTAAACTTTCCGGAAAATAATCACTGATTTTAAATAAAAAAAACTAATTATCCAAACTATTTATACTATGTCATCTATATTCAGTAAATCTTCAATTCAAATATAAACTTCTACATAAAACTTAACTTAACTTATCCAATAAACAAAATAAAATACAGACTTTTAACTCTCTTCCTAATTTGCAATAAAAATAATAATTACTTATAAATAATAAATATAATTCTAATACTATAACATAAAAAACAATATCAAAATTTATTAACGAAAGAATCATATAATTATTTCTAAGCTTCTTATGTAATGTTGCATCGTATTTATTTCATAAATTTAAATTATGCATATTTAAATAAAACTGTCACTGCCAATATAATGTGTGTGTATTTTAAAATATTTATACATTCATTCAACATCATATTATTTAGTTGATCTAAAAAAAACATATTAAATACATCAAAATTATTATTATTATAATTTTACCATCAATAATTATTTAATGTACAGTCCATCTTTCAATACTCTTCGGAATTACAGCTTCATAAAATAATTCACATTTATACTCACGATCATTCTTTAATATATATTCCGTGTTATATTAATTATAAAATAAATTTATGCAATTAATTATTATATTATTTTTAGTTATTATTTTAAGAAATGTACCTATCTTATTTTAAATAAATTAATAAGATTTACATTTTATATTAGATAAATAAAACAGAATTCATATTACGTGACTCCAGCGATGTTTCCTTTTCACCATAAAGTTCTTTAATCCTAGGCACACATTTATTAGAATACCATTTCCTGTTTCCGTTCCATCACGTGTTTTTTTAAAAGTTTATGAAAAAATGATAACGTTCTTTTAAAACAAAATAAAAGTTAATTCTTCCATAAGAAATAAAATAAATTAAAATAGTTTATAGGATCCTGTTTTAATTCTTTCTAGAATATTATTCAAAGTTATTATTTTAAAATTAGTCTATAGTTTATGAAAAATTATCATTTAATTATTTTAAATTAACTGGGACGTCCACGTATTGCTTGCGCATTTCTTAACAAAAATATCCAGGTAAGAATAAGCTTCTTTATTTATAAACGACCAGCGTTTATATTATTTCAATATAATAATTTTTATTATATTAAGACTTTTAGCTAATTATATTTTTCAATTTATTTGCCTTCCAAAATTGTCAACATTCAGTCTTTTAAGCATAAAGACTTAACAAGGCAAGTATTTATAAAACTACTTTCATTTTTTAATATCTTTACTTAAGATATATTTTTAAATTTATAGCTTGCAAAAATACTTTCTTCATAAAGAAGTATTTATTCTTTAAAATATCTATTTTCTAATAGTCAATAGTAATTAGCTTTTAAAATTATATACTGTCCAAAATACTACTTTTCTCCATCTCGTAATTTTCCAAACTAATCCAGCGTTTGTCATATTTCTAAGGTAAAGTTTCCGATATATTTACACTATATATGATGTTCCCATGACTATTTGCTTGTAAATTGAGCTTAGTAGAGATCGATAGGGAAAAATTAAGTTAACACTCATGTCTATCATTTAAAACTTTTATAACTTATTTAAATGACACTCTTGTAATTTTAAAATTGATTTTAAGAGCATCTATCAAATTTACTTTGCTATTTTTAATAACACAATTAACTTGAAAAATCAATCACAGAGTCCTCTCCTAACAATTGAACTGAGCTTTTATACCGGAAGAAACTTCCCATTTGATTGGTAGACTAAACAATCAACTTTGCTGGCTTATTTACATATTTACCAACAACACAAAATTAAAAATAAATAATGACTTATTTAATATTTAATATTTATTACATTATTAAATTTCTAAAATAATCTTTATCGTTCATTTAAATTTATTAAACATTCTTTTAAAATATTCTTACCCACTTTTTAATTTTTAACTTTTATAAGATTATTTAAAATACACTAAGTTTATCTTTATACGTCATATTTTTAAAGCAATATTTTAAAAATCAGATTTAATATTTCACATTGAATATCTTTATTTTATCTCGTGATAACTCACGTATTATTTATAAATTTTACAACATAATTTTTTTTAAAATAGTTTTGCAACTTTATTAGATAACTTCCAAGCATGTGTGTGTATATCTAATTAACATCTGTTTTCTACAATACAAGAAACGCTTGTCATCGTCTAAAAATAAACTAACAATTGCATTTTTTAAAATAAATATTTTTTAAATAAATAAGATATTATAACAGATTTTAAATTAATAATTCGATATTATTAAAATCAAATATTAGTCTTTTATTTAAGTACTTACAATAATTAAAATATTTATATTCTTTTATAATATTATTTTATCAATAATAAACATATGCATTTAATTTTAATTATCTTTTAAACACTTTTAGCTTTAAATACCTATTTATTAAATATATTAATGCAGTATTGATTATGACCATTTTTCTCCCAACCATATATTATAATCATCATCATTTAAAATGTCTCTCTCAATATCAGCACAATTTCACATATCAAATACTCATAGATTGCTTTAATTAAACCTTTTGAAATATTACATAAGAAAATTAACATCACATATTCAAATATATCTTAAATTTAAAATTTTTAATAGATTAGCACAAAATTAGATGGTGACCCATAAAAGGATAAAAAAAAAATATATATATATATATATATATATATATATATATATATATTACAAGACATGAAAGATGGGCATTTAAAACACTAATACATTTAAGATCATTTGTATATAATGAGTGTGGGAAGCAAAATAGTTCTTAAATAAATAATTGACAATTATACAGTCAGATTTAAATAATTATGAAATTTGTTTGTGAAGGACATGCCATCATGGCAGAGAGCATTTCAGGTTTGCTAAATAAAGATATAAAATGATGAAAAAGGCAGTATGCTATTATAGATTACAACAAAAATAAATTAGGTCTGTTATAAACCACTGAGTGGCTTTACTAAAAGAAATTCCTGATATGTATAGGTAGATAAGAGAAATGTTGACCCTCCAGCCAAAGCATGTCTCTGAATAATAATAATAAATGTGATGTGCTGTAATTCCCAAACACATATTAATGACAATGTTTGAAAATGGATCCCTTAGTATGAACTATGACTACTTTGAGGGAGTGTGAAAGATTGGACTGGTCAGTTAAGTTTCCAAGGTCCTAAGAGGTAATTAGCAAAGCAAAATAATAAATGAATAGTTGTATCTATAATTACATAATGCCTTGGACATAAATAGATAGATAATGTATCACTAACAAAATTAATAACTTAATTTCTAATTAAACTATCTCCCTGCAATAATGGAAGGTCCCAGAAAACTTTAGGCCTTTACTAAATGGATCATAATTTACAATACAAAAGGACGGCAAGAATTAAAACTAAAATATAAATTGCTTTCCACACTTCCAAATATTTCATTTATCAATAAAGTTATTAAATAGTTTATGAAAGATTACAAAATAAGACTTTAACATAGATGGGGCATTGAATATCAAACTCACTTCTGATGAAGTTTGACAATATAAAACATAATAAATTATACATTGAATTTTTTACTATTTTTGACAAATAAAAATATATATGTATGAAACATATACTGACAAAACGCTATAATAGATTTTACTTAATTGATTCACTAAAATTCTTTATTCTTTCAGAAATGATTACAGAGCTATTTTAAATGGAAGGCAATAGTAAGATACTTTTAAAATAAATCATTCAAAATAAATTTATATATGATATACAAAACTAAACGAGCTTTCTATTAATTAATTTACGGGAAGTAAGTCTCCCGTAATGATTTTTAAGTAAAAAAAATAAGAGGGAGAGGATTTAAAGTTAATAGCTCAGTGAATTTTGTACTTGGAAATTTCAGTAAATCAAATATTTTAAATAAACCAACAAAAATTAATTTAATTTGCCACATCAAAATAATGTAAGATTTTATAAGAATTGATATTTTAAATTTAATAAAATTAAAAGACGCATTTTCAACCAAGCCATATAAACATCACACAGATATATAAAATATACATTAGTATTGATTTGGAAAACAAGTAAAATGAAATCAATGGCTTGCGGTGAATTGGACGTTACCTCAGAATCAATCGGTAGGCATTCCATGGCTTGAAACAGCAGTTACAATCAGATCATTCAGCAGGCTTCCTTGACACAGTATTGTCTCAGGCTAGGTCTTGAGAGCATCGGAAAAGCATGGTGTTGAGGTGGTGGAACAGATCTCTGAGAAGCAAACAACCGATCTTTTCACCCCATCATTTCTTTAGGCATGATGTATATATAGATTAATCACTTCTCTCCAGTAAACTCAATAATAATCCCTCTTATCAAAGATCCACTATTTATGTGATCTGGCTTTATCTAAAGGATTAAATCTACACTGACCTCCACCAATTGTAATTGCTCTAAGCAGCTCTGTGAGGTTGGTGCCTGCTTTGGAGGGAAAATATATAACTCTGCATGAACATGCCCCAAAGGTTGATTTGCTAATAAAAAAAATAAAAAAAACAACAACAAGCATATTAAGTTTATCAGTCATTGTACTAACAAAATATATTTAATTAAGGTTTAGATTAACAAAAATGTAGATTTTATTCAGAAAAATTTTAGGAATTTGGTACAATGACTTTCAAACATATTTGACATAAACTTAAGCAGAAATTTACAAAATATTTCTTTAAAATATTACATTTTTTAAATAATTGATTTACATTGATTAAAAGATAAATATAAAATGTTACCCACTAATTAATTGAAGAAAATGAACTTTAATAAAGAATTTGAAATATTTGTAACATTTTATAGATATCTAGGATTCAATTCAATTTAATAAAATAAACACCATATATATTTTTACAAATATAAAATAAATAAACTAATATAAGAAGGTTAGTTTTAATTATAAAATAAGATTAATGAAATATAAAAGATTATAATATTGCTTAAAATATACTACCACCTAATATGAGATGGGTGTCAGTTAATAAGGATGGGGTTCAAACCCAGACTAGTGCTGATGACATTGGCACTAGATGAAGCAGAAATATGTACTATATTTCCAGCTATATTAAGATAGCAAATCTTAATGAACAGACTTCAATCCTCTTCACCCTCCAACTCTTCAGCCATTCATACCATTGAAAATCTGGTGATGGAATGTGAAAACCCTTGTGGATGCCAATATTCTTGTCATACCCATGTTGACATTAATTCACTCTCACTCCTCATATATAGAGCTTAATGTGTCCATTTAAATACACAGAGAAATGGGCAAAATCCAGGCTGAATCTGTAATAAATCAATACTAGTATATTGGTATGGATGGCTGAAGAGCTGGATGTTGGAGAAGATTGAAGTATGTTCATTAAGATTTGAAGATTTACTATCTTACTATAAACTGAGTACTGATTGTATATATGTGGAAGATGGTGATCTGGACCAGCTGATGAGTGCAGGTTCAGCATGAAATATGTGTATTGGAGATCATTTTTCTTTTTCACATGTGTGTGGTCATGCATATCAGTTATATAAGATGGAGTGGGTAGCTGAAGAAAGATTGAAAGACGGTGTCCAAATCCCCTTTAATTACATGTTAAAATTTGATATTTACAATATACTAGTATTGATTTATTATTTAGCTTTTAAATAAATTTCTAGATAATGCTGATGTTTTTGCTGATTGATATAAAATGTTATCACTGCTTTTAATTATTTGATAATTTCTTAATAAATTCAGATTAGTACTTCCATGTGTTAACAGAGCATCTAATATTAGCATATAATGAATTCTTTACTAACTGACAGATATCTTTGTTTAGGCAGGTTTTTATGGAATTTTTGGCAATGTTTCAGTAACAAGTATTGAATAGGACAGGCCTGTTTTTATTAAAGTTTATTTAATAATAAAAGACTTTTAGATAAGACTTTGCCCTGTAATGGGATATTTAAAGACTGTTTACCTTTTATTTAAATGTATCATCCTATTGACTCTTCAACAAAACAATGTGAAACTTTTCATGAATAACTTAAATATTAAATCATTACTATTCTGAGATGAATAATTTGTTTGGGTTATATAATGAATGTAATGATTTTCTGTCCATATTAAAAATAATTTATATAATATATAGGTTTCTGATTATTTTTTCTACTTTTTAATACAATATTATAATTATTATTGTAAATAATGCTTATGATAATAAAAAGCAAATTTATTTCATTATAATAACTGATTGAGAGCAAGCAATCAGTTAATTGTAGTTAGAAGCTATTCTAAACAAAAGTAATTTAATTTCTCCATTTTTTACTATTTTATCTTTATACTTTTTAAATTTTTCAATACAAATATTATAATACTTATTGCAAATAATGCTGATAATTAAAAAAGAAAATTTGGATCTATAATTATGTCATAAAGTAATACTTTTCTTAGAAGCAGAATGAGATACTAGTTGTAATGTTTATTTTATAAAACAACATTGTAGTCATTGCAGTTTCAATTATTTTACTCATTGCCCTGCATGGTTTGGGGTGGTGGTGAATGGGAGAGTCTGGAGCTTGGATTATATATAAGTGCTGAGCTGATATTTTAAGTCAGCTCATATATATATAAGCTCACATATTTATAATTTGTCATAAATATTTTTGAAGTTAAATAGTTTGTAAAATAAAAAAAAAATTTAATTAACAAATGGTTTTGATTTAATGGAAAGGGTAAAAATTTTGAACTTTTATTTTGAAATAAACAAATAAAATTGAATATAATTTATTAAAAAAAAAAAATGTTAAAAGTGTTTAATTAAAAGGGAGAAAAATTCGAGAGATAAAAGGGTGGGGAAAAGAAAACAAAATTAGATTCTTGGTAGTAATTATACTCTATTGTTGAAACTTTCACAAAGTAAAAATATTTGGTTAGTAATTGCTATTACGCTAATTAAAAAAAAAAGATAAGAAAGAGTGGAGATAAGATAGCTTTTAGAGAGATCAGTTGACTTGACTTTAGAGACCAGCAAGGACAATAAAGAAAGCAGCTGTGTTTCGAACAATAAAAATTATTATTATTGAAATTTAATTTTGCGGACTCTTGTCAAATGTATAGCAGCTAAAGTTATCACAACCTTCCCCTTTGGGGAATTGACCGCCACTCCATCTGAATGAAGCTATCCAGAGAGTTATGGAATGGAAGAAATGGATATTGCTAGCCGGACAACTAAAGGAACACTCATGGAATTCGCATGTACAAGGACAAAGGCACGACCAATGGAATGTAAAACCTATGAAAATCAGGCCACTCTGCTCTGATCGATCAGGGTAATTATAAACTTTTAATTAATGAGAACTCTAAGTAAAGCGTAATAGAACTTTATCTTTAATTTAATTTTCATTTATTATGTTTATTACGAATGTTTCAACAATAGAGGGGGGGAAATAAAGTTGTTTAATATTGAAATCTATTAATGTTAATTTTAGTTCAATATTTTTTGAAATATTGGAATAACTGTATTTTAAATTATTTAATATCTATTCGATCTAGAGAGTAATAACAGGGTGGGGGTATAAAAGTGCGTCGCCAAGTAACAGAGAACCTTGGGGCGTTACTCATTTGTTAGTAGAAAATAAGGGAAGAATTGAAAGTATAAGAAAACGAAAGACACTTATACGTTCATTGTAAGATTTTTGCAATTTATTTATTTACCAAAGAAAGTGGAGTTTAAAAATAAACTTCAGGAAAGATTAAAAATACTATAAGTCGTCTTATATACACGTCTGCTAGAATTCGCAGTATTAGTGTAGGCGCGAGTAAATCTATGGTAAATATTTGGGAAGCATAATTAGAAAGTAAACAGAGGGAAAATCAGAAATTGTAAGTCAGTTCTTTCTGGATCGGATAGAATTATAAGGTTATTAATAATAAATAGTTGTAAAAGAAATTAAAAGTTTTTTTTGTCCAACGTATTCTTGAATTCTTGAATTATTTATAATAATTAGTTAGTGTTCTTAAAGGAAAACCCCTGTGAGATTATAATCAAAGTTTATAATCAGTGAATCGTCGTTCGAAAATAAATAAAGACCAGGTTTATGTAAAGTTACGTGACCAGGTTCCAAGAGAGAAATCCTTGGTGGCGCCCTCGACGACGATTCTAATAACTAAAATTCAGTTAGTAGGGGAAGAAAGAAAGTTGTCGTGTCACAGTGCTGTCATTTTCAGGGCTCAAACTTCATATGAACTCTTGAGCAATAAATTTAATTGATTATTTATTTCAATCATTTAAGCACAATTTACCATTTGAACAATTAAAACTGATTACTATTACTATTAATCATTATTAATTTTCTATATAATCTTCAGAAAATTTAATTTTTTTTTATTTTTTAGAATTTGAATTTACTCTTTTTTTTTAAGGAAATTAATATGATTCATATGCAATATATACTAAAATTTTTCTGTTTTGTGAGGCTTATCGCAATGTTTTTGCCTTAGGGTAATCTCAGTTAAGAACATGAGAAAGATGTATTGGATAAAACCTTTCCTAATAGTTATATAAATATGAAAAGAAATGTCAATAAAACTTATTTACCATACAAGCAGGAAATAGATCGCCTTGCCTTAATTATATAATATGCTGCATATAAAAAAAATTCTTTCCCCAATCTTCTTAATAGTTCTAAAATATTCAATATAACTTTATAGCTTATATATATTGAGTTGATTATCATGGAATACAACATAGTAGTGTAAACAGAGCAAAACTCTCCATCCAGTATTGCCACCTGCGCTAAACAGAGTAATCAATGGATGCAAGAAGGCTTGTGCATAAAATCCCTATCTAATTAATACTGGATGGAGAGTTTTGCTCTGTTTATCAACAATTAATGTGCTAGTATAGGAAATGTGATCATGTGATGCTTAATGGTTTAACATAGTAGTGTGTGTACATATATATAAAGTTGAAAGGAAAAGTAGAAATAAACACAGACAAAAAATTTTTTATAGATATTTTCTACATTATACTGTAATAACAGTTAAGGATTAATTAGTTTGTAATTTTTATTATAAATTAAACATTTAAAAAGGTCTAATTAATATTTTATTAATTCTGATTTTGAAATTAAAACAAGCGTGTTTTGTGTTAAAGTAGACATACTGGTAATTATAAAATTCCACTATTTTAATTTAAGATTTTTTTTAATTAAAGCTGTGATAAAAATCATACAAAGATGTTTTTCAAAGGATTAAAGTGAATTGAAAAGAGTCATTAACTTTTTCAATCAAAATAGGGAAAACTTGTTTTTAATTACTTTTTTTCATCCTGGTTATAAAAAGGTTAAAAAAGGATTAAGGAGAGTTTACAGATTGTGACAGCATGATGACTATAAAGTAATAACTTAAGGCAAGAGACAGTGCAAGCCCAGCTGCTGTTACTAGTTCACAATGATAGAATTTGGATTCACATGGAAGCAAAGTCCAGTTATTCTGTGGTCCATTAGGTTGTATATAGTGTATCAGCCAGTATGCTTGAAATCTATCAAATTCTAGACTAATTGGAACTGACTGTATGTATTCCAAAAGTTATCAGATTATACCTGTTTTGAAGATAACAAGAAACCAATCTATTGTTTTAAAAGGGACCAGCTTACCCAGAGAGTCCTTCAGCTTGCTGAAGAATAAGTTTATATATTGTTCTATTTACATGCAGAAAGGAACAGATAAAGGTATTGCATCATATATAGGAAGTACATTTGGTGAGTTATTTTAAATAATTTCTTTAGTGAAAATGAGTTGTAATTTTTTAAATTACATTTTTTTTAAAGTAAATAACTTTATTCAACAAAAAGTAAGATGTGTTTCCAGTATATTTTATTAACAAAGGAAAACTCCAAAATTCTTTCTAGATTAGGGAACAAAAAAACTTGTAGGATGTTTAAAGATGTTTATAATTAATCAAGAGTAACCTGTTAAAAGAGAAAAAAAGTTTTATGAAGGACTGTCAAATATTTTTTTTAAAAGTAAAACAAAATTTATTTTACCATTAGATAATAAATAAACTACTAACTTTGATTCATTCTACTTTTTATATATACTCACATCATAGATGTGCATGTATTATTAAAAATTAATTGATTTTTTTTTTATTTAAGTTTATAGCAATTTGAACATGTTAATTTAAATTATTATACTGCACATCTGAATGCTTATGTATATGTGTAAATTTTATGTATATTTTTGACATTAAATTAATTATGTATTAAGAAAATATAATATCGTTTATTAAGTTGATTTTTTTATAAACATCAGTGTATTCACACAATTTCGTGTGCATATACATATATGTTAAATCAGTCATTAATTATGTGTTATAAAAATAAATTTCATTTATAGGTTTATGACAATTCAAATATGTTCATAAATTATTATATCGCATGTCTGTGTACATATATATAAATGTGTTTTATGTAAACTTATTGAAAAATATTTGTAAGTTACAATGCAATAGTGGATTCCTTTTTGTATTAATCAAAATCAGAATGACATATTTATATTTATGGCATACTCAGCAGACCTTAATTTCATTTTTATTGTTATTAATAAATTGATAGTTCATTGTTAGTTATTTCAATGAATTTATTTAATCCTAAATAGTTTTAGAATATTATATGATTGTATCATATCTTTTTGTCACAGTAACAATTATAGAGCTTTTGTTCACTGAGCTGGATTAATGCATAACAGTCTGTTATATAAAAGGGTTTATATTTAATATTTGTGGACATCCAGATGATGATATTGGTTGATGCAAACCCAGGACATCCTCTAAGCAGTTCACTTTTTCAGACATTGGAACAGTGCTTGAGATTTCTAAAAGTAAAATTTGCATTTTTTGCCCTCTGCTGAATAATAAATACTCACTTGATTTACTGTAAAATAGCTCTGTAAAATATATTATCTAGAACCTGTTAAAGAGATAAACTTAATAATTATTTTATTAATTAAATTGTTTTACTCTCATATTTACAGTGAAATTAAGCTCTTTTATATATTTAAGTTTTTAATATTTCATTTAGATATGTGATGATATGCCAAATATATTTTAAACCACCGAGTGGATATATTCTAATAATTTTATCCTGAAGATAATATTTTTATCTCATTATATATCTTCAATTTAATAATTATGATAAAACACTTAGTTATATTACATCTGAATCACTGTTTTGAAATTAAAATTCATTAATTAATAACTGATCACTTTGCAATCATTGCAGTAATTTAAATCAACTCTGAATTTGATTTAATATATAATTATGATTTGTTTTATTATACTAATAAATTATGATTGTAAGCATAGTTTTAATAATTAATAATAAAATTCTGGCCAGGGAGATATTAATAAAGCATATTTAGTGATTTTCATTAATTCTGATCCTCTTACATATGCTTTCCCTCCCTTTTTATTAAATCTGATTAGAGATGCGAATTAATTGTTTGTTAAATGAGAGTATTAATATATTTAATTAATCCCTCTCTCTTTATAGCATGTTTTAAGTGCCTATAGTGAATGTATGTAGAGATAATTCTCTCTATAATATATGTTATTTGGGATTTATCTGAAACTAAAATAACCTTTAGTTTAATGGATGATGATTTGCATTATTATAGAGCTATATTATTAGGCTCGAATATCAGAGAAACTTAGTAAGCAGTCACAAAGTTATCACTGTAGTAATTAAATTATATTTCTGGCGAGCCTTGTTATTTATCATTTGGCAAACTGTGATATTAAATGAATATTATGTTGGCATATTAAATTCTTACATGCATAAATTATTCACTGAGTATGAAAGTCAGCTAATACATTTAAATGAGTCCAAATACTGTATTATCCCAGATTGATTACATTCCATTGTATAACACCTGCAAGAATCTATTTGATCTCAATGTGATCCCTAAATAGTATAATTCATTTATTTTGTTTTTATTACTAATAATTTTAATAAATATATTTAAATTTATTCTGTCTTCATTATTCTTTTATCATATCCCAATCCAATCCATTTACTTATTAATTATATTACCAGACATTATTATACAAAAAGTCAATATTCTATTAGTTTATCCATTAATAGATGTTTAGTCGAATTTTATGTGATGCATGTGTGGTTAGCCATAGGGTCTCATGTTTCTCCCAGTTTGGAACTGGCTCATGATTAAAATCGAGGCCCATGTGTAACCTCAGAAATGTCACTCATATGGTGTTAAATCATGAAGTGCTGGTAAATTAGTTGGAGTGTGGGTCAGACTCTGGATCTTACCATCCCATTTTGATTGGCTTTAGTGTATTGGACTCTGAATTTTGTTATGTGAATGTATAAATCTGACCATTACAATAGATAATACATTCACAATATATTTCTATCTACCAAATGCTTTTAACATTCTTAAGTTTTAATTGTAAATTAGATTTTAGCATTGGGTGAACTTCTTATAATCAACATATAATGCATTGGTCAAACTCATTCCTTGCTGTATATAAAAACAATTTAGCTATTGGTAAAAATTTGAAAGTTAACAGACATTCCATTCAAAAAATAATGAGTTTGAATTATTCATTCTTTTTTTATGTTAATCAGACTATGATTAGTTTAAATATAGATAATACATTATCAATATATTTTTATCTTACAAATACTTTTAACATTCTTAAGTTTTAATTGTAAATTATATTTTAGCATTGTGTGAACTTTTTTTAATCAACATATAAGTGTTGGTCAAACTCATTCCTTGCTGTATATAAAAACAATTCAACTGTTGGCAAAAAAGTTTAAAGTAAACAGAAATTCCATACAATAAAAGAAAAAGTTTGAATAGTTCTTTTTTTTTTATGTTTAACAAAATAGTAGATTTTTTTTCACATTTTTCAAAATAGCTTATATACACTAAATGTACTTATGGTTCTTATTACACTATTGTATGTGCAACTTGTTGGATCAATTTTGTGAGGTTGAATATGTTCATATATTAGTGAATTTTTTAAATTGAATTTTAATTAAAGCTTTTCAAAGTGTTAGTGAATTTTTCTATAGAAGCACTCATTCCATTTAATACATGGATGCTTTGTCCCTGATGTGTATGTAAATAAAATAAAACATCCATTATAATTATTATTTTTATTGTATATATATATTGTAATGAGCACAGACGTTCGTTACATTGTTTTTTTTTTTATTTATTAAACATGAAAGTAAATTAAAAAGTTCGCATTTAAAAATTTTCTTTAAGAATTAAAAATTGAAATTAAACATCATCTTAAACTCGTATATATTAAATTGCACAGATAATGAAAAATTATTAAAATAAAACTTTATTAAAGAAAAAGTATTTTAAAACTAAATTTTAAAAAGATTTGGAGATAAAATTATATCTTTAAATTTATCTTTAAATATATCTTTGATTTGGAAAACAGGTTAATTAATCAGAAATGGAAATGATAAATTTAATTAGTCAAATGTAAACCAGCCTTGGGCATTTAAATGTAAAAACATCGGTCAGATAGGAAAACAATAGAAACTTTTAGCAAATGAAATAAATCCATTGGGAAATCGGACCTCAATGAAAAGGATCATCACATCGATGATGTAATGTTAAGTCAATCTTTCAAAGTAATATAAAAGGACAAGTTTGGAAATTATTAGTTAGTGATTATTATTGATTATTTACGATGTGACAGATATGTGTTAGTGCGGAAGTGAAGAAGAAGGGATTGAAAAAGACGCACGTTCAATCCCTTCAGTTGTTATAAAATGGAAAAATGAAACATTGCTTTTCTTATATTCAGAGGACCACAGGATCATCGGGAAATTTAACACTGGATTTCAAACGGCAAGCAATTGTAAAAGATTAACATTTCTAAAACCGTAAGAACTTTATAAAATATAACAAACAATATTAATTTGAAAACACTAAGAACTTTAAATTTTAAACTTTCCTAGTATTTAATTGTTACAAATAAAATCCTATCTGACCAAACTAAATTCTTTATTAATAGTGTTATTTGATGTATTTTTTACTTATTTATGTAAAATCATTTCCATTTATTTATTTTTTGTTCTTTAAGTTTTTATCATGATTTTTTTGTTTTTCGTTAAATTAGTTATATAAATGTTAAACTTAAGTCGGGCGTGAATGGCTGTATAGATTTGTAAAGTTATATTAGGGGAGGATAATCTTAGGTTATTTGTGTCATTGTTAAATTGGGTCAATGGATTGGATATATTGATGTAGGTAGTAGATGTAGTCAGAGATTCGCTACTGGCAGAATCATTTATATATACGCCGCACTCACCCATTTGCCTATGGAAGGAATTATAAGATGGAGAACGCACTTCCTTTCTATGGAGTTTTTTTTTATTGTTCTTCTCGTTAGATAGATGTAATATTCCTATCTGATGAGAGTCAATGTTTTTTCTTAATCTTTTTGGTGCTGCCGTATTCCGTATTACATTGAATACATCGATGTATCAGATGAATTGATGCCAGTTTGACTGCGAATTTTAGCCTAAGGTTAAATAGGGATATAATATTTTATTTTCAAATGCAAATCTATGTAGTCTATTCATACTCGACCCTACTTAACGATCCGGAGAATAGGAGAATTAACATATCTGCACTACCGGGCGCCATCTAGGTATTTGAACCTAGAAAAATTTATAAAGTAGGCAGATACGTAAGCAAAAAAAAATTTTTTTTTTTTTTTTTTTTAAATTTTGATTCCGGTCGTTAGCCCAAGTCACTAGCTCAGGGAGTAGCAGATATTTAAAAATATAATCTAAGAGTATATAAAAAAAAGAATAAAATAAGCCACTGCCAGTAATTAACACACAAAAATTTATTTATTTCACATATATATAAGATTTAAAATTATTTTAGTATTAGTTTTACATTTCAAAATTTAACCTACATTTTTAACTTTGATTTTTGACTTTAATTTACATTTAATTACTATTATATTCTAATTTTACATTTTAATTAAGTTCGCACAGATAAATTTATGAAAGCTTGTTTATAATGTTGAATATAGATCGGTTACATAGATTTCACGGTCAAAAACATTTCAAAATAAACATAAACGATCAAAATACAAAATTATTGATTACTGACCATTGCGGAGGGAAATTTATACGTAACCCAATAGTATTCACCATAAGATACTTGCATTGTCACCAATAACTTAAAAGACATCCGAATAAATACATTTTAGATACTCACCAGTAAGGTATCATTATTTATCGAATGTCTATATATTTTGATCAAATATGAAATCCAAAACATACCTAACCAATAACCAATCCATGCAAGCATCTATAAACAACTTAAATTTAATGCATTTTTATTTAGGGTCGAGTATGAATAGACTACATAGATTTGCATTTGAAAATAAAATATTATATCCCTATTTAACCTTAGGCTAAAATTCGCAGTCAAACTGGCATCAATTCATCTGATACATCGATGTATTCAATGTAATACGGAATACGGCAGCACCAAAAAGATTAAGAAAAGACATTGACTCTCATCAGATAGGAATATTACATCTATCTAACGAGAAGAACAATAAAAAAAAAGCTCCATAGAAAGGAACTGCATTCTCCATCTTATAATTCCTTCCATAGGCAAATGGGTGAGTGTAGTGTATATAAAAACGATTCTGCCAGTATCGAATCTCCGACTACATCTACTAACTACATCAATATATCCAATCCATTGACCCAATTTAACAATGACACAAATAACCTAAGATTACCCTCCCCTAATATAACTTTACAAATCTATACAGCCATTCACGCCCGACTTAAGTTTAACATTTATATAATTAATTTAACGAAAAACAAAAAAATCATGATAAAAACTTAAAGAACAAAAAATAAATAAATGGAAATGATTTTACATAAATAAGTAAAAAATACATCAAATAACACTATTAATAAAGAATTTAGTTTGGTCAGATAGGATTCTATTTGTAACAATTAAATACTAGGAAAGTTTAAAATTTAAAGTTCTTAGTGTTTTCAAATTAATATTGTTTGTTATATTTTATAAAGTTCTTACGGTTTTAGAAATGTTAATCTTTTACAATTGCTTGCCATTTGAAATCCAGCGTTAAATTTCCCGATGATCCTATGGTCCTCTGAATATAAGAAAAGCAATGTTTCATTTTTCCATTTTATAACAACTGAAGGGATTGAACGTGCGTCTTTTTCAATCCCTTCTCCTTCACTTCCACACTAACACATATCTGTCACATCGTAAATAATCAATAATAATCACTAACTAATAATTTCCAAACTTGTCCTTTTATATTACTTTGAAAGATTGACTTAACATTACGTCATCGATGTGATGATCCTTTTCATTGAGGTCCAATTTCCCAATGGATTTATTTCATTTGCTAAAAGTTTTTATTGTTTTCCTATCTGACCGATGTTTTTACATTTAAATGCCCAAGGCTGGTTTACATTTGACTAATTAAATTTATCATTTCCATTTCTGATTAATTAACCTGTTTTCCAAATCAAAGATATATTTAAAGATAAATTTAAAGATATAATTTTATCTCCAAATCTTTTTAAAATTTAGTTTTAAAATACTTTTTCTTTAATAAAGTTTTATTTTAATAATTTTTCATTATCTGTGCGATTTAATATATATGAGTTTAAGATGATATTTAATTTCAATTTTTAATTTTTAAAGAAAATTTTTAAATGCGAACTTTTTAATTTACTTTCATGTTTAATAAATAAAAAAAAAACAATGTAACGAACGTCTGTGCTCGTTACAATATATATATATGCATATTTCTGCTCTTTATTATAACAACAATCCATGAAAAATATTTAATTCACCATATACAACTCTGTTGAAAAGTTTAAAATAATATTTTCATAATAACAAGGAAAATATTTTTTTTTTATGTTCTAACACCTACTTAAAATAACTATCTGGGTTTAAATTCATTCAACAACTTCTGTTTGAAGTAAAAGAGATCCTCCTTTTACATTAATAATAAATCCCAACAAAAGAGCTATAATAGGTTATTGGAGAAAACTTATTTAGCTTCAGGGAGATTGTCAGTTAGTAGTAATTGAGTTTCCTAGCAACATCAAAAGGCAAATTAAAACATGTAAATCACTTAGAGAAATAAAGGTTGATATTTGCTTTAAACCTCATATCTCAATTAATTTTTATTGTCACTGATATTATTGCTGTTCACATAGGATAAAAGATTTTATTTCCATCAGTACTTCATAGATGTCAGCACAGTATGATTGAAATCAATGCAAGACATTTAGCAAAATTGGCAAGTTCACACCATTATTATTATTTACCTTTTACATTATTTTTTAATTGTTCATGCAAAGTTCTTATTTGCCTTTCAGATTAAGATAACATTTGAAAATAATAAAATATTATAAATAATAATAGGAATAAATAAACAGTTTAGCAACTAAACTTCAATTTACCATGAATGTAAATTAGTCCTATAAGCAGGCATCTATGTCTTCTAATAAGAAAGTTATCAATTCTTTTTAATGTAAAGAAAGAATTACAAATTAAGAAAAAACTTTCCATGTGAAAAAACATTGTCTTGGACTTCATATGAAATAAAATCACACCTTCAAAACAATGGATTTGGGGGAAATGTTATTTATATTATCCTAATTTAAGAACCAAAAGAAATATGAGAAAAGGCTAATATATGAAATAATGGGTTAAGGCTTCATTGTTTATAATATGTTTTTGTTTATTGCATAATTATTTTACTGCTCATATTTAACCATTTATATTTGCCAATATTGTATTTAAACTGCACAGGTTAGTGAAGGGATATTTTATCGGGATAATAAAAAGCCCCAAGATCTGGATAACATTGTCATTTTTGAAATCATGAATAGTAGACATGAAAAATATATAAATCAGGAAAAAAAATTTTAGACATGAATGCACCATATTTACAAAGCAGATTTTAAAAGGATAGTTCAAATTTTTTCTAATATTTGTGAATAATTAGTAGAAGATAAATCTTAGTATTGTATGTGTTTTAATATCTTTATTAAATGATAAAATTAAAGTTATACTATGACATTATCATAGATGATATAAAGCATTATGGTTAATATTTATTTTATTTGCTATTTCACATCTACCAGGCAGCTCATATCATATGATTACAAATATTAAAAGATAATAAAAAATCATTATAAATGGCATCACTAAAGCAACATATATATTGTACCTGAATGTTATGGTACATGAGTTTGAACCCTTCAAACTTTATATTAATAAAAATTAGCAGAACATGTTTTTAGTAAAGAATGCTTTCAAATTGTAATTATGTAAAATGGGTGAATTTATAATTATATATATATATGACTTAGCAAATCTGTCATGTTTATTAAACATTTAAAAAGTTTGTTATTAGTTCGGTCACATTCTAGAAAGCATTAAGTACAAAATGTGAATGGTTTCTTTTATTCGTGCTATTGTTTGCTTTTAATTATTTTACTTGTTTCTGTTGTTGAAGTGGAGGGAGAAAGAAATAAAATTTTTACGTAAGGGGGGTGTTCTATCTTTATCAATTGCAAAATTGCTGATTATAATATGGAGAAATTAATGTAAATTATGTTTATAATTGAAGAACAAATATAAACATCTAAACTCCAACCATTATAGACATTAGTCATGAATCATTCTTAGAAAATGGCTGCTGTTTATCTAAAATATTTGTTTCTGTTAAATGTAGTATATGGAAAGAAGATAAGCCCATGTGAAATCTATAATAGTATATGCAAATGCTTTGTTTGGAGTTTAAACTGACAAACAGATATAATAATGTTGCAATACACATGCATGTGATGGATAGAAATTTTAACAACATTGGAAGTGAACAATAGCACTCTAATCACAATAGTTATAAAAAGTGTCATGGAATATATATTGGCGCGCATGTACGTATTTCCCTATTTCTATGCTTAAGTCTTTGCATAGGTATAGAATCTACGCATCCATAAATAATAAAGGGCAATAGAAAACCTATGTATATTGAACTATAAAAATTGAATTACTATGACATTTGAGTTGAAAATATAATAACATTATTTGTTGTCCATGCTTAGCTGCATCACTGTTTTATTAGCTTATAGCCAAAAGGAATTTTTTTGTTATATGATTTATTTTTTTTTACTAGTGAGCTTTTTAAAAACAATTGTTATTGTTGGTTAAAAAAAATAATTCTGTAAATAAAGGGATATACTATTTAAAACAACATCATATCTGGTATCATTAAATTTTTAAATTTTTTTATAATCTCTGTCTTCTTATTTTGGCAGTGTGCTAAACATTTATAATTTATTATCAGAATGCAGCTACAAAATTTATATCACAAATCATCTAAGAATAAATACAAACTAGCATTATGGGTAAATATCTATTTAGAAATAAAAAAATAAAAAATGGCTGACGCTCATAGATTACAAGTTTTATTTTAAAATAATTTTATTGTTACTAAAATACATGATTTTGCTAGTTTTCCTTACTGCACGATCTTTTGTCTGTTTTGACTGTTGTTAAGATAAAAATATATATCTAACTAGATTCAATAAAATATTATTTAATTGTAAAAGTTGAACAATGAGAATTTATTTGTCAAGCATTGGTGGTCGAATGGTCAGTACAGCTGCCTTACAAACAGTTGCCCGGGTTAGCGGGTTGCATTGGTGGTTGAGTGGTCAGCACAGCTTCCTTACAAGCAGTTGTCCTGGGTTAGTGGGTTCGCTTCCCAGCCGATGTTATGACACATAAAAAAAAATGAGAATTTATTTCAGTCTGGAAACAATGGCTGAAAAATGATCGGTATATATTTGGCACATCCACTGGGGCTGATTACATCAAGTTTTAATCTTTTATTTAAATCTATATTTATTTATCACTTGATAATATCATAAAATAATAATATAAAATTAATATAGTCCTGAAATAAAAGTCAGAATGTTAGGAGATATAAATGAAACCATACACTCAGATATTTGCTGCATAGAATAAGAAAGAAGAGTTGGTATAATTTTGATAAAGTAAAAAATAAATAGATTTGATCAATAATAAATTAGAAATAAATAAAGCAGTAGTGAGAGTTCTAAAGTGGGCAAGAAGATTTTCAGATGTCTACATAAATAGATAAGTTGTTGCTGGAGGATTATGTGGTTAGTGTCTATAATTTTTTAGAGTAAATCAAAAGTATATAAGAGTAATATTTTATTTAGTATAAGAAAAATAATATTTAACTAAAAAGAAAGTTTTTCTTTATACACCTGAGTCTCTTTTTACGCAGACTTATTTAACACGATTTTGAAGTTACACGATTCATGTTTCACTGGAAGTAGAACCCTGATAATGTGCTATTACTTTAAATAATAAATTTTGTGCACTTACATTATATTGAAAGTAGTAGCACATTATTGGAATTCGACTTTCATCTTAGTAATTTCAATATTTTCGGTGCTTTATAATAGTAAGATTTTATGCAATAATGAAATTAAAATCATGATTTCCACATTTTATGTATACACACATTAAATTTTACAAGATTACAATGTAAATTTGTTCAAACATTGTGCGTGTTAATTTTGCATTTTAAATCACATTCTGTTTTTGCTTTTTAAAAAAGAACATAATCAATTATTAATCATTTAGTGTCCACAAGTTTATTTTTAAAAAGTGAGTAATAGCAGTGGGCACAATTAAATTTGACAATTAAAAATTAAAATCTGATTTTTAATTGTAATTACCAATTTAAAAATTACTTACGGTGACTTGAAATTAATGTGATGTGAAATTTGATTTTTAAACGGAATTGAAAATTAAAAAATTAAAGACAAAAATAAGAATTTAATTTTTAGTTGTTAGTTTCATAAACAATTAATAAAATCATCGTCTCAAAGATTAATTACTAATTACGTTGTCACCAGAAAACCATTAACACAACATGAGAGTGACGTTGGCGCTAGTTGTATTTTCTCTTGTGAAGAATTGATTGTTTACCAGTTTGCAAACAAACCTGTTTATCGGCAAATGGTGATAATAATTAAAACGTGTATAAAAAAATGTAAATTACCATAAATTATGCATAAAAATATATTGTTTTGAATAAAATTAAATATTATAGTTAAGAAAAGTTTGTCTTGTATCAATTTTTTTCAAATTTGAAATTTTTTATTAGTCATATTTTATATCCTTATATTTTTTTTTTGCGTGAATTTTAAAGTAATTTTACATTAGTGCTTTGCTTTTACATGATTTTTGAAAAATTACAGTCTGTATCCCCCCCTTTTTCAAGGTAAGTTACGTCTATTTTTGCGCAATTTCGTTTGCACGTGTTTTCTGAGAAACCTATCTATCACATAAAACGAAACCCAGGTGTATATCTTTATAGTAAGAATTGATAAAAAATTTATTAAAACTATAATAAATGATAATTAAAACTATAATAAATGATAATTCAATCTAAATATAAAAAGATAGAGCAATCGTTTAATATAGAGTCAATGGAAAAACAATAACAGATGGAGTCAAAAAAAAAAAAACAATGAAAACTGTTGAGAGTGTGAGTCAATAAGATTTCAAATTGCTGATAGAGATGATGAAAAATATGCTATGAAAATCAACAAAATATTGATGAAAAATTTGTGGAAAATCAAGGAGGAAACAAGTATGTAACAAAAGGGTAAGCTAAAACAAGAAGAAAATGTGAAGAAGATACTGCACAAAATACAAAGAGAAAAGCAAGAAATGCTAAAAAAGCATAGATGAAAATTGTGAGACAATGCAAAATTATTAAAAAGCAAAAATAAAAAAATCATACATAAGGTAACAAAATTATTAGAGAATATACAATTGCACAAATAAAGGAACAAGTACAATTGGAATGGAAAGTTTTAGAGAATAATATGTCTGAGGATATGGAGCAAATGTATAACAAAATTTCTAGATACAGGTGCAAAAAGTTGTGCAGGCCATTACTGTAAAAATAAAGAAATTGTGACCCAAGAATCAAGAAAAGAGTCAGAAGAGCAACAATCTTGGAAACCACTCAAGAAAGTTGATGGAGACTCAACAAGAGGTGGTTAGTATGATTGATAAAATAAAAATAGATTATACAAAAATGAAAGAGTACAATCAAAAGTGGTTAGCAAGATAGCATGAAAAAAAGAAAATCTTAAATAGAGACTATGCCAAGAAAAGTAAATAGAAACTTGCACACAGAATTCATAAGAAGTTCTGATATATATTGTAATATAAACCAGTTTTTAAAAATTCATGTATTTAAAGGTAATGCAGGAGAATCATCAATGGAGCATCTTCATAGCCTGCATAAACATTTTCAGTTAAGCAACTTGAAAGAGAATGAACAAATGGTTGTGGCATGTAATCACAAGGTTTTTCAAAAGAGTGGTGGAATTTTTTAGTAATTAAATCACCAAGTTATACAGAGTACTGTGAGGCGATTTTCGATAATATTTTGAATGCAGAGTGACAAGAAGGAAGAAAAGGTTTAGAATAGGTAATGGTGAAAGCTATATCAAGTTTTTCAGGTATCTAGTAGAAAAGTTGAGAACCCTAAATACACGTACTTTGACAGAAAGCCAAATGGTCAGAATCATATGCTGCAATCTACGATTTAGAGTGAAACAAGTTATATTAATCATAAACAAAAAGACCATTGAACAAGTAGCAGAGTTTCTTAATGCCTCTGTCTTAAGTACTCTGGGTTAAGATGATCATTGTAGAGATGAAAACAGGTTCATTTATAAATTTAAGAAAGTCTCATATGAAATGTTTAGAGATAGAAAACAATAATAGATTCCATGCATTTTGTAAAGGAAAAAAAAGTACTGGCACTACAGATTGAATCAGGATTATAAGACACTTAAGAAACCCCCCTCCCCAGAAAATCACCATCATCACTTGGATCCTCATATCCTAGCACCAGTAAGATGCCAGCAAGACTAAGTAATAAAAATAAATCTGAAAAAGAAGTTAATAGACACCCAGATGATTGGTAGAACCTATCCCAAGCAAATCTGGTTGAGAACATCATCACCAATCAAAAAATACCTTGATCGATGTAAGGACTTACCAATATTGGAAAAGTAAATGATTTATTGTTAATGACTCTGGATATATTTTAAGATGCATGCTTTTGGGAAAAAATTTTATAACTAGATATTAAACAGCCCTTGATCATGACTATTATAACTACCAAGTAGAGAAAAAAATTGTCAAAAAGGCCACATAATGCTAAATTGTGAAGTTAGTTAAATGTGAATATATAAATTTATTATGATAAACTGGAAAGTTTGAAAAGGGTGTATTGATGCTTTTGGAACTGCTAGAGTGCTTAGGATAGTGATATGTTGGTTTACATTGTTGAGATATCGGAGTATTATTTGGTGAGAGTCATATATTGATATTATGTAAAATTTTGTTTCAAAAAATGTATGAAGAAGATTTGTAGTCCACTGGATGAAATACCCTGGGCCATTGTTAACTGCCATGAACAGTATTTTTTTGTTTGATAAAGGACTATTTTATAATACAAATAGCTTCATATTTTAGATAGTTGGTAGAGAAATTCCTGACTCTTTCTTATAGCAACATATATTGGTGGGCTTGTCATAGTAGTACATGACCCTGGTTTTCTACCATATATCTTTACATGATTATTCTATAAAATTGACTCTTGCTTTAAAAACATTTTGAATATTTTCAGGAATTTACATTTTCAAGTTTCCATTATAAGTTTTATGGTGGATCTAATAATTGAAATACACATGGATATTTTTGTAATATTCCATAATTCATAAATAGTACCAGTGTTGTAAACTGAGTCAATAAAATGATGAATAAAAAATGGATTCAAAGTAGATTATACCCTATAATCATTTTGTTTTATTTTTAGTGAGGGTGATATATATTTGAATGTTATGGTACATGAGTTTGAACCCTTCAAACTTTATATTTTGTAAAGAAGGCTTTCAAATTGTTTCTTTTATATATATATATATATAATTAATGATCTTTATAAATTAGGTCATGTTCCAGAAAAACATTAACCACAAAATGTGTGTGACTTTTTTGTTCATGCTATTGTTTGTTGTTTTTTTTTTTCCTGTTGTCGAAGTGAAGGGAGAAAGAAATAAAACTTTTCCTTATAAAGGGGTGGCAGGTAAGAGAAAAGATTTATCTATCATCATCAATTGCAAAATTGCTTATTATATGTATGGAGAAATTAATTGAAATAATGTTTATAATTGAAGAACAAACATGAACATCTAAACTTCAACCATTATAGACATGAGCCACGAGTTATTTGTCAGAAAATGACTTCATTTCCCTAGAATGTCTATTCTTGTTAATGTAGAACATGGATAGGAGATAGACTAAAGCCCATGTAAATTTTATAACAGTACAAACAATGCTTTGTTGGAGTTTAAATTGGCAAACAGATATAATGAAGTTCTAATACATATGCATGTGATGGATAGAAATCTTAACATCTATGAAAATAAACATTAATGCTCAAATCCTGATAGTTATGAAAAGTGACATGGAATATGTATGAGTGTACAACTACATGTTTCTCTACTGCTACACTTAAGTCTTTGCATAGGTGTAGAATCTATACATCCATAAATATAAAGAACAGCAGAAAATGTATTCATATTGAACTATAAAAATTAAATTACTTCGAGACGAGTTGAAAATATGGTAATACATCATCTATTCATCCACACTACCTGATGGAGCTGTTGCTAGTGAAAAACAAATAGATATAATGTTACCGGGCTGTTTTTATTTTGTTGATTTATATTTTTAATTTTTGGATTTGTTTGATTTTTTTGTTTGTTTGTTTTATGTATATTTCTTAAATAATATATATATATTTTTTGGCTTTTTAAAACATTCTGTCTTTTTTTTTTAAACAAACATTTCTTTTTTTCGGACTTTTTTTTTTAAGAAAGTTCTTTTTTCAGTCTTTTTTCTTGTTTTTGAAGAAACTTTTTTTTTGTTGTCATTTACCGTGTTTTTATTCATAAACAAATACATAGAAATTGCTTTTTTACTTTTAAACAAGGCTTTCTTGATAGAGCTCTCTAAGAGCTGTCGTCATAGACACATTTCCAACTCAGCTCCAATACGCTTCACTGTAAGTTTATCCCGGTTCCAATAATAAATATTTGGCACCCTCAAACCACATTCCATGACCGAATGGAATACCTTTGGCAACATTGACTTGATTGACATTTCATTTCAGATGTTTGACAATGCATTAAACCACCACAAACACTGTTTTTCTGATGTGGGTAAAATATTTTTTTTGGTTGAAGGAAGGCCACCGCATCTGCTTCTGTAGCAGGTAAATATAAAAACTTCAATGCCGAATGGTCATCTGCCATTTAACTGTTTTGATCTCAAAAAAGTATCAGAAAGTGTGCACTTGATCATGAACTTTGCCGAATCATGATTTACACTCCTCATTTAGTGAATTATGACCCCTGAGAATGAAAGTAGGGGCGTTTGAGAATTCATTACAATTTTTATTAACTCACATAAATTACAATACATTTAACCAAAAAGAAAAAAATCTGTTCTAATATACTTTTCATCATTACAACTACAGAAACCTTCATATCATATGTTGTACAATAGTCAGGAGTAATGTCTATAGAGAGTGTTCCAATTTGTCACTAATAATGTTCATATGCTAGCGATGTTGGGCAAAGGATGCACTTCAACAACATCTTAGTGTTTGAACAGTTTACAGACCATAAGATCTATGAATGGCCTTGTAAACAGCATATTTCTGTGCTTTAGGCATAGAAACAGTGCCATCAAGTGGTATGGATGAACAGACGATGTATTACCGAAAATATAATAACATTATTTAAACTACATTACTGCTTCATGAGCTTACAGCCAAATGTTTTTGCTATATGCATATTATTTTTTACTAATGATTCTTTTTTTTTTAAATTTAAACAATTATCATTATTATTGTTGGTTAAAAAGAAAATGTTTTGTAAATGAAGGGATACTATTTTAAATAACATCGTGCCTGGTATTATTCAATTTTTAATTATTATTTTTTTATAATCTCTGTCTTCTTATTTTGGCAGTGTGCTAAACATTTATAATTTATTATCAGAATGCAGCTACAGAATTTATATCACAAATCATCAAAAATAAGTACAAGCTAGCATTATGGGTAAATATTGATTTAGAAATAAATAATCTTGTGGTAAGAAAATGCCATAGGAATAAAAAAAAAAATGGTTGGTGCATAGGTTATAAGTTTTCCTTACTATGTGATCTTTTGGCTGACCATTGGAAGATAAAAAAATAACGAATTAGATTCAGTAAAATATGATATAATTGTAAAAGTTGATCAATGATAATTTAGAAAGTCCAGAAGCAATAGTTAAAAAAAGATCGGTATTATAAATCATCATCATTGTCAACCATTACTAATCTATTGAAGGATGGAGGTCTCTTCAAGTTCAATTCATCTTCCTGATCTCTAGCCTCTCTTCTCCACACCATCCCTGCACACTTTCTTATTTCATCAATCCGTCTCACATGTGGTCTCTTCCGGGTCTTTTACAATATATTATATATCCACATTTTTTTTTAAAAGGAATATAGCTAAAGAACAACTCATTTTGTCAGCATATAACATTTAAATTATTTTCAGATTTGATGGAAGAGGTCATGTGTTTAATGAAAATATTTATGGATTAAATTGAGTTCAGTTGATAAAGATAATGTAGTTTTAATACAGTAGAATTTTAAAATAGTGATTTTTCACTGCAACCATACTGGTTTAAATTACCCTGCATGCGCTTTTCAGCAATATGTAGTGGCACTGTCAAGCATCAATCTGTTTACGGATTTCACATACTCTGGTGGTGATTTTTGAAATTTTATAAAATTATTAAACTTTAATTTTAATGGTTTTTTTTTAATGTTTAATATTTTTAGGCTACCTAAATTGCAATAACATCTAGTGGGTAAAAAGCCACAAGGAGGATTATTGTTTAGCGTCTAATTGAAAGTTAGCTGACAACATCTATTTACAAAGAAAAATTACTGATTTTATATTTACAAAATTAGAGATAACTGAAACCCACAGGCTTAGTATATACCTGTGTCTATATATATATATAATATATAGGGTATATGAGCACAGACTTTCACACCACCCACCACTCTCCACACTATCTCATAACACTGATACCCTTGAACACATATATGTTGAAAAGATAAATAATCACCAATATACGTATTTCATGCTAAACCAGCAATCATCGGTCCAGATTACCATTTCTACACATATATGCTATAGGTGCTCAAATATATATTAAGATAGCCAAACCTCATACTTTAATGGACAGGCTTTAATCTACTCCACACTCCAACTCTTCAACCGTCCATCCAATTGAAAATCTAATGATGGAATGCTCAAAGGCCACCCTGAGGCCGAGATTCTTGTCACACTCATGTTGACCTAAAGTCAATCTGACCCCTCATGTACAGGACATAATCCATTTAATACATTTACAAGGGATGGGCAGACATCTCTACTATGTAATAACTGAAACACACAGGCTTAGTATATACCTGTGTCTATATAATATATATATATACAGATGGTAATCTGGACCAACTGATGATTGCTGGTTTAGCATAAAATACATATATTGGTGATTATTTATCTTTTCAACATATATGTGTTCAAGTGTATCAGTGTTATGAGATAGTGTGGAGAGTGGTGGGTGGTGTGAAAGTCTGTGCTCATATACCCTATATATTACATATATAGACACAGGTATATACTAAGCTTGTGTGTTTCAGTTATTACATAGTAGAGATGTCTACCCATCCCTTGTATATATATTAAATGGATTATGTCCTGTACATGAGGGGTCAGATTGACCTTATGTCAACATGGGTGTGACAAGAATCTAGGCCTCAGGGTGGCCTTTGAGCATTCCATCTTTAGATTTTCAATTGGATGGACGGTTGAAGAGTTGGAGTGTGGAGTAGATTGAAGCCTGTCCATTAAAGTATGAGGTTTGGCTATAATAATGTATATTTGAGCACTTATAGCATATATGTGTAGAGATGGTAATCTGGACCAACTGATGATTGCTGGTTTAGCATGAAATACGTATATTGGTGATTATTTATCTTTTCAACATATATGTGTTCAAGTGTATCAGTGTTATGAGATAGAGTGGAGAGTGGTGGGCGGTATGAAAGTCTGTGCTCATATACCCTAAAATTAGAGATAATGTCTTTTATATCTAATTCAGCACATACATTTTTTTAATTGCTACTAATGTTAAGTTTGTAAACTTCTTTTGTGATATACTGATACATACATCTTAATTATATTTAAATTATTTTTTGACACAATTTCACTCGCATAATGCATTTGATAATTAATGGTTATAATTTATTATGTTTTACTATATATTAAATACATCTTAACGTTTGATTAAACTGAAAGCAAAATCCCTCTTTGTATAGCTTTAAATAAGTGTGCAAAGTATGTCTATATCAGATATATGTTAGAAAGTATGAAAAAAGTTATAAATACTATTTCTAATACATTGTAAGGCTTAAACCTGCATTTATATATGTAATATAGGCGGGATTCGAACTCAGACTTTCACACGACCCACTACTCTCAGTGCCATCTCATATTGCTGACCGACCTGATCTCACACATGTTGAAGATAAATAATCACCAATATATGTATTTCATGCTAAACCAGCAATCATCAGTTGGTCCAGATTACTATCCTCACACATATATATAATCAGTTCTCAACTTTAGATAGCCAATCTTCATACTTTAATGGACAGGCTTCAAACTATTTTATGGAAGGCTGAAGAGTTGTGAGTTAAAATAGTTTGAAGCCTGCCCATTAAAGTATGAAGATTGGCTATCTTATTATAAAGCTGAGAACTGATGATATATATGTGTGAGGATAGTAATCTGGGCCAACTGGTAATTGCTGGTTTAGCATGAAATACGCATATTGGTGATTATTTATTTTTTCAACATGTGTGTGATCAGGTGGGTCAGCAATATGAAATGGCACTGAGAGTAGTGGGTCGTGTGAAATACTATTTCTGTAAAAAATAATTAAAATGCACTAATCGTCTTTCAAAAATGGAAAAACTTTTAACGAAAATAGATTGAATATCAGACCAGCAACATAAAGATCATCTAATAGATAGTCTTTTAAATTGTTTAATTCCATAAAAACTGACTGTGGAGAGGAAGATGCTGACAAGAATTTCAAAACTAGACAAAGTTGATTCTTTAGATTTAAATAATGACAGCAAAATCCAGTGGGAATTTGAGAGCATCAGTAGTAATTATTTTAACATGATATGGGGGGGGGGGTAAGAAAAGATGTAAATTTTAAAAATTATTTATTAAGATATTATTTTAATTTGGTTCTTTATCATAATATTGTTTTTTTTAATTTCTTTTTAATTTTGTTGATAATTTTTTAATTAATAGTGTTAATGCATATAATAATAAAATTTGAATAATTAATAAAATATAAGCTGGGATATGTTGGACTATTTCCATCATTTATAAGTGAATGTTGAATGTATAGAAATTTTTAAACTTTATTTAAACTTTTCAAATACAAACAACTTGTTAGTAATAACACACAAATAGACAATACAGGTTAGTAATTACACAACGTTTCGAGTAGTATTATTCTCCACTCTTCTTCAGGTGTTGCTGGCCTATATGCACAGTGACAATATTCGCTTAGAAGTTGAACTCGTACCTGTAGATTCTTGTATATCGAATTTAAGGCAAACGCTCTACCATCTGAGCCTTTGACAGAATAGCTCAGTTGATAGAGCGTTTGCCTTAAATTCGATATACAAGAATCTAAGCGAATATTGTCACTGTGCATATAGGCCAGAAACACCTAAAGAAGAGTGGAACTACTCGAAACGTTGTATAATTACTAACCTGTATTGTCTATTTGTGTGTTATTACTAACAAGTTGTTTGTATTTGAAAAGTTTAAATAAAGTTTAAAATTTTCTATATATTCAACATTCACTCATAAATGATGGAAATAGTCCAACATATCCCATCTTATAATATACCATCATTACAAACCTTCAGACAAATATTAATAAAATATAACTATTAATAGAATAATTTATATCTATTTTAATTCATTCTCATTAATAATTATGTGTGTATTTATTTGTCTTATATGAATTTGACACTGGAGAAAGATGTCATTCTACTTTTAATATATAGCATTGCTGCATATAAATAACATTTTTTATAGTTAGAATAATAATACTTAAACGACACTATGCTGCGATTTTGATCTTCCAGTTAATAATAACTGAATATCTATTTACTTCTCAATACTGGATAGCTATCTATTTTAATTAAAGTTCAATTACAAGAAAAACAATTATAAGTCTTCTATAGACATGGGAAAAAATTATAAGATTCATCTAGTCTAGATTCAAATACTAGATCATAGACTAAATAATCTTCTAGCCACAACACTATAAGACCCTTACATAAAATACATTAATCTAAACAAAAATTGTATTTTGAAAACTATTTTTGAGAGATTATATTTTTCAAAAAGTATTATTAAATAGCATACAATTCTGATTGTCTGATGTTATTATTTGTATAAAGTATTGTTATAATAAGCCTTTTTACCAATGTATTAAATATTGGGATGGAGTTTTGCTATCTCAATATTTAGGTGCAAAATATTATGTTGGCCAAAAACATTTAATTTCAATGTTAAGTTTTATTTTTATAGGTCTGGCATCATATATATACATGCATATATTAATAAATTTATGTTATAATGTTAGTTCAGTTCATTTAGTGGGGGAAAACATATTTTAAAGAATGTGTATTTTATAGCTGGAATTTGTTATCAATCTGTAAGAGATTTTTTTATATTATAGGGAACAATACTTAATCTGAAAATTTTATCACTTTCGAATTTCTTCATTTTAGTAATTAAAACCTTTAAGAAAATCTTTTTTTTTTTTCATTAAGCATAGCTCCCGCTTTTATAGTTGCTATCTGTAAGACTTCATATTGATCTATTTAAATATATAAATTCATTAAAAAAATATTGCTGGCTTATCTGGGTTTAAAATTGTAATCACTAGTTTGCTAATTAAAGGAAATTCTTAAGTGGGATAATCAATTAACTTTGAGTCTATAAAAAATTTGGCTGAAAATTATATTATTACTCTGCTTATTCTTTATGTTTCTACAGGGCATTCAGCATTTTGTTCCAGTATGTTTCTACATTCTACTTTTTTTTTGCATGTGCATATTATATGATGAATTCAGAATTTTTTCCAGTAACTGTGTTTGAAATGATGTGCTGCTAAAGCATCTGGAAAATGAATCTACTCTCCAGCATGAACATGTAGCTGTCATATGTGCAGCCTTGTCTGCTAACTGACCAACAACATATGCCAACTACTACCATCAAAGTGACCATAGAAGAAATGCATTACTTTCTGCTTAATGAAACGATTCTAAAACACATTCTAATAACTAATCAATGAAACTAAGAAGGAATATATGGGAACTAATATATGTATGTGTATATATGTATTATATATGTCATTCTAATTTCACTTTTCCAGAAAGTAATAGCCCTTGACCAATTTTATTCTGGATTTATGGTAAAGCTTTTTTTAATAAACTGTTTTGCCAAAACGTTATCAGTAAGCCGATCATATATAGAAAAAAGGGTGTAATTTTATATTTCTAATTTAACCTATTGTATAATTTTTTTTATATCTTTCAAGTATTATAATATTAGTAATATGTCTATTTCAAACCCTATTGTAGTTGATAGTTGATAATTTTAATAATAAACTAGTTATTTTTAAAGTTAATTTTTTTTCTTCTCATTAAATTTTTTTTTTTTAAAAAAAAGGGGGGGGGTAATGGAATGCGATTAATTTATAGAAACTTAAGTAAGTTTTCCCCTCTACTTCTATGATTGTTATTTACAATCCAAGCTACTTCAAAAGAGAAGTTTTAAAGAAAGTAGTAACTAATAATTTGTAACACCCATAGCATACTCATTATATAAGTAATATATATTAAGGCTATAACCTTAAGACTATGTGCCTAGATGCAACAGTAGGGACCTCTACAAATCTTAACACAAGATTAATGACTTTAAAAGATAAGAGCGGCCTCTTATCTTTGACCTATTTTCTAATTATAATGATGAATCTAAAGCATTTTGATTTGAGAGCATGAAGCTATTAACTACTTCACTGATTAAGTCCACAATTTCTATACAAACTAACTATGCAAAATCTTTCTATTTACAGTGAGTCAGAATGAAGCTCTTATAATTAGAAATCTTTTAAAATAATTTAAAGATAAGAGGACACTCTTGTCTTTTAAAGTCATTAATCGTGTGTTAAGATTTGTTAACCTACTATAAGATTTAGGTACATAGTCTTAAGGTTATAGCCTTAAAGAAAAAAATAGTAAATTTAAAAGATCTAAAATGATTTTTTTAGTGTCTAATTTTATTGATAATTAATAATGCTGTGAAGATTTCAAAATCATCATTACATATTTTTACTTGACCTAGATAATATGTGTGCATATTTTTTTGTATATAAATTGTTGAGTTATTTGAATTGTTGGAGTTTCATAAAAACTCTATGTTATACATGTCTGAAAGTAAAGAAATAGATATACACATGTGTGCATGCATTTATAAAATGATTCCTTATATATACCATGTGAAGTTTTATTATATGTTCAGCTCTCTGATTTATTCTTCTGATTACTGCTGTATATAGGTAAGTTTTTGATATTTTTGCATTGGGTGAAGTGATCTTTTTTTTCATGCTCTTTTATATAAGTTATTTTTTATGTGTTTGAACTTGTGATTTATTTACTGCATGAAATGAGTTTCACATTGGGGTAAAATGCTTTTGTTTTCCCATGCTTTCATATATGTTCCTTTCTAACTTGGGTTATTTGTGAACCTAATTATTATCATTCTTTATTTTTGCTTTTTGTGGTGGAATCCAATGCACTGCATATAAGCTTTGTTTATAATTATCAGTGTGTATAAACTGATATAGTGATTAAACCTTCTGATTGTTGATTATGGGTTAATATTATTGTGAATATATATGTGTGCACATCTAGAATTTGTCAAGTCATTGTAAAAATTCAAAGATTATTAAGTAGTAATGAATATAGCTTTACTTCTCACTATATGTAAAATATATAATTGTTAATTAGAGAAGATATTAATTAGTATTAAAGTTTATTGGCTTAACGTTTTTGAGGATCCATGCCTCATATTCATAGCCTTCATAAAATGTATAATAAAATATGCAAATACAAATATTCAAATAAGCTAGTATTACGAAGCCCATTTCTTCAAGATCTCGAAGCAAGTATCCTTTTTATTAATGGCATGGATGTTTCCATTGATGTAAAATGCCTCCTTTATTTTTCTTTTGTGATCATTTGATTCTGAGCACAATATTATGGGATTGGCGGGTGTGAAGTTGTGTCCGGATTGTTTAGCATGCTCCAAGAATACAGAGGACGTGTTGCTGTTTTTCTGAGCTCTGTTAAATGTGTAAATATGTTGATCCAGTCTAGTATCGATTGTAGCTTTCGTTTCACCATAATATATAGCATGGCATCCAGCCTGAGGGCAGGCAATAGAGTACACCACATGTGGGGTGAATGATCGATCAATGTGGTCTTTAGAGTTGTTAAGCAATCTATTAGAATTAGGTGGAGTTCTAACTGCTATGTTAAATTTATCGTTTAATGCTTTCATTAGTTTGTTAGATATTTTAGGAATGTAGGGGATTGTTACAAAACTTAACCAAACTTTCATTCACCATCACATATGAAAATAATAAAGAACTTAAATATCTCGACCTCTCTTTATCGAGAAATCGCCACTTAATAGATTACAAAATGATTGTTGAACCATTTGAAATTCACAGCTGTATCCACTCTAACTCACCTGCATCGCATAAATTTGCTAGCCTTAATGCATTTTTGTTTAGAAACTTTTATTTATGTAAATATGAAGCAGACAGGAAAGAAAACATAAACAACTATATTAAAGATCTATTAGCAGCAGGGTTCAAATTCAAAGCTATTAAAAATAAAATCATAAAATTTAATAATACAATAAACAATAATGTACCTCGCACCAATCTACCTAGAATAACAATCCCCTACATTCCTAAAATATCTAACAAACTAATGAAAGCATTAAACGATAAATTTAACATAGCAGTTAGAATTCCACCTAATTCTAATAGATTGCTTAATAACTCTAAAGACCACATTGATCGATCGTTCACCCCACACGTAGTGTACTCTATTGCCTGCCCTCAGGCTGGATGCCATGCTATATATTATGGGGAAATGAAAGCTACAATCAATACTAGACTGAGTCAACATATTTACACATTTAACAGAGCTCAGAAAAACAGCAACACATCCTCTGTATTCTTGGAGCATGCTAAACAATCCGGACACAACTTCGCACCCGCCAATCCCATAATATTGTGCTCAGAATCAAATGATCACAAAAGAAAAATAAAGGAGGCATTTTACATCAATGGAAACATCCATGCCATTAATAGAAAGGATACTTGCTTCGATATCTCGAAGAAATAGGCTACGTAATACTAGCTTATTTGAATATTTGTATTTGCATATTTTATTATACATTTTATGAAGGCTATGAATATGAGGCATGGATCCTCAAAAACGTTAAGCCGATAAACTTCAATACTAATTAATATCTTCTCTAATTAATAAGTAGTAATGGTAACATTTAGGGGAAGCTTAATATAAACGATCAGCTGTCAAATAGCTTATATACTAACTTAAAGAGTTAATTACTATCTAAACTGTATAATGTTTAAAATAATTTTAGATTTGAACACTATTATTGATATATACTAGTTGTCAAATTGTTAATAAATATTGTTTTGTTAATTTTTAGATTTGTCTATTGTCTGCCCTGCCAACTGTGATTTTGCCAAGAATCTCTACTCTCCATGATCTAGCAGCAATTTTAGATATATATGTTGAGACAGATGTGGTAGGTACTTGTAGTCAATATTCTGATCAGTAAATTATAAATTTTCTAGACTAGAGAGCTAGTGGTGCCCTCTGTTGATGGATATAAGGTTCTGGCTGTCTGGTACAATATATATATATATATTTCTTCTTCTAATATTAAATAACGATCAGAAATAGTTGTAATGGGTATTAATTATTACATGTATACAATATTATTTAGAGGTGATTTTATTTAAATTATTTAAACCATGGTAATAAAAATATTGTAGTTTATATTATAATTAGCATTCTTTTTTTTCCCTATTTTTTTATATAGAATTTGAGTATTATTTCAAAAATTAATTTTAATTAGTCTTTCATTTTATATGTAGAGTCTAAGTATTATTTCAAACATTAATTTTATTAACATATATATATATATTGTGGTGGATATTTGATTTTATTAACATATATATATATATTGTGGTGGATATTTGATATCTCTAATATAATAATAATAAACATAACTTCAAATATTTTATTGGCTTATTATAAAGATGAGATTATTATATAAGTTTTGTGTATTTTATAGAGCAAGATTTTATGATTCCAAGATATCATCTTATGCATTATAGCGTTTGAAATCTTTGTAGCAATTTTAAAAATTGTGGCATGCGAACAAATATTCTAAACATGGAAATAAATGAGCTAAAATAGGATTAATAATAACTTAAACTTTAAATTTAATATATAGTTTATATATTTCTTAAATGTTTTAAATTTGAAGTACTATTTTAAAACATTTAGGTAAAGTTATTATTTTAATAAACTGCAATCTACAATGAGAACAATTATAAATAAATGAAATAAAAATATTTTTTTATTTTAATATTTGTAATATACTTATTCCAACACTATAATTTATATATTTAATTTTATTGAATTATATATTTTATTTAAATATGATTTTAAATGTTATTTGTAATTTTAAAATAATTTTATTGTAATGGGTGCTAAAATTTCTTCAAAAACTTTATTATTGTCTTCAAAAATATCGTATCTATAGAAAATACAAAAAAAACTTTTATGTAAAAAACTAAAAGAGTTAGGAAATTTGAATGAAGATGATAATGAAATCAATTACATGGTAAAAATCTATGGATATACATACATGAGAGGAAACTTTCTCTTTTATTGCTAGTCATCTGTTAATTAATTGACACAAAGTCAATATATAAGTTTAACCATATTGGTCATTATTAATTTTGATGATGAAGGAGGAAACTTTTATAAATCATTTTTCTGGGGGTAAATGTACTGCCTGAGATCCAAACGAATAACTAAAACATCTGAAGCATCTTCATAAACTTAAAATGCATGGACAAATGAAATTTAAATATTTTCTTGAAATGAAAATGTTTAAACTATTCCAGAACTGCTAACAATTCAATTACTTATCTGCTAATGTGATAAAGCAAATATTAAGGAAATAATTATTGTATAGACACCTGCATACTAAATAATTTATTTTTAATCAAGTTCCTTCAAACTGAATGGAACTTTTATTTAAATAATTTCCCAAAGAAATTATCAAGATTTGTGAATTTTATCAAAACTACTAATAACTTATTAAAACTTGTCAAGCATTGTTAGTTGAGAGGTCATCGCAGCTGCCTTGCAAGAAAGTAATTGGTTGCTGATGGTTGTGGGTTCACATCTTGGCTGATGCTATGACATATGAAAAAAAACTTATTAAAACTCATTTAGAAATGGAGAAAATATTTAAAATTTACTACTTTAATGGATTCATTTTAAAGGAAAAAATTGTGCCATGTAAATTCCTACATCATCTTTTGTGATTTGCACACTAGAAGTGCTGAAGTATTTAAATCAATTTTTAAAAAAATGTTTAAAACTTTGCTTGGATAAAATTTTTAAAATATGTTTTTAGTAAAAACTTTTAACAATCTCTAAGTACCAGAATACATATTGTTATTGCATTGATATTATCTATTTTCCTTGTCTTCAAATAAAAAAAATGAAAATTCCCACAAGAATATACAAGATTGAACAGGAATAGGTAAGCAGTATGATTTTTAATTATGTGATTGTAATTTTAATTTAATGATGTAAGTATGTGAGTGTAACTTGTATTAGAGAGAGATTGTTAAGTAAAATTGATTATTATAATTAACAGTTAAAAATATAATTGTTATATATATATATATATATATATATATATATATATGTTGGCGGTCAGTGGGAAGACAGTGATCTAGAATTGAAATCTTCAGTTGAAAATTCCTTAAGCAGAATTAAATCTGATTTAAAAGTTTGTAATGATTTAGTAAAAAAAAATAAAAGAAAAAAAGTTTAATTATAAAATGGATTATGATTGGAACATACAAATATCTAAATTTAAAAAATTTACATCTGATAATAATTTAATTTGTATAAAAGAGGACAAAGGCCTTAGGATATGTTTTACTCAACTGAAGTTGATAAAGTTAATATAGAAAATTTACGTATTCAATTTATTAATAACATTTTTAAAAAAGCCAAAAATAAAGCAGTTGATAATAGTACTTATTATAAAATTTACCCTTCTGCTGCAATATGTTCTAAGATTTTTTTCAAATGTAAAACCACATAAAAAAATGAACCATTGCATTTAATGATTGATTTTGGAGGGGTGTTTTATTATGAAACTTGTTGTTTAATTGAGAAAAGGCTACAAGAAATTCATGGTTTTGGTAAATATACAATATGTTCTTCATTTGATTTTGTTAATAAAATCCATAATGTTAATATCGATGTTAATGACATGATATGTACTCTAGATGTTAGTGAAATATATGGATCAATTGATCGATTGGCATCTATCGAAATTATTTCCAACGCATTAAGTTTAAAAAATGTTAATGTGAAAATAATAAAGTTTATAATTGAAACATTAATGTTTATTGATAAAAATATTTATGCAGTTTTTAATAAGGATTTTTATAAAATGTGTAATGGATGGACCATGGGTTTACCTACTGTTGCTCAAGTATGTAATTTTATAATTTCTACATATGAAGAAAATATTTTGAAAAATGAATATTATTAAAAAAATATTACTGCATATTATCAATATGTTGATAATGTTTTTGTATGTGGTAAACCAAATGCAATTAATGAGTTGTTTAAGGAATTAAATGGTTTGAAAGGCCTAAGATGGATAAAAACAGATGAAGATTTAATGTGTGTTCAGTTTCTTGATCTTAAAATAACTAGAAATCAATGCATGCTGGATTACTGCATGACCAATAGTAAAAAGAGGTTATATTCCATATAAATCAAAAGTGCCAATGTCACACAAAATGGCAGGTTTGAAGTCCTTCTTATTTAGAAATAATAGTCTTTGCAAATATTTATCAGATAAAGGCAAAATATTGAAATATATTTGAATGAATTGTTAAATGTTGGCTACAGTTATAATCACATATATAATGTTATTAGAGATTTTAATACAAAATATAAAAATAAAAATTTTAATAATAATATTGATTCTCCTGCTAATAAAAAATATGAATATCAATTCCATATATTTCAAATTATCAAGTAAAGTTTATAAGGAAAATTTATAAAGATATATGTGATATTGCATTTTACACACCTCCTACATTAAACAAATTAATAAATAACTCCAAAGATAAAACCTTATTTATAAATAAAAATTGTGTCATTTATAAATGGATATGTAGGTGTGGCATTGGATATATAGGTGAATCTATGTTGGAATAAAGAACTAAAGAACACTTGCTATTATTAAAATGTGTTCAGAAATCGAAACAAAATTGCATAGTAGATAATAATATTTCAGCATCTGTTTTTGTACAACCATAATAAATCATGTATTTATGGTTTTGACTTCAATTTTAACAGTGTAGAAATATTGCAAATTGAAAAAAATAACAATAAAAGAAAAATAAAGGAGGCTATGCTAATATACAAATATAAAGATGACTTAATTAACAGGCAAGCAGCAAACATTAAGATCATGGAATTGTGGAAAGTTAGCATTTCAAAGCTTTAGTTGACACAGATTACAGGGATAATTGAAAGTGCTCCTAAGTGGATAAAAAATTTTAATTATTTAGTTACTATATTTACAAATATTCAATTATATATATATATATATATATATATATGTGTGTATGTGTGTGTGTTAAAGAGTCTTTAAAATACAATTTCAGTCTCTTGGTTATGTTTAACTATTATAAAATATCTAAATAGTCTGTGTAATGGGCTATAATTATTTTGTTCTAAAGTATTTTTAAATATCATCAAAAATGGGAATTAATGAAATCCATTATGCTGTTCTTTCATATAAATTACAATAAATAATAATAATCCTTTACAACAGCTTTATGAATATATGTATAATAATGATAATTACACATAAAAAGCTTTTCTCAACACATGGTTTTATGCCCTTTTCAAATATCAAACATTTATTTTAACTTAATCAATTATTGCAAATAGAACATCATCTAGTTCTATAATGAAAATAAAATAACAATAACAAAATAAATTATCAGTAAAATTGATAAAAACTTTTATATAGAAAGCCAATGTAACTTCAAAGATTTATTATATATAATAACAATATACAGAATAAATAATACATTATACAACTTTATATATATAATTTTCCATATATTTTTAATTAACTAGTTGTTAGCTAAATTTATTAAAGTTTTATAAATATTCATACAATCATTTAATTTATACTCGTTTCATTTTGGATCTTTAAAGTAATTTAAAAATTTAATATTTTTGTAGCATCTATTTTATTTCTATATATTAAATAATGAATATAGAAAATAGATTCATCAATTTACCTATTAATTGCATTGTTATGTTCTTTGGTTCTTATCCTGTTTCCCTTTATGACACAATAAATGATATTGTAAAGGGCATAGTTAATTTTATATACAATTCCTTTTTCATATTTTATATCATTTCTTAACGTTTAACTACAGTTATTAATTTATCCAGATTTTTAATATTCAACCATCTAATATTTATACGCTTATCAAAATAATTTTTGTTTTTTATTAATGGATTATAAATTTTGGATAATATAAAAGTTTTATCTATTTCTTATTTAAACTATGGCTATTTTCATCACTATAATCATTTTATTTAGAAATGCTACTATTTAATATAATATATTTTGTAGATTATGAAAAGGCATTTGATTCTATAAACATTTCTTCATTGATTAAAGCATTGGATCATCAAGGTATAGATCCAGGATAGTGTTATATTTTAAAGAATATTTATAAAAATATAACAGCAACAATTAAATTACATAATGATATTGGGAAAGTCAACATTGAGAAGGGTGTAAGACAGAGTGATTCCAAGACAGAGTGATTCCATATCTCCAAAACGTTTTACAGCAGTGCTGCAAGAAGTATTTTGTGGATTAAAATGGAAAGCTAAAGGAGTGAAATTAAATGGAGATTATTTAAGTCATTTAGATTTTGCAGATTGATGTAGTTGTTTCTGCAAATAATGCTTTAGAGCTACAGGAAATGTTGCAGGAGCTATCAGATGAAAGTAGGAAAGTAGAACTAAAGACAAATGTTAAAAAGATTGATTATGATGAGTTAGAAGAAGTTAACATTTACAAATACCTTGGTCAGATTATTAATACAGATGGAAACATAATGGATAAAATTAATCATAGACCTAAATTTGTTTGGAGTGCTTTTGCTAGAAATAACTTGATACTAAAATGAAATATGCCTATGTGTTTGAAAAGGAAGGTTTTTAATAAATGTGCTTTGTCAGTTCTTAGTCATGGATCAGAAACTTGGACACTTAATATAAGAGAAATACAGAGACTTTAGACCACTCAAAGAAGTATGGAAAGATGCATGTTGGGAATAACAAGAAGAGATTGAAAATGCAATATATGGGTAAGAGAACAAATAGGTGTTAGTGACCTCATTGAAAAAATTAAAAGACTGAAGTGGGGTGGGGCTGAACATATTACCAAAAGAGATGATGATAGATGGAAAATTGAAATCTTAATCTGGATTCCGAGAGATTAAGACTCAGAAAGAGACTATATGTGAGATGGATGGATAAAATAAGAAAGTGTGCAGGGATGATGTGGAGAAGAGAAGCTAAAGATCAAAGAAGATGGATTGAACTTGGACAGACCTTCATCCTGTAGTGGATTGATAATAGTTGATAATGATTATGGTGATTTTTAAAGAGATTTAGTATATAATTTAATAAATTGATTCTTTTGTAAATCATTTACATTTTTATCTGTAACATTTCTATATTTAAAATTTTTAATAACTGTCATCTTCTGTACCCATGTTAGTTTTGAATCTATAGGAATATTTTTTTTAATTTGTCTTCTTTAATAAAATGTTTTAATATAATTTTATTATCATTATCTACATAAAATTTTATATCTAAATATTTAATTTTATCTTCAAATTCTACTTTTGAAAATTTAATATTATATACAATATTATTAAAATCATTATAAATATTTATAGCTCTTTTATTACCAATATTTTTAATATCCACATAAATATTTTAGATATTTATACAGAAAAGGTAATCTATATAATTTAAATGTAGCTTTTTTAATGTTTAGCATGCTTTCGATATAAAACATATTGTAATCATAGCAATCTCACTTCTTTAGTGTTCCAAGCTTATATACATATACTTAATAAATATTTTAATATATTTAAATTTTATTAATTTAATATTCAAAATATCTAAATTTTTTCAGAGAACCCATTTTCTTGGAAAGGTGACATTTATGTCTTTTTTGCTTATATTGCCCTAGCTTCTTTATCATTTTCTGTTTTTCCTCTCAATGCCTACAATACCAGTTCTAGGCACATTGAATTTATAGACAGAATTTTGTTCATAGTCTATAAATATTGAGAAATATTCACTACTCTTATGTGAATTATTGTATAGGTTTTTATGCTGGGCTAACTCATTGAGAGATTAGCCCTCAATTCTCCCTAATATTCAACATAGCTTGATTGCATTTAATTTTGTTTGCATTTAATATGTAAAATGTAATATTTTATTTGTATAACATTTATTTATAAATATGCAACTTTTTTGCATGTGTTAGTGAAGCTGTGATTATATTATAATGTGTAATATGTCAGCTTAGCACTTTCGAGATTTAATGTTCAAATCTCATACTCATAGCTTTACAAATAAAGACTGTTGTGATTTATTGTACACATATGGAAATGAGTTTGATTTTTTAATTAGTTAGTCCATTGTTTGGAGAGAGAAAAGCTTGCCTCTCTTCTATTAATGGCACTGAGATCATTTGTATGTGTACAATAAATCACAACAGACTTCATTTGTAAAGCTATGATTTGAACATTAAATCTCGAAAGTGCTAAGCAGACATATTACACATTATAGTATAATTACAGTTTCACTAAAGTATGCGAAAAAAGTCGCATATTTATAATTACAAATTGTTATTGGTGAAGAGAAAAACAATTTATTATATAACATTTATTATTATTCATATAAATGTTCCAGATATTTATACAGAAAAGTAGTCTATACAATTTAAACTTAGTTTTTATTAATGCTTAACATGCTCCAAATGATGTAACTTAAGATTTAAACAGTAATATCACTTTATAGTTTTAAATTTATAAAACTTATAATTTTTTAATAATCTTTACATGCTTCTTTTTAAGCAAGATATATATATTAATGGTAATTTTTTCTGTATTTTTACTGTACATAGCTTTTTCAAATCATGTATTTAACCATATAACTAATACTAAATAAAGTATACTTTAAAAGTAGTAGTAGTGATGAAGTAGTAGTAGTGATGGTAGTAGTGGTTGGTAACAATGGTGACAGTAGTTGTAACAGTAACAACAACAATAATAGTAATAGTCTTATAGCAAATCTTAGCTTAACTTCATGGCAACAAAAATATCCCCATCATTAAACATCCAAAGTTCAACCAAAATCAATATTGGTAAAGCTAATTTTCACCTCTTTCAAAATAAAAATATAAAAAAACTAATCATAAATTATAAAAAAAAATTTATATTTTACTGTTATCTTTAAAAAAAACTCATTAATAACTGATTTCAACAATTGTTAAAAAGCAATTGAAGATGGCTGTCAATGTTTCATTTGAAAAACAAACTAGAACCAAATCCAGCTCATTAGTAAATTCCATCAATGTACAAACAAACACATATGCCATCATATCTAAATTAACCTGGAAATTCTAACTGTAAAACCTAATTCAAGATTCTGAAAATTCACAGTTAATGATTTTAAAAACCTAGCCTTAGCAAACCAAAATAAAAATCAACTATCCCCATTACATGGACAACTGAAAGGCTAAGAATATCAATGTAAAGTTCAATTACACCATTCCAAATGGACTTATATATCACATTCCATCAACTTTTATCTGACCATTCCATTATTCTATCTGCTACTGATATCTATTGTTTCTTGCATCATTTCATAAAAGCTCTATTGCATATTCTAAAACACTTAACTTTCATAACTTAGGGGACTCTCTGATCTGTCTGGCCAATCACCCTAATTCTAGATACTTGGTTATTGAATTTTATGCTTCAGGGCAAAAAAATGATTTAAGGAAAAATTAAACATTTTTTGCATTGATTTGAACACTACCAAAACCACAAACCTGGAACCATTAGAACACATATTTAGTTTATAATACACAGAACTTCCATTAATTTTTGGAATTATTCAGAAAAGTAGCTTGTTCCAACCAATCTACCTCCACAGCACTCTGATTCTCATACGCTATAACAGTTTAAATTTAATGTAAGGCTGAATAAGAATATAAACCCTACCAAGATTCCCTTCAAATCACTAAGAGGTCACTCTTCATATTTACATAAGAGACATAAAATCTATATTACTTTGGTGAACAGTGAGGGCAATCAGCCATTAATTGGTTCACTGGCCATGGTCTGCAATGTAACCAAATAGGAGAACATATGCCAAGATACATTTGTAATAAAAACTAAACTTACACTAAAAATAACACTGACAAGTGCAAAATGACAACCCCCACACAGACAATGACATAAAACTCATTGACCATACAATAGACCCAAACAACCACATCCCTAACAAATCTACTATCCACAATTATTAAACTACCCAATCATAATACTAACTAGACACCCAAACCCAGAAATGAACAATACACCAAAATCAATTTGCTGCAATTGAAAGGAAGAATTCAAACACTCCTAATGCACACAACTTTCAAACTTATGTAGCCAGAAAATATCCCGGTAGCATCAAGCTCCCTGATCTTTCAAAATTTCATCTTGGACACCTCTGTTTAAGAGGAAAACTGGGCATCCTTGAAAAGCTGAAAACTTAAAAAGATAAAAACAGTTATTCCAGAACCCATACCAGCTTGTGACTTCTCCCCATTCACCATTCACCATAACCCTGAATGTAATCCACTCAATCACCAATCAACAATCCAAACTTTGGGCCCAGATCAATAATACCTTATCAAAAAAGTGAATATTAATCAACCACAACCCAGAAAGTGATCACACTCAATAATAAAACAGAAAATACTACAAAGATCCAAATTTTAACATGTAGAAATTAATATCGAAAGTAACACAGATCAGTCAAACATTACTGATGGCATTTTCAAACTTGCATTTAATTCTTGGACTAGGACAAATCTTCAATTCCTGAGGCACAAGTCTCCAGTAAGGGCCATTCTATGCAGTTTACCCCCACTCATATCAGCCATCTCTTAATTATACTATCAAACATGAAAGTAAAAAAAAACCATCATTCATTATCTCAGGCTTAAACTCAGTCAGCAAAAATTAAAATTACCAAATAAATAAATGGATACAATTTTCACAACCACATGTCTTTGGTCTTCTGAAGGCAAATATCTATAGTGGATCTCAAATTGATACAACTATTTACCTAAGAAGACAAGGTTTTTGTGCTTTCACCAAAAGCTCATTATCATCAGCTTATATTGGCTCATTATAAAATGAGATCACCATTTCCACTTGTCCAAGATCATTTATATAGATACCAACCTACTCATGGTAACACAACATCACCACATGATTGCACTCAATGCCATATTTGTCTACATACCTTCTGGTACTAACGTGATCATAAAAAATAATTTTTACTATCAACTCTCCACTTATGTCATCCCCTTACCTAGTCAATTTACTAAGTGATTTCACTATGACATATCACCTTTCCACTAATGAGTGCATAAGGGTTTCTTCCATATGACTCCATTTCCTTTCACAACTGTTGTCGTGTTTCCTTCATTAACTTATGCTTTCACTCTTCAAAGCTTCATCATCAGATCATGCTAAATTTTTGCCCCTCATCCATCTCTGACCACTCTTCCTAAGTGCTTGCACTGAACTTAAATACAACACAAACAGTAATGAGGGGCATACAAAATACAACAAGAATACTATTCCCCACAAATGTCCCTGAATTTCTATTCTCAGAAATCTACATCATGCTACACAAACTTGAAGACATGCCCCTTCAACCCATCTAGCATTACATATCATTTTTAAAAATTCTATCTTTTAACATTGCTCACTTTACATGAGCTACCTTTCCATCCTGAAAGCTTTTATCCTTGACAGATGAACTGCACAAATGCATCATCATGTGCTGCTCCACTCTTGACTCACCTCTTCACATTTAAAAGCTCACTAATGCCTATAATAATGCATGTTCCAAACTGAAGAAATATCTAGTCATTAAAAAAGTTTGCCTAATGCAATAACACACTTGAACCAGGGAAGTATTTGATAGGTTATAGCTCCCCTTCCAAACTAAGAATTCCATTAGCCCTTGAGATTGGGGTGTGTGACTACTGCTAAATACAACATGATTAAACCAATATATGCACATTTTAAATCAAAATTACAAGCACACATTGCATTTAAATTCAAAGCTAACCTATTTGGCTAACCAGAATCAGATATCTCTTTTATACTGCCAACTTTGCTCTCATGTTTGTCACATAATTGTTATCCTGAGCACCATGAAATTTCCAAGTTTGTCTTTTAACACCTCTTCCCCTTCACCATCATCTACCCATGATGATCTAGCAAATATCCAAAGTCTATATCCTACTACCATTCAATAAAAACATACCCAAATATCCAATTCATTTAACTTACATCCTATTTCCATGGGCCCTTGACATAAAAAATTTTTTTTGAAAAAAGTCCTTAAGAAAAAATTAGAACCATACCTACTTCCATTACTCTTACCCATGCAAGACTATCATGGACTCAGTTCCAACAGATACCCTAATTTACATGCTAAGCAGCCACTACTATACTTTTATCTAATTTATAGATCCTGGCCAATCTACTGCTTAACTGAGAGATTCACATTAACCTTAATAGCAGATCATCATTGCCATTTACCTCTTACCAATCTGTTCCCCAAGGCTCACCTCTAAGTTCCCTGCTATTTATCATATATACTAAACCTTTCATATTCAAGATCCAAGAAAAAAAATCCCAAAATTTCACACAATAATATTCAAATATGGATTACATCATAACTTCCAAAAAGGAACTGCCCATCCTTCAGAGGTTACTTGAAGAATACACCACCAAATGTAGACTTAAATCCAATATTTATAAAACATCCACATGGTTTTTTTATATTGACAAACCATGTACCCAACTTTACTATGGTCATCCCACTGCTTTTCTTGGTTTCTTATTCCATCTCAGAGCTATAGTATGAGGCAGAAAATTCAAAGCAAACTTAATAATGATGCCAAGCAAATAATCCCTCACTCTGCATATCATATCTCTCCCTATACTCCAAAGTTTATCTCATCAATCGATACTCATAAAAATTACCTACTATTTGCCTATCATAAAATTTTCAAAATTTTTTATTTCCTATATCTCATCACATAATTTTCTATGTTGCAGAAAGATGGTATCGGTCTCCACTAGACAACTCAGCTTTCCCCCAATCTAAAATGGATTAGGACTGCATTCCATCAAAGTTTTCTACCTTCAAAAAAGTGTCAACACTATCACTGCCATTACAAAGCACTTTTCAACATTAGAATATGTCATAAACATAGCTCCCACAGATCTGCCAATCCTCTTTCCCAATATGAATATTTATTATTGCTAATATTTCAATTTTATGATATTTATCATAAAAATAAACCTCCAAAACCCAGAAAAATACACTGCCACTAATCCACTTCCTAGATTTTTGGCATAAGCAACAGGTAACTCATCCAAAACTTTAAAAAAATAGTTCCAAGAACTGAAGTTTTTTGACTTCCTCCTTATACTCAATCTTTGTGCTCTAGCCACCTCCCACTTTCTATGATACTGTAGTTTATGCAATACAGTTGATTCTTTCTGCCTATGCCACTATGAAGAAGAAAACCAGAACCACATATTTCACATCTGTTTAGCCCTGGTACACACATGGAAAATTTTACTTGCACATACATATGGAGCACACTCAATACCATATTTGAAACAAATCGGATATGCAATCTTTACCATCCATGCAACTACATTTACTTTATATGCCTTCTACTGTATTCTATGCATCTTTTACTTTGATAACATCATGACATCATGCTACCTTTTCAAATAAACTTACTCACCTGGACATTTATGTGGCCACATTGTTGCTATTGAGACCTTCATTCAATCTCCATGGACATAATCAATTTAACCTCTAAACATAATAATTCAATTTCATTCCTTAGTCTATTACACCCTCCCACAAAGTATGATGTTCACAGTACACAGCCAGATTCCCTACTAATAAACTTTTCATTTCACAAATGAATGGGAAACAATAGCATTGGTTTCATCAGATCCACTATTGTTAGCTACATAATACCAATGCACCAGCCACTTAGATCAAGAACTATAATGCCTTCAACTTTTCCATCATAAATTGATTGGTATGACTTGAAAGGGAAAAAAGATAATAATACAAATGTAACTTCTATTATCAGTTATGTGTTTATCATTTTTTTCTGTATATGTAATCAATCTGTAACATTATATATCTATGTGAATATTTGAATTGCAATTCAATGCTGACTGCATCATTTCTACCTTACTGATGTAACCTTATTTTTTGCTCAATAAAGTTTGTTTTGAAGCATAACAATAATAATAAAAAGAAGAAAAAGAAGAATTAAGAAGAAGAAGAAGAAAAATAAAGAAGATAAAAAAAAGAACATAAACTTTATTTGGGACAATGAAATTCAAAAAATAAATGTATTAAGCAGCTAGAAATAAGTTTTATGACTACTCAGTAGTTGAAAGCATGCTAAGCAGACCATGATATTATAATTAAATAATACTTTTCTTTAGATACTTTGTAGTAATTATTTTTTGAATAGTAATACATAATAATAATTCAATAAGAAAAAAAAGTATGTGAAGTTTTTGTGATTTTTATCATAAACTAATCTGTGTCATCAAGCGTTGGTGGTCTAGTAGTTAGCATAGCCACCGTCCAAGCAGCTGGCTTGGGTTCACTTCCCTGTCAACGCATTTGACAAACGAAAAAAAAAAACTAATATATGTACTTCCTTAGCTGTGATGTATTATAAAAATGAAGGTATTAAAAAATTGAATCAAGTTGCTTATATAATTCTGATTTTTGAGATTTGAAGATTTTTGAAAAGGATTAATAAACAACTGGACACATACATATAAATATAATAAAATTATTTACTACTTCAGAAATTTCTCATCTAGTCAACCTAAAGAACCTTGTCTTTGGTTTGAAAATAATATTTTCAAATGATCATATAATCATCACTGCTACTTCTGTAATCATATGATGACATTAATAATTTCTCTAATTAATTGATCATTATGCAAATGACAATTTTGAACTAGAACACATTTGCAGGGCTATTCTATTCTGGAGAACATTATAAACTTATTAATATTATATCAGCAATCATTTTAGTATTTTATATAGAGAGATTTTTGTTTTTGGTTCTTATTATTGATTTTTCACATATATTTAAAAAAACTTAGAAAGAAAATTGCTTTAAGTAAAAAAATAAATCGAAAATAATACTAATCATAAAAAAAATCTTCTTAAAACAGATTTAAGAAAATATGTGTGAAAAAACTTCACAAAAAAAAAAAAAAAGTAAATAATAGAATCAAACATTATAAAACAGAAAATCTTAGTAAGAAATTTAAAAGTTTTTCTGAAAAATCGTAATAAATCCAAAACAAACAATTTCACAACTATTTTATACTTTTTCCACAAATTGAAAAATCACCTATCTAAATTAATAAAATAGTATATATGACAGTTTTTTGACAGAATAACAGATGGTTAAGGCTATCAGCCATCTGCTTTACTTCGTAGATCTTCTAAAAACTAAAGTTTCCAAAATTAAGAGGGAGTAAAAATTTGACAATTATTTATTTTTTAATCAAATATATTATATCACTTTAGCACTATTATTGTTATAAATTATTAATACTGAGCTTTTAAGACAAATAAGTTTAGCGTACACTAACTAAAAACTAAAATTCGCCTTTTTTATTTTTTACCCATAAATCTATTCTCTCTCTTTCTCTCTGACTGACTGATTTTGTTTTTATATATATATAACATTCACTATTCAATATTTGGTGCAGAAAGCAGTTTTTTTATTAACTAAAAAGAGAATCTTTGATACCTCTTTGGGGTCTTAAAGTAACTGAACAGAGAAAATTCCTAATGCCAACTCTATTTATATGTGTGGGTGTGGGTGGGTTTATATTTATGTTGAAACACATAGATAATTCACTTGATGATACAAGTGTATTACCTTTCAATTTTACTCATAGCATTTTATATTTTTTAAAGATTATTTAATTTATAATTGGTCGTTACATTACCCTTTGGCCAAAGCATTAATAATGATCAGTATGTATTATAATGTATTCTAGCATTATGTTCATTTAGTAATAGATTAGCACTCAGTTATAAGCATTATTGTGTTATATTTTACCTTATGTTTGGCACTGGCTAGATAATTAGCTTAATTATTAATGCAATTCTTTTAGATCCAGTCACATGGGATGACTGTTGATTATTAGTATAATTGTTGTTATATATCTTCTTCTTCTTCTTCTTCTTCTTCTTCTTCTTCTTCTTCTTCTTCTTCTTCTTCTTCTTCTTCTTCTTCTTCTTCTTCTTCTTCTTCTTCTTCTTCTTCTTCTTCTTCTTCTTCTTCTTCTTCTTCTTCTTCTTACTCTTCTTCTTCTTCTTCTTCTTCTTCTTCTTCTTCTTCTTCTTCTTCTTCTTCTTCTTCTTCTTCTTCTTCTTCTTCTTCTTCTTCTTCTTCTTCTTCTTCTTCTTCTTCTTCTTCTTCTTCTTCTTCTTCTTCTTCTTCTTCTTCTTCTTCTTCTTCTTCTTCTTCTTCTTCTTCTTCTTCTTCTTCTTCTTCTTCTTCTTCTTCTTCCTTCTTCTTCTTCTTCTTCTTCTTCTTCTTCTTCTTCTTCTTCTTCTTCTTCTTCTTCTTCTTCTTCTTCTTCTTTCTTCTTCTTCTTCTTCTTCTTCTTCTTCTTCTTCTTCTTCTTTCTTCTTCTTCTTCTTCTTCTTCTTCTTCTTCTTCTTCTTCTTCTTCTTCTTCTTCTTCTTCTTCTCTCTTCTTCTTCTTCTTCTTCTTCTTCTTCTTCTTCTTCTTCTTCTTCTTCTTCTTCTTCTTCTTCTTCTTCTTCTTCTTCTTCTTCTTCTTCTTCTTCTTCTTCTTCTTCTTCTTCTTCTTCTTCTTCTTCTTCTACTTCTTCTTCTTCTTCTTCTTAGTAGTAGTAGTAGTAGTAGTAGTAGAGAGTAAGGGTAGTATTAATAATAATAATAATAATAATAATAATAATAATAATAATAATATAATTTTTTTATTGTTCTAGGCTGATATCATAGTATTTATATATTTGTTCCTTTTTATATTTGCTCCATTTTTATATATTTATCCTTTTACATTTGTGATATTATAGATGATGACGATGATTTTTCAACATCCATGTTACTCCTTCTTTCTATATCATTAAAATATATGTAAACATCCTTTAAATGTATGTGGGACACTGAAGTTTAATATTTTATAATTTTAAATGTTTTAATTTGAAACTATTGACATCAGTAGGATAAAATTTAAACAAATAAAATTTGAGATTTTAAGTATAATTTAATTATGTGTATATTAAATTTTTAAAATATGTGCTAGTGTTACCCGCTAAGTAAAATTGCAAAGCAATATATGTGCATATATACCAAACTTGGCTTTAATATGCATAACCGTCTGATTGATTAATTAAATAAATATTTGTTAATTGAATGTGATCTTTGATAGTACTTAAAAAGATATTAAAAATGTCATTTATGAGTGTATATGTGACATATGGTTTAGAGTTAGTAGCCAGATTAAGTAGACATTAAATTATTCTAGCTAATTATAAAATACAATAGCTGAAATAATTATTGTGTGTGTGTGTGTGTGTTATATGCCCTAATAAATTTATAATAAATTTGTTATTTGCTTATTTTACCTTTTTTTCATTAGTCATTGTTATTATCATACCAGTATATGCTATGGCCAACTGCATATTCGAAGATATCTTTAGATATTCATGATTTAGTGGGCATTATTTAAAGTACTAGTAGTGGCGAGGGATTTCTCAGGAACTATTGTTAGATGTCCTAACCAATAAATTATAACCCTATATAAATATCAGTGATTATCCACTCAATGAAGGCTACTGTGTTAATGTAAGAGATTTTAGATAATAAATATATAGTGGCATCTTCTGGTGATGGATGTCAGCTATATATGCAGACTTTCAGCTAATCATTACATAAGTACTATTTATTTTTGGTGGCCAATTATAAAAGGAAAATATACTTTGAATATCAAATTACTAGTTGACATATGTTTATAAATGTAGAAGTACTATAACCAAAAGTTGCAGTTTTAAAATTGTCAGTAAAAAGAATACATTGTGAGGACTTGTCCTATTATTTCTTTTACCAATAAATCTATGGTTAACACAAAAAGCAATACTAATGGTGTGTCTTATTGGATTCTCCTTTCAGGCACAAAAATTAGTATCTCATTTAACTTTTTATTAAAATTTTTCTATATTTTATATAGTTGTTTTTATTGCCTGAATAAAGAAATTGTACTACCAGATAAAGTCTACTTTATTGTATAATATTACATAAGCTTTAATTTTTACTTTGTACTTAATTATTTCTTGAATCTTCATATTTGGAATCACTACTTTGCTTTTTTTAAGGTATGGGGACCAGATAAAATTTTCATATTTATTAATTGATGTTGTCTTTTTAAGAATATTTTATCTAGTATTTTAGAATTAATATCTTAAATTGAAGTATGTCTCAATTTTATCATGGCTTATGTCTTATCATCTCTTTCTTTCTTTTCACTAAACAATATTCTTTTCTTTATGTAGAATAACTTTTTATAATACATCAGATTAAAATAATTCATATCACACCGCATAATCTAAAATTTTATAAAAAGATGATGGAATTGTTTCATTTGTTATGATTATTTGCTTTTTTTATATTTTATAACTCTCTTGATGTATTTCTTCTTTAGTTCTAATTATAGGAGCTTGAACCCAGACTTTTGAGCTCCCTTCAGCTATACAGTATATCTCCTGGTTTCTCCCATCACTAGGCTGCTTATCTTTACATAAATTTTTAATTTCACAAATTTTATTTTGTAACACCACTATCTTTCATTTATATGTATTTCTAATAAAAGTTTGTTCCCACTTTGTAACATTGCAGACATATATTTTTTGTGTAGCACATAAATTTTGGCATAGTTGATTACTGATTTTGATATCATTTCTAAATTAATATTAGCTTTCTTATTTTCCTTGTTTAATTTTTCTGCTTTATTAGATGGTATAATTTATCATATTTCTCCTACAAATTGTAAATCAGATCTTGATTTGATTTGAAGCATGTTATTTATGGTAACATTTCTGTATTTTCTGTAACCACTATTTCATTTGGTTTTGTGATAATTTTTTTTTAGATATTTTTCTATACAAATCATTGAGATGTTGATTTATTTAACACTATTTACTTTATGCCCTGAAGTAAAAAATAGATTCATGTGTGGTGAGATCCTATTATTGAAATAAAAATATGCATTTGTTGGGTATTTAGTTTGTAATAAAAAGATGGCAATTTTTTTATTATATATTTTAATATTTTTGGGTGATTATCATACTTACTATTTATTTTTTGTTTACAATAAATTTAAGACTAATGGAATTCCATCTATTGTGTGGTATACATTTGCATTTTAAGTTTGTGTTAACTTGTCCATTAAATGTGTCGATGGTTGATTGATTAGTAACCAAGTAGTGTTATGTATGCCTTTAATACTAATAGCTTATCTCTAACTTTTAGTCCCGTTAGCTTGTTATGAAAGGTAGAGGGGTGACATTTCGTATTATTGCACATAATAAATTTGGATTGTGTGCACCAGAGTGTGCGTAGTGTGTATTTTGTTGCTCTTACTTTCTTGAGATTGTGTTTCCCTGATATTCTTTAACTGTGATTTGTATTTTGTCACTTTGCTGTTCATATGTGTTGTCCATTATAAAATGTGTTTACCTTGAGTGTCATATACCTTAATTAAATCAGAGATGGTTTTTGTGTGTGATGGCATGCTGTTTGTGGTATTTCTTGATTATAATCATAGTATGGCTCTATATCTTCTATGACTAAATCAAAAATTATATTGAGATGACTTGTATCATCTTTATAGTTAAATTCTTCTGTTCTGGCTTTCTTTGATTGCTGCTTTTTTGTGGTCAACCTGGGCATCTTCTTGTTTGAGGCATTGATGCTTCTATGTGGGTGAGAGATGTATTGTTTGTCTCTTTTCTTTGTGCTGTTATTTTTTTCCACTGCTGTGGGTGGATGTTTTTGTTTGGCATGTTGCTTTCCACTGTTTGTAGTGTTTGTGTGTGCTTTTGGTTTATCATTGTTTTTCTCTCTCATGTTGCTTGTTTTTCAGATATTTGCTGTGGATGGTTTGTTGCCACTTTAATCATACTTACTATTATATTACCATCTAATATTATCATGTTTGTTTCAGAAGCAGTTTGTTTTAAACATTATGGAATTCATTTTACAATATTTTCATTTTTTACTATGGGATAAACTGCTTTCAAATGATGTAACAAATTTCTCTAGACAAAATAAACCATTAAATAATTTCTTCAATACTATTGTAGTTCATTCTCACATATGTCATTTGTGCTGAATGATTCTGAACAATTATTAACTTCTTCCATGTGTTGTGCTTTTAAATCAACCATAACTAATTCAATCTCATATGTCTAAAATGCCACATCTCTGGATTTTATTTGTATTTTTCTTGCATAAATGAATCTGGTTAATGTGTTACATTTTGAACACTTTTCAGCATTATGATATATATTTATATGCCCCTTATATGTTATAGCTAAAACAGTTTGGGATCTTTTCTTTTTAATAATATTGATAATGGATTTTGATTTGATCTTTTAGTATTCTTTTGTTTTTCAATTTTAGTAAGATTTCCCAATAATTTGATGGTATTTGGAATGGAACATCAAACTTCATTTTCCTTTCATTCTAATAATTTCAGCATATCTGTATTTCTATTTTAAAAAATATTCATTGGAGCTGAGATTATGTATGCAAGATACTTTCTAAAATCAGAGGTTTTATCTTCTTAGTTACATGCTAGGCTTAGCATCACTGTAAGATTTTTTAATAAATTTTCTGCAAACTTTTGTCTGTATTTTACTATAATATTCAATTAAAATGAAGCTGTTTGCAAATGAAAAAGCAGTTTGCATTGTCATATCAATGTGATAATTATTAAGAATTTTCGATATTATTTTGGGACATGTTTATAAATGTGTGTTCCTCATTATTATTACTATTTAGTTGTATTATTAAATTAAAAATTGATAATTTTGGAAACATACAATGACAGATTTTTTTTCAGTAATGTAGAATTACAAGGTTGAAAGGTCTGTAATTTCTAACATCTTTATCTCATTTTTTAAATATAAATATTACTAATGCATTCATTCAATCATATGATACATCATTATTAGATAGATTTTACATATAATTTTATCATCAATGTTTCTATTTCTTCACCCAGTTTTAAGGTATAAATCATGATCACATAATTTCTTGGAGATTTTTCTTTTTTCATACATTTAATTACTTGTCTTGCTTCATGAAAAATGTGCAATTCAGATATAACAGCTATAGGAGATATTTTTTCTTTCTCTTTATTTTATAATTTTTATAGAATTCTTCCATACATTTCATACTATTTTTAGTAATAATTAGATTTTTCCAATTGCAAAAATAACTTTCCTTGCAATACCAGTATATTATTTTACATTTTTGAGTTTCATTTTGTTCTATAGTTTCCTTGCCAACTCATAATTATATTTGCTTATATCATTATTAATTCTTTTTTGATATCATTTTGCCAAACTCTAAATATTTAATTCTTTTTAATGGATCTTTTTTTTTTAATTTATATTCATTCTTTTCTTCATATATTGCTTTATCTCAGTTTATTGATAAAATTTCCATTTTTTTAAACCATCTATCTTTTTTTTTCATATGTCAAATGCATTGACCAGGAAGTGACTTTATTTTGCAATTATTAATACTAACTTATTTTTCCTTTTCCTATGTATTGATTTCTACTTTAACATATTATACCATTTACACCTTTCTTAACTATTTTATCAATACTCTCTATTTATATCAAAACTAACAGTTTTGATTTTGTGTATTTAATTATGTATGTAAATATGTGTATAAGTGTATTAATTATATAATTATACATTTGAATATTGTAGCTCTGATGATGACTGCAGGACAGTCAAAACTGTTAGTTTTGATATAAATAAAGATTATAGATAAAGGGTTTAAGAAAGTTGTAAATGGTATATGTAGTTATTAATACTGTATTAATCTTAAGAGATCACCTATTACACTTGTGCTATAAATTAATAAACACTTTTTAAGAAATATTCTTTTTTCTAAAACACAAGATAATTTTTTGAAAGACTTTATCTTGTGTTTGAAAAAAAGAGTATTCCTTAGAAATGTTTGTTAGTTTACAATGCATGTGTAGTGGATGATCCCAAATGATAGTTCCAGAATAAAACATAGCACTATATAAATAAATAACTTATTATATATATATATATGTTTAATACTGTATAAGTTATTCTAGCAATTTTATTAAAGTCCAAACCATTTTGAAAATCTGTTAATATTTTAAAATGATTTGCAAGTTCTAGTTTAAATTTATTGGAGTTATTCTGAAAGATAACAATAACAATTTTTTATGTATTTTTTCTTAATAATTTTCATCTCTCTAGTTTTCCATTAACTCATCTGTCAATAATCAGTGATCACTTCTTGGGTTGAATCTATTAAGAAGATTGTAATCTAGAAATATATATTTTCTGCTAACCATTATATAATTTAATTCTGTTTTTTCATCATTCAAAAGCTTCCATTTCTAATTCCATTTAGTATTTTTCTCAAAGAAATAATTCATAATATATAGTTTTTCCTTTTTGCAAATTTATAAGTGTATTCTCTCTCATTTCTAACACTATTACAAATTGACCCACATCTTTTATATTTTTCTATTGTTAACCAATTCTATCATTTAAATTTACCATGAACATTTTTAAATGTTGTTTAAACAGTATGATCAAAAGCATTTAGCACATCCATATAAAAATTTCTCTCTTTTTTATCTCAATAATAGTTTGTTGGGAAATAAATATAAATTATTTGCATTTGGGATCCTTCATTAAGTTTAATAACTAATTTTGCCACTCTTTTTAATATATCGTCAATGTACCCAATGTTGTTCTTTCACTTTTTATTTATATGAATCTTATACATTTCATTATTTGTGCTTTTGTATTAAAGTATGAGTATATGTCCATTTTTTAAATCAATAGTTTCTCTATAGTTTTTTCTAATTTCATAAAGTCCACAATTTCCCATTTATTATTAGACAATTCTTCTACCATTCATGCAATCTTCATTCATTTCAAAAATATCTGAAGTTGTAAATTTAAAAAAATGTCATTGAAAGACACTCTGGGCTTGTAATCCAGTGATTCAAAGCATTTTCCATCTTTGGCCACCAATGGGTTGCCTTGGCTAAAAACTTTCTTCAGAACTCTTGGAATAAGGTCTATAATTTATATTTTTTATGATTATATCTACATACATACCTAATTACCTACCTACCTACTTACCTACCTACCTATCTACCTACTTACCTACCTATCTATCTATCTAAAATTCATTTGTATGTACTTTTATCTGTCTTCAAGAAGAATCAGTAATAGTTAATGACTACCAAGAAACTAAGAAGACAGACCATGATAATTTTTGATTTTAAGTGCAGAAGTATCAAACAATAATCTCAACACCCTAACTGATCTAGGTTTGTGAGCAGTTCATCCATGTTTACTATATGAATAGTCATCCAATAACAATGACAAGAACATATAGTTGTGATATCACAAATGATCCCTTTCACTATAATGGTGCTTCATTTAAAATATGGAAAATAGGCCTAAACAAAGATGTAGAAAAAATTATGATTTGCAGCAATTGATAATTATAAGGTAATTCTATTCATGATAAATGAAAACAGGAAAGAGTTGATTATCCATTTGAGTCTTGGTTCCCAAATTCTTTTGATAAAACTATTTATTTATAAGTTCATTTTAGACAGTTTAAAATCTAATGTTTTCCTTTTTAAAATTCCAGAGTCTACCACCTTGATCACATGATCAAAATAGTTGTCTTGATAATCATTTTTGGCTATTTGCCTATAAATAATGCTTCAGTCTACTGAAAAGTACATTTAAAATAAATAACATCAATTCTTGAAAATTAATATTTTAAATTAAACAATTGAATTTCTTTTTAAATTATCATTGAATAAAATCAATTTTTATTTATAAAAGTAGTGTATAATGTCTTTCAAATAATTATAATATTATTATTATTAATTTAATATTTTAAAATATTAGTTATATCACACTTTTAAATTAATAAAATTTCTTTCTATACATTTAATTTATACATCAATGAAATATATTCTAAAGGAATATACTACTTCAATATATATTATAGCTATAACAATGGTTATTTATTCCAATGCAAAGAGAAAAAAAATGTCTTTAATAAAAATTCATGTGTTCTAACTAATAGGTGCATGTCATTTGAGAAATAAAAATATAAACTGCCTAAAGGGTAAAAAAAAATTAATTTATGTACATTATTAATATTAAATATTTATTTTGCAATATGTAAGAGAACAATAAATTATAATGTAAAGGTAGAAAGAAAAATAGTCTCAATAAGCAAAAGAATTGCATAGTTTTTGTAATAAAAAAATATCTAAATTTGAACCTGTTCTAGTTTGTATTTTTTGAACTGAGTTTTAAATAAAATTTCTCACATTTCTTAGGAAAACTGAATGGCAAAGTTAAAAATAAGATTAAAATTTTGGAATTGATATTTTAAAATTTATAATTAAAAACTTAAAAGTTGGCAATGAATTTTTCTTTTTCCTAAGTAACACAACGTAAATAAAAAAAAAAAGTGGCAGGTTAGTTTGCTCTTTTTTTCTTTTATTTATAATAGTAATAATAACAAGTCAGATGTCACATGACTTATATATAGCTTGCACTTACAAATATGTAAAATTAAGAGCGTGCTAATAACTCTAAACAAGCTTTTTTTTTATTTATTTATGATAAATGCTACTACAAGAGAAGGCATTCAAATCATTTTTATCTTGGATTGTCCCCAATTTTGTCATATACTAAAATTTGTATGCATAAATGTTTTAGAAAGAGTAAAAGGAGTTTTCAAAAAATATATTACTGTATTGATGCAAAGGTCATATATCTCCTAGCTGGTGACATATATGTTGTTTGAAAACCATATTGTTTGAACAACATTGGGTGGGAATAAATAGATTGGAAACAATAAACAAGGCATTCTTATTAATAGCATTTTAATTCTAGGAGTTCAGCAGTTCATTTCATATTGCTTTGTATTAGAGTGCAGTTTATTATGTATGCTATGTTGCCATGATTCATATGGAAGAGAGAAACAATCACTGATTAAAACTCTTTTTCCACCATAAGCTATAAATTAATCAGTATGATGAATTTATTTTTAAAAATCCATCTACCATGTGGGGCTAGATAAGCAAAAGCCACACTGGTCAAAATACCTGGAAATGCAATCAAATCCGGGAATTACCATTAAAGTTTGAAAAACCAGCTCATGCCATGTCTCTATAATGCTGTAAATGAAGAAATGTATAGTGTCATATAAATGACTCAAGACCCACAGGTATTATACCTTATGCAATGAGACCAGTGTTCCTGTACTTACTCTAACAACACCAGTGTTCAAGGAGGAGATCATCATCAGAAAAACTCAAAAGACAATAGTAAAATATTAAAAGAATAATACCTGAAAAACCATGATTAGTGATTGATTCAATATATTTAATGTAAGAACCTATCATTATGAGTATTATAACATCTTACCATATCTTAAACTTAAAATAATTTTTGTTCCTATAATATTTTTTGTGTATTGTGTTGATAACTGTGACTATATTTGTAACAGTTTTATTTATTCATTATTAATAAATTGTTAAATATTTTTTATTAATCCATTTAGTTTGTGTTTGTACCTCAATCCAAATATATGCTTTTTACACACTTATGCTAGTTAATATCCACAGCCCTAAGAAATCATGAAATCCATTTAGGAACATACTGGAATGACATTAATAATTGATGATGACCTTTTTTTAAAAAAGAAACATTTTCAAAAGTAAACTTTCTTTTTAGGAGGTTTGGTGCCTTTGAGTTTCTTTTTATTAAAATTAAAAAATAAATAAAATACTTTTGGTAGTTCTTGTATTTTTTTAAATTATAAGTCGCCATCATCATATTGGTTAATATTATATTTTTGATATACAATTTTTATTTAAATTTTATTAACTATTCAATTTATTAGTTATTTAAACCAAAGTTTACAGTACACATCTTGAAGATCTCATTATATATGTATGTATATCCTTGATTGTATATAGAGAATATCCAGTTTCAAACTCATCTTCCATCTACCAGTTTCACACTAATCTACCATTTACGTGTTTCAAACTTACGATTACAATATATTCTAAAACACTTTTAAGTAGGATACCAAAAAAAAAAAATAAACAAATAATTATCACTTAATTAACAATTAATTATTTTTACATAAATTTTTGTTATCATTATTAGACCAGCTTTCTATTTTGCAATCATTCGTAATTTTGCTTATCTTCTTCACTGTTTCCTAAAAATGTTTCAGTCTTGGAATTGGTGCAAACTCAGATATTTGATTTTATATTGGAATCTCGGATTGACGATTTTTGTTTCTCTTGACAAAAACCATCCTAAATGTTAATTCCAGTGAAAGGTCAGATGATTTAACTCTTGAAACTTGTCATAATAATTATGCTTCAGCCAGTGTTTCACATGATGGATAAACATGCATTGAAAATACATGGACATTGGTATCTAGACAAGCATTTTAGTTTATTTAATGTGTTCTATAATAGTTGGTATATTGGAAAAAAAATTAAATCATAGAATTCTTTTTGTATGTAACAATTATATATATATATAATAGTAAAAATCAGTCATATATCACATGACCTATATAGCTTGTATTACCAATATGTAATATATAAAGAGCCTGCTACTAGCTCTTATCATAAAAAATAAAATAATTAAGCTTGTTTAGAGCTAGTAGCAGGCTCTTTATATATATATAACAATTATTTAAATTTTGTATAAGTAATTTAATTATTTCATAAAATTCTATAGTTGCTATTAACTAATTCTAATAACATTTGAACCATATTTTAACTAGCAAAATCCAAATCAAACTAACAATAATAATCAGAGTATTTCTATGTCCATTTTTTTTATTATTGCCAGTGATGAGATGGAATAAATTTATTTAATACAAAAAATAGCAAACAAAATGTATTCTGTATATTTTTAATGTATAGTTTTCTTATAAAATTACAAATATGCAAAAAATTATTATATTATATAAAATGTTTTATAACTACACACCTTTTTTTCGACATGGATAGTAGGTATGGATTAATGCATGATGTGTGCATTTCTATAAGGTTAAAGGCATGTGTAATTAAAATGTTAAATTGTTTTATCATTCTGTGATCAAATTTGATAATGCAAACCATGACCCTTAAATACAAATGTTCTTAAAATTATTATTCATCTTTTTTTGAAGTTTTAATGTGGCCTCAGTTATATAGGATGTGACAGTAGATATACAAAATATGTGTTCTGATGCATATAGGTAAAATTTATTGAAGCATTTTCATATATATATATATAATAACAAGTCAGATGTCACATGACTTATATATAGCTTGCACTTACAAATATGTAAAATTAAGAGCGTGCTAATAGCTCTAAACAAGCTTTTTTTTTTTTATTTATGATAAATGCTACTACAAGAGAAGGCATTCAAATCATTTTTATCTTGAATTGTCCCCATCCCCAGACCGGTTTCAACCTATGGGTCTCTTCAGTGAGGAGTTGGGACATTAGATCTAAAAAAACCAAGATAAAAATGATTTGAATGCCTTCTCTTATAATAGCATTTATCATAAATAAAAAAAAAAAAGCTTGTTTAGAGCTATTAGCACGCTCTTAATTATATATATATAATCAATACAATCCAAAGCTAGAATACTGCAGGTTAATAAATTTATTGATTTTCAGACTATTGTAATCATGAAGTGAGAATATAAATAATTAAAATCTTTAGTTTTTAAGATATCAGCTTACTTAAATCCATGCCTTGTGTTTACAGTAATCTAGAAATCAATATACTTATCAATTTGCAGCTTAAAAGGTTACCTTTTACTTATACTGCTTTCAGACTTTATATTTGTAAATATAGATGATACTGCTGCAATATTCTAGCTTTGTTTATATTGATTTACGATTAGTTAGCAGTATGCACTCATTAATGTACTGGACTTTTTTAAAAGCATAAATTGATTATTTATTAACTGTGCTTTATATATAAAGCATGAAATATGTTTATTAACTTTTAACGATCTTATATAAATTTGCAGTTCGTGTTTACAATAGCCTGGAAATCAATATAATTAATAATCTGTAGCATAATAACTAAGAAATTACAATTTACTTATGTTGTTTTTAGATATTATGTTTGTAAATGTAGATAGCATTACTAAAATATTCTACCTTTAGTTTGTATTAATTTATTATACTTGAATTTCAGCTAGTGGTATGTAGTCATTGGATATATATATATATATATATATATATATATATATATATATATATTATAACGGTCGGGAAGATCTGGATAAAGAATTTATATCAGTATATTTGTAGAAAAGATGGGATGATTGTGTTAAGAGGATTATTGAGTGTTATAGAAGGTAAGGAATGGGATAAAAGAATAAATTTATTAATAAAGACTAGGGAGTTAGAGAGATGGAGAAATAGTATGGAGAGTAAAAAGAGTTTAAATATATATAGAAATAAACAGAAAATTAGGTGTGAGTTAATATATGATAATAGTAAGGACAGTAGTTTATTGTTTAAGGCTCAAACGGGATCTTTAACTACAAAAGAATATACATGTAAATGAAAAAATATGGGTGATTTATTTTGTAAATTATGTAAGAAAGGAATTGAAAATATTAGACATTTGTTAATTGAATGTAAATATTTGAAAACAGAAAGGGTACATATAATGAAGTTGTGGAAAAATAAATATGAAAAGAGTGATTATACAGAAAGTGAATTATTGGTTTTTATGCTGGGTTTGGGAAAAGATAAGGGGGATTTAGATATAAAGATTATAGAGTTGACAAAGATTATGTTGGGAATTGGGATAGAGCAGATTATGCGTAAATTTATAGAGTGGGGAATGTAAAATAAAGTGGCTAACAGGTTTATCTGGGCATAATTGCTGAGATATTCTTAACTTCATTTAAGGAGAAGCCATAATACATCACATCACATCAGAAAATTTATAAAGTTGACAGATACACGCTGTTAAGACCGTGACTGCCAGACCTTGCCACTAGCTCATGGAGTAGCAGAGTTTTAAAACATTTATCAACTATATTTCTTTTAATAAATAATAATAAAAGCACTGCCAGTATTAATAACACAAAAAGATTTTATTCACATATATATATAAGTGACGACACACAAAACTTGAAAAATTATATAAAAAAAATTTGTTTGTTTCATTATTATTTACTATTAATTTTATTTGTTTTAACTTTTATTTTTAATCTTAGAAATGTTGAATATAGATGAGCTACCCAGACGACGCATTTAAAAAATCTTCAAACATTTGATTCCAGGCTAAAAATCCGCAGCCACACCAACTCTCGCTTCCAGATATATATCAGCAACCAATGCAATATGAACATGTTAGCATAGAATCACAACGACAGAAATGTGCATCTGAACAGCATGATATTATTGGAGAAAACATGAGCTTCAACCAGTATAGAAATGTGCTTCTATTTGGCGAAGGAATCATGTATGTAATATAAAGAGAAAACACTACGTATGGATGGGAGAGTGGTTCTATCTTGTCGATTTATCTTCTCAATCCATAGACCTGGAATGGGTCAATGGCACAGAAAATATGTCTATGTCTATTTCAATGATATGACTACCTCTTTGGGGTCATGCGTTCAGTTGGACTCATTGCCCTAGGTGCTAACACACTTCACATTACATTGATATAAACGTCCATATATCTCTCCACCAGCATTGACACAACTATGAAACAAATAGTCCAAAATCAAAACCCCTTTAAAACTAACATATATTTAACCAAGTCTACCGGCCATCTACACTCAACTAATATTTTATTAACTTAATTCTAAAAAAAAAAAATCTTTGGTTTAAGATTTTAAAATCATTTTTAAAATGACACTTTATATTTAACTTTTTTTTTACTACAAATATTATTTAACCTATTTTTCTTTTAAATTTAATAATGCACAAATAACGATGTGTTTCTATTTTTAAATTTAAGTTTGCAATCGCAAACCCCTATTACAAACAGATCTTACACTTAATCTCAAAATCTTTTATTCATGAAAAATAATGTTGACATGCTTATAAAAGACAGAAAAAATTATGTTTTACACATCATCAACAATCTGTGACCATTGGTATATTGATTATCTTCTGATAAATAAGTAAACTGATGTAGCTTTACCATTCACCCATCAGCATTGATGCCATCTTTTGCTTAGCTACTACTGATTCGATGGATCCAGTACATAAATAAACTTCCACGTTTCGTTATACATGAATTTTGATGCAATGATAAAGTCTCTGTTTTTTTACTTTCCTAATAATGTTCATGAAAAGACTGACTGGTTCAGGAACAGGCACTGTGAATAATAGCTTACATCTAACATACCATATAGCATGTACAATAAAGATGGAATGTCTAATAATAGGAAACTGTTTAGTTTGTAAGGCTTCTCTTATAGACATGATTTTATAGTAATCCACCTTTAAGTTTTGATATATGGCTAAATTAATTTTACTGAGCCCAGGGCATGAGTAAATTATATAGCTGAATGACTCTTCTTGCCTTTTACATATGTAACAAAAAGGGTCTATCTTATTCTAAAATCTTTTGAAATGAAAAAATTTATTTGTGGGCATGGATTCTAAGTTTATTTTAATAATGAGATTAAAGTATTTAGGTTCAAGACTGAGAAATTTAAAAATTGTTGTTAATTTGTAGTTGGTGAAACCAAGATTTGGAGTAATTGTGGGATAATTCAGATTAATTATACTGTACACCTCCTAGATGGTAATTTTTGATTTTTGTAATTTTTGATCTATAGTTAAATGCTGGTTAAGCATCCAGAGCAGTTGATCCATCCAGCACATTTTACAAGGTGGAGGACAGTCTGTAGGTTGAATTGGTTCACTGAAAATTATTGATTCATGTTTTTCATCAGGTTAATAATTAATGTAAAAGATTTTTGAAAAATAATTGCATCAATGGAGTGTAAAGACATCCCATTGAATTTACGATGTACTTGCATTTTTGACATGCTAATTTATGTGGTGCTGTTCTTCCAGAAAAGTTTGGAGCATAAGCTGTTAATCTTTTCAGAAAAGGCTTTTGAAATGGTAATGATCAGCAGATAGTATGCAATTCTCGACATGACTTTCATTTTGAAAAGTGCCACCTTTCCTTGTAATGACAAATACACTTTTGAGAGAGTTTGAATTATTTTAGAGGTAGAATCTATTAAAGTATTTTGTATCTGTCTTGACATTGAAGATTGAGAAAGGTAAATAGGAAAGCCCAGAAATTCTTGTGGCTTGGCGAGAAATCTTGAGGTTATTGTTTTTCCCAAAAGAATTTTCCATGCAGAGGATTTCTTGGGGTTGAATTTAAGATGAAATGACAATGAGAAATTGTCAATTATTTGGTAATGCTTTGGTAGGAACTTTTGGGATGGAAGGATAACCAAGATATCATCCATATATGTGAATACCTTGAGTGATCTCTTAATTCTGGGTATGTATATTCCTGGGAAAGAATTTTCTCTGTTTTTTAGAAGCGTATTTAAATAACAGATGAACAGCAGTGTGCTGAGTGGGGAACCTTGTGGAATGGAAATATTGGGTTGGAAACCATTGGTATAACATCCATTCAGAGTGATGTTAATTTGTCTATTGTTAAGCAGATTTTCTATGATCTGGATAATTTGAGAGGGAATGTTGATTTCACATAATAGAGCAAGAAGTTTGAGAATGTTGACAGAGTCGAATGCCTCTGATATGTCGAGTTGAATTGCAATAGGCTTGGACATTCACTTGGATATAACATAATCAAAAAGCATCCTAACTTCACCAATATTGGGACTGAACAATGTGGTCAAGAATCACCTGCTGTACTTTTTCCTTTATCACTCCCTCAATTACTTTGAGCATAATGAGAGTCATGGAGATAGGTCTTATGTTGTTGGTATTGGTAGAGTCTTTATTTTTCTTTATGTATGGTCAAGTGCTATTGGGTACAGATTGTGTATTTGTCTTTTTCCAGTACCAACTACCATACCCATCATAATCAGGATTGCAAAATTACCAAGGTGTGACATTAGGAATTTTGGTATGGCATGCAACCCTGAATGAACACTGACTGGAAGGGCAGAAAGTCTGTTCTGCAGATCAGAAAATGTAATTCCATGGTTAATAGCATTAGAGTGAGTCTGCCAGTTACATTTGGTTGTAGTTAGATTATTTTGTAGACAGTTTTTAAAGTGCTGACTTATGTATTCAATCATATATGGACCGGATATGCTGCTTCCATCTATTACCAGTGATGTAGGTTAAATTGTTTTTTGATAGCATCCATCGCCCACCACAGATAACTTTTGGTCCAGCAATGCTGGGCTGTGAGATAATTTTGTGCTCATTTGATGGAAATGTATTCAGCGCTGGCAACCTGTTTAACTTTATATTGATGTTTAAGTTCCAAAAGCTGAGCTGTATGTTCTGGTTGAGCATGGCAGCCTTTTATTTTTATATGAATATCATCTAGTTCTTTAATCAGAGTCGATGGGCCTTTTGTTTTTTTTTGGTGAAGTGTGCAGTCAAAGTTTGTAAAATTCCAATGAATGCAAACCAATCCTCTTCAGGGGGTCTGTTTAACAGGTCAATCTTATGGAAAAGAATGTATGCTTTGGAAGGAATAGCTTCTGTGATAGATGCTTTAGTTAGCAATCTGAATGAATGGTTAAGATTGAATGTAGCATAGTTGCTAAGCTGTATGTTTGAAGTAATCGCATGATGGTCTGAGAAGGCAACTGGTTGAAGTGTGATCTCCAGCCCATGGTGTAGTTCATCTGTATAGAAAACTAAATCTATCAGTGTTTGATATCTATGTGTGTAGAATGAATATGCATTTTGTGGAAGAAATCCATGGCCATTTATAAATTTTCTATTTTGCAATTGGATCTTACACTTAGCATAAATGAAAACATATAACACATATTTTAAAAAGATGACATTTCAATTTTAGATAAGACTTAAAATTTTAAAGTTTATAAAAATAGAGTTCAGATTTGATCAAGAGAGAAAGTCTATAATTCATCTTTAAGGGAAAATAAAGTTCTAAGATTTTAAATTAAGAGTTCATAATGTTTTTGTTTTTTTTCAATAATGTATACTTTCCTTTCTTTCTCCAGGATCGTTCCTTCACGATGAAGATCAGAATTTACAAGGGATCCATTTCTTGTGGGCGATGATGATTTATGAAGACGCATTTACGATGTTTTCTGAAGACGGTACCTGTGGTTCGATCCTGGATCCATGGAGATGAAAACTGCCTTCAGCCAGCTAAACCAAAGGAAGCGCGATAAAACAGATTACATTTTTGGTAACAGTGACAATATTTATTTTAATTTTTCAGCAACAATGAAACAAATTCAAAAATTCTAATTCTCTCTCTAATTAATTATTTTTTTTGGATTTCTTTTTATAGACCTCAGGCACCTTATCTCTGGAATGCAGGATTCATCAAAAATATTCCATATCTTTATTTTTCTGGTTAATTCAGTTTGTGGCCAAGTAGATTTTGGGTTTATGGCTAATTAAATTCATCCACTGAGGTCTGTGTCCATATCTTTGGGCGGAAAAAGCAAGTCTTTTGTTTCTATTCCTTAACTCTTATCTCTTTCGTAATCATCTTTTCAATGGTCATTTTGCCCTGAGGATCTGTTTGTAATTTTTAAGATTAAAAACTCTTCATTATTTTTAAAATTAAAAGGTTTTTTATTATATTTTATTTGAAATATAAAATCTTTGCTTCGATTCTACAATTTTTTTAAAGCTCATCGTATTCTAATATTTAAATCAAACATATTAATAAATTAATAATTCGTTATTTGTGCATTTTGAACATTTGTGCTTTAAATTCAGTATTAGATATTTACAAAAAAGTTAGTATTAAAATTTAAATGTAACACATATATATATCCCATTACAATATATTGTAACAGTCAAGTTTGTACATTCGTGTAACAGAATTCAGAATACAAGCAAAAGAGACCGAAGCTGACCAGACTAGGACTGTGACATCCCAAGTCTGACCACACTTCAACTTGTGAGCCAGGATTCCAAGACTCAAGACCCTACGAATGACCACCTTGAAATTACATGTAGTATACCTCTTTCCACACGGCCAACATAGGTCATGGAGATGCAATAAGACTCTGATGAATAAAAGTGAGGTTCTTAATTGACTAAAATATATCACTAATCTAATTTAACTTAATGCATAGTTTTCACATATATAGACTACAAATAGTAATTAGAATTGGATTGAATTAGATCAATAACAAGACAGACAACGAAATATATTAAACTAATTATATATTTATTTACAATTGGCATGAAATTGATAAGTTTTACACCTTTCAGTGTCGAATGTATGCAAACATTGGGTGGATAAGAGAACACATTCTCTTTATATATACAATTCAAAATAGCTTTATGTAAATAATTTCATTAAATTTTCATAAATGGGTTTAACATATGCCCATCTTATGAATTGCTTTACAACTGATACATATTTAATCACTACATTATGTCTATAAATCTAGTTAAGCCAAATCCTATTACATTTGTGGCTGGCATATAAATAATTATATTGAACTTTGATCATGAATTCATTTACTAAAATATACAATATGACTTAATAACGAGTGCATAAACCAGCTCAAGTAATGATCGATCAAACATGGCTTTCGAGAGAAAACAATAATAGGAAAAATCACTCTACAGATGGATAAAATAACTTCAGGGTTCTTGCGACAAATGCCGGTACCCTGTAACCAATTGCAATGCTGCATGAAAAGGAACATTTTTGTTCAGAAATGGCGGGGAACTTACATGCTAACCTGGCCTTGGCTCAGGCTTCGCTACTGCTCTACCCTATAAGAGAAGATGTGCTGGAAATGCCGTGGCTCCATCTTGAGATATGTATATTACGTATAGCAGCAAAACGAGAATAATTTTATAAAATAATATATCACATCCGCCAAGCAAAGAATAGTATATTTTATACTATGAAATAGAGTTAATAGCATATTAGCTCTATCAAATTGGGACCAACTCTTGTGTAGCCTGATAATAAATGTCTATGCTATGAAAGGGAATATTACTACATCTGTACTTTGACATGCTCGATCTATTAAGTTACTTATAGATAATAAATATTTAAGGAGGAAAAGTATATTTCTATGGACATAAGAACTTAAATGACAAATATACTTATAAATACGATCAAGGCTAAATTTAATTCTAAATAAAACTATAAGGTTAAGTTTTTAAATGGTTGATTAACAGAGCCACATTTCACATATTAAATCATTTAAATAATAAAAAAATAGGATTTCGAAACAGCGCAGAAAGTTGACGCTATAAACAAATTACACGAAGATTTCCAAATAATATCTTCTTAAAAACATGAAATTAAGTGCCCACTGTTTCGAAATATTGGCATATAAATTATAAAAGCATTTAATTAAAATAAGCAAAGAAATATAGACACAACCACAGTGATATAACTTTAAACTAAATAATTTACTTTGAAGTGAATGGAAAATATAAATAAGTCAGATTATTTAAACTTTAACAACATTAAATTTTGATAGCAATTGACATATTTAAAATATTAAATGGATTTTAAGTTTTGATTACATTTAGTTTTATCATTATTTTAAAAAGAGAGTTAGCTAACTTATATAGATATATTTACACAGAGCTCTGTGGTTTGAAAAATAAAACAGTACCGGTATTATTTATCTGGACTGCAAGTTCTTGGCTGTATGTTTGGTGAGTTTGACTGGGTGGCTGGTGGCATCATCTTTCCCATTATGTTAGGCTTGTCTCTTCTATCAGCATGATGGTGGTTTAGGCATTTCGATGACAGAAACCTCGTTTTCCTGCGGAGGAACGGCAACAAGATGCCCACTTTTAGCCGGACATATTAAACATTAACAATTGTGAAGACTGGCTGCAATTCTCACTAGCAATATGGCTGTCTCCCATGTTAAAAATACAGAGTATTTATATGTTTTCCTTATCGGAATCTATCGCCTCAAGACTCACTAAACTCAGGAATTTAATTAAATATTTTTCAATTTATAATCCAGATTCTAAATAACTTATGTTAGAAACATTCCATAAGCTATTATTATAATTAAGATTTTTCGTTGCAAACAATTGTCCAATTTAGATTTTAAAATAACTTAATCTTATCTAAGGGGATTTTAATTAGTAAATTTTGAACTAGTTTTATTTTTTGGATTACAGGTGTGGTCGTTAATGACACTTGTTTACAACCAGAAATCTTTTTAATTACTTGACCAGCTTTTATTTTTAATCTTACATATAATAAAAACTCTTTTTATATAAAAAAACAACCTTGTAACATTTTTTTAAAACACAAACCTTTTTAACATATTTATTTAAAATAATTTACAAACATATTTTGATATAGCTTTTAAATATATTTTCGATAAACTTTTCCCTGAAATATATTTAAAACAAGAAATCTTTTAACAATTTTTAAAGACATTTAATATTATTTTTAGATAATGGCTTTCACATATTTTAAAATCATGTCTTTCTTCTATATAGCACAGATTATATATCCACATACGAAATTACAATATTAAACAACAAAATGAATAATTTACTCTTAACTTAAATAATATACCAAACATTTTTAGAAATATTAAATAAATTTAGTACGTTATAATTTTACTAATCCTATCTAATTATAGCATTGGTTCGCACATAAATATATAATGCTGTTTAGACAGACATGAGCGAATTTTAAATTTATTAACATTTAAATAGGTTCGAACTTAGCACAGATGAGTGTGTCATTAGGTTTGATGGTGAAACGATAGGGGCTTGGAAAGTTATCGTTTCAATATATATATATGATTACTAGATGGAGCTTACCAATAGCTCTAATCAAGCTTTATTTTATAAGTGCTGAAAGAGAAAGAATTTCAAAATCTCTATCGATAGAAATTTTGAATTCTTTGTCTTTCGGCACTTATAAAATAAAGCTTGATTATAGCTATTGGTAAGCTCCATCTAGTGATCATTTAAATGCAAGTGTAAAAGCAAGTTATGAAATTTATGACTTGTTTTATCAATTATATATATATATTACAAATTTAATTTAACAAGCTTGTATTACAAATGTTATATATAGAGCTCACAAATAAGCTCTTAACAAGCTTTGAAAATATCCCCAGCTCCAGACCAGTTTCTGCTATTGGCATTCTCAGTAAGGTGCTAGGATATTCAAGAATTAGATTAACAATACCAGAACAAGCCAAACATTTTATCTAATGTAAAAATCTGAAATTTTAAGTTAGATAGCTGGATTGGAAGACATATGGATATCTAAAAAATTTAGATTTTTTACTTAATAGTTATACATTAGATAGAGTGCTGGGCTTGTCCTGGTATTTTTTAATCTAATGATTGAATATCCTAACACTTTACTGAGGACGCCAGTAGCAGAAACTGGTCTGGGGTTGAATTTAATATAATAAGGAAGAAATGTAAACTCACTTTCAAGCTTCCTACATCTAAGTCCATGACTACATGCATATGAAAAAAATAAATGGTATTCAGTGTATATATTTCATGCTGAACTAGCACTCATCAGTTGGTCCAAATCATTATCTGCCACACATGTATGTAAACAGTGCTTGGTTTATATTAAGATAGCAAATCTTCAAACTTTAATGGATAGTTCAGTATAAACAGTGTACTGCCTTTTCCTCTTCTGTGTATTTAAATGGACATCATATGTTAGGGGTGAGAGTGATTTAAAATCAACATGGGTATGACAATAATATGAGCATTAACAAGAGCTTTTGAGCATTCCATCATCAGATTTTGGCTGAAGAGTTGGAGGGTGAAAAAGATTGAAGTCTATTCATTAAAGTTTGAAAGATTCTTTTATCTTAATATAAACTGAGCACTGATTATGTATGTGTGGGGGAGGAGATAAGTGATCTGGACTAACTGATGAGAGCTGGTTCACCATGAAATACATACATTGAAAATCAATTATATTATTCACACATGTGATTATATGTATTAGTTGTATAAGATGGAGTATGTGGATGTAGGGAGCTTAAAAGTCTGAGTTCAAATCCCTTTTACTTACAGTAAGTTCTGTATAGACAATATATTTGTAGTTAAATATTACATATTCAGTATGTATTCTACCTATCACTCTTCTGGATATTTAAATAAACATAATTAAGTCTTATATGTGAGGAGGCAGAATGATTTATAGTCAACATGAGTATGACAATAATATTGGCATCAACAAGGGCTTTGAACACTCCATCATCAGAGTTTCAATGATAAAGATGGCTGAAGAATTGGAAGATGGAGAAGGTGAAAGCTCATCCATTAAATTTTGAATATTTGTTATCTTAATATAAAATGAGCACTGATTATGTACATATAATGTAATTGAATGAAGTCTTCAAAGGTAAACCTGGGGTTATGGCACTCTTCATCATTCCCAAATAAACAAAATATAAACTTAAATATAAAAGAAATGAGCAAGAGATATGAACACAGAACTAACTAATTATATGTTCACCCAGCATTACACAAAATAAATAATCCATCACTATCATGAATGATCAACAATAAAACTCAACAGTCAATCCTTGTGACTGGATTTGAAATGGATCTACTATAGACCAAGCTAATTATTTAGCTCTTGCCAGCTTGGAGCATATTATTTAAACAATAATTTGGATGCACAAAATACTAAAACATGCTGATCATCATCAATGCACTGGCTACATAATACCATTAATATACTGGCCAACTATAAACTTAATTTCTAAATAAATAATTAAAATTAAGTGTAGTGCATGGACTTTAAATGATATCCCCTTTACACCATCTAGCATCATCAGCATCTAGATGTTTGTAACACTAATATATACCTCATTCATATAACAGACTTTTATGCATAAATCCAGCTCAGTGAGAAAAGGCTCTTCAACTGTTAGTGTGAGCAAGAGATATAATCATAACATGTTTTAATCTATTGTAAGATTAATTAAGTGAATTCACTGGAATAACTTCAACATTAAAACATAAATTCATTAATAACAATAAAATTAAACTAAGGTATGTAGAATCCACTTATATCTATAAATTAATCATTCTGATTTTCATTAAAATACTATCACATATTGACTTAAAATATGATTTCATAGGTTTACATAAAATACACATATATAAGCACAAGACATGCTATATAATAACATATGAACATATTTGAATTGTCATAAATCTATAAATAATCTATAAATAGAATTCATTTTATAATATATAGTTAATGACCGATTTAACATATTTACACAAATTTTTTAATGATTACATGACACATATCTATATAAATAAGCTCAATGTGCTGTATAAAACATTCTATTGATTTTTAATGATATATGATTTAACTTATTGCCTGGTAAAGTGGTCATATTGAATATTTAAAAAATTATGTTCAGCCACAAATTTTATCATAAGTTTGTATTGTTCAAAAATGACATAATATATATTGTTTTATACATAGAACATGAAAAAATGTAATTAAACTAAAAAAATATATAGTCATTCATATTTAAAGTAATAAAAAAAAAAAGTTAATATTTCCAATAATTATTTTCATATTATTTTGTAAATTCAAAATTATCATGCATACAGCTTAAAATTATATTTTTGTTAGTAGGTTAGTTGGATTCATCATAAAATTTATAAAAAAAAAAATAGTGTATAATAAAAGGTAATCCATCACTTGAATACTTTGTAGAATAAAGGCATTAGTACCTTTCATCTTCCCTAGTAGCCCTTTAAAATGTATTTCCATACAGGGATTTGCAATGAATATGTCATTCCTAATAACAAGTAGTAGGTATTTATCAATAATTATTATAATTTAAATATTATAATAAAAAACTTCAGTAGTTTGTAATTTATTAAAAAATATTACTAAAATAGTCACTATATACAAAATAAAAATAATAGAATAAAATAAAATGTGAATAAAATACTAAATTCATTATAGAATTAAGTTTGAGGCACATAAGTTAGTAGTTTAGAGTCAGTGTGATGTATTATTATTTATTCCATCTTTATAGGTTTTGAGGGCTCATATTGCTTCATGACCATAAATTTAGTTTTTTCATATATTTTTATCAAATATTAATTCAAATAATAATTAAAAAATATATAGAAATAAAATAGTAAATAAAAAATATATAAAAATAAAATAATAAATAAAAAATGCATAAAAATAAATACTTACCATGGAGCCTTCATAATGTTGTTTTCTAAATACATCGGTCAAAAATTGTATTTTTTTCCAATGTAATTTTAATGGTGAATACTTTTCCATTAACTAACAAAAAAGTGAGAGAAAGATAAAAAAATTTAATATACTTGATCACAAAAATTATCATAAAATTTTTAATTTTTATTGTAGAAAAAAACTTATCTTTCTAAAAACTAGAATGAAAGATGGAAACAAAGGTGTAAAATGTGCATGTGTAGACTGCATTGTTTTTCCACAATTCTAAACTGAAAGCGGATATTGCAAATTTAAAAATTCTATTACACTCTGTTCACATGTAATAACAAACTAGTTAATATAGGTTTGGGTATCCATTCAGATGTGAATACACACAGGCATTTATATCCTGATATTCTATTAGTTAATAAATAAACTTATTACTGTAAAATATTTTCATCAGACATAATTAATTTAATGTCAAAAAACATAATATATATATATGCACTCAGATGTGCTGTATAATAATTTAAAAATTAACATGTTTGAATTGTCATAGTTTTATAAAAAAATTCAATTCATTTTTAATAATATATAAATACACAAGTATGTGTGTATATAGTAAAAAAAATAGATAACATGAATCAAAGTTATTAATTCATTATTTCTAATGATAAAAAAAGTTTTTATTTTTATTTTTTAAAAAATATATTACTTTTTTAGACAGCTGATCATAAAAAAAATTTTTCACATTATTCCTAATTAATTGTAAACATATTTAAAAATACTCTACCAATTTCATTTGTTCTCTAATCTAAAAAGATTTTTGGAGTTTACTTTTATTTTTCAAACTAAAATCATTTTAGCTGTTATTTTTACTAAAGAAAGTTCCTGAAGTTCACCTTTAATAAATAAAACTGGAACTAGTCATTTATTATTTTCTTTCATTATCCTACTTTTAGTTGAATAATTTAGTCAAAAATTACCAGATAGTAACTGTAAGTACTTTATATACTTTGTCTGTGGTTTTTTGCATATTGATAAAACTATGTATATAGTATAAGCAATATTTTGGTAAGCTGGTCCCTTCCAAAACCATAGACTGGCTTATGGCCATTTTTAGGAAAGATATAATCCAGTACTATTGGCCTGCAATGAGTTCCCTTTCATCTCTATGCTGTCTAAGACATACCTATGTATGGGCTATAAACCACATAAAAGCTGGATCTTATTTCCTTGGGAATCCAAACTCTGTTGTTGTCAACTAGCAGTGGCTGCATACACTGTTTTTTACCTTTACTTATAACTTTATAGTCATCATGCTCTCATAATCTGTAAAAACTATAAAACTCACCTCTAATCTTGTTTTTAACCTTCTTACTATCAGGGTAGAATTAAAACAACATAGTAAGTTTTCTTTATCTTGAATAAAAAAAAGTTAATGACTCTTTTCAATTCATCTTAACCCTTTCAAAAATAACTTTGTGGGATTTTTATCAAAATATGTTATACAGCTTTAATTTAAAATTATTTTTTTAATCAAAATAGTGGAAATTTTATAATTACCAGTATATTTCTTGTAACATAAAAACATGCTTGTTTTAATTTCAAAATCAGAATTAATAAAATATTAATCAGATCTATTTAAATATTTAATTTATAATAAATCTTTTTTAATTCAAAATTATTTAATCCTTAATTGTTATTCCAGTATAAAAAATATCTACAAAAAATTTGTGTTTATTTCTACTTTTCAACTTTATATATATATATGCACACACACTATTATGTTGTTGTATGCCATGAGACACAACCATCTTAATATATATATATGTGTGTGTTTGTGTGTGTGTGTGTGAGTTAATGATCTGGACCAACTGATGAATGCTGGTTCAACATCAAATACATATATTGGAGATCATTTTTCTTTTTCACATATATGTGGTGATGTGTATATAAGATGGAATAAATAAATGTAAGGAGCTTGAAAGTCTGAGTTCAAATCTAATTTATTTACATTAAGTTCAGTGTATATTCAGCCTGAATTATGCCTATGCCCCTTCTGCATATTTAAATAGACATATTAAGGTCCTATGCATGAAGGGGCAGAATGACTTAAAGTCAGCATGGGTTTACAATAATATTGGCATCTGCAAGGGTTTTGAGCATTCCATTGTTAGATTATTAATGATGGCTGAAGAGTTGTATGGTGGAGAAGATTGAAGCCTATCTATTAAAGTTTTTTTATCATCCCAATATAAACTGAGCACTGCATATATATATATATATATATGTGTGTGTGTGTGTGTGTGTGTGTGCAGGAGATAATGATCTGGACCAACCACTGAGTGCTGGTTAAGCATAAAATACATGTATTGGAGATCATTTCTTTTTTTCACCAGTAAGTGGTCATCTGTATTGATTGTACAAGATAAAGTGGATAGATATTGAGAGCTTTAAAGTCGAGTTTAAATCCCTTCTATATATGTTTTTTTTATAGTTTGAAAGTATAAGAATTTCCATGCAATTACCAAAATAAACTTCAGCTATAATATAATCAGACGAATATCCAATTACTAAAATCATACATTCTAGTAATAGTATTCTTATCCAACTTGCCTATAAACTAACAGTAGAACCACTTTTAGCTTAATACGTCTAAATATTATAAAAATCATGTCAGATAAATATTCTTTATATGTGTGGAAACTAGAAAATCATAAGGTTTCTAAATATATTTTACAAATAAACAAGCCTCTTCTATAAGAATTATACATATTAATTAGACTAAGACAGGCTTTATAAATGTAAATGTTGAAACATAAATATTTTCATGTATTTATTTAGATAAATTCCAGTTATAATGTAATTAGGCAAACAACCAATCAAAACTGACAAATAAAAACTGAAATCATGACATCTAATAACAGTATTTTTTGTCTGATTTATTTTTCCATTAAAAGTGGGATCATTTTTAATTTAGTAGATATTAGAAGAATTGCATTAGTTATGCATGTGTGAAAGAAATAACAATTTTCTAAATATTTTTTACAAGTAAACAATTCTCTCCCATAAAAGTTATATATATTTATTAGCAGATCTTCATGGGATTCAAAGAAGTAAATATAGAAAATATAATGAGAATTTTTAAGCATTTGCCAAGAATCTAATTAAAAGTGGCAATAGCAAACTAAAAGTGGAACTGAACTTAGTTTGGTACCGTAAGTTTCAATCAGTTTTGGTCTAATTACATAAGAACTGAAGTTTATCTAGGTAAACACATAAAAATTCTCATTACAGTTTTAATATTACACTTATAAAGCCTGGGAAAAGCTTTTAATTAATGTAGATTATTTTTATGGAAGATATCCATTTATTTATAAAAAATATTTAGGAAGTTCTGTACTTTTACTTTTCATATAAAGTTTAAAGATAAGTCAGACAAAAATACTATTACTGGATAAAACATTTAAATGCCTTATAGCTATATTGTTTTATACACTCTCCCCCTTTAAAATAAAAAAAAACAGTCTGAATTTTTGCAGTCCATTGAAAAGGAAACTCTTTCTTATTACTAGATAGTATGATTTCAATTTGCAATTGCCAGTTTTATTCAGTGGTATGCCTAATTATATTATAAATGAAGTTTATTTAGGTGATCATTTTCAACCATTGTTTATCCACTGCATGATAAAAGTCTATCTAAGTTTAAAAACAGTATCTCTTATCTATAGACCATAGCCTTTCTTCTCCATATCATAATAACAAACTTTCTTATTTCATATATTCATCTAACATGTCTTTTGCTATGCTAGGTCTTTTATAATATTTTGGTATGGAATTTAAGGCTTTTATTGCCTATCTATTATCATTTCTTCTAGAAATATGTCCATCTTAGCTCCATTTTAGTCTTTAAATTCTTTCAGTGATATCAATAATACCTGTTAGATCTATTACCCAGGTATTTTGCTTTTAATCTCTTCTTGTTATCCCCAAATACATTTTACCTGTACACTGTTAAATGATTTAAAAGTCCCAAATCCATAAATAATACCTGGTAAAATATATCCATTAAAATCTTTCTTTTTTAACAATTAAGCATCTTTTATACTAAGTTATTTCTATCCAAAGCACTTCATTTAAGTATAATTCTATGATTAATTTCATCCATTATGCTTCCACCTATACTAATAATTTGACCAAGGTATTTATCATTGCTAACTTCTTTTCATTCATAATTATCCATCTTTTTCTTTTATTTTTTGAGAAAATCCATTGAACTTTATTCATGTGATTATATCATATTCTCAAACATTAAATCATTATTTGCCCCTCCTCCCAGAAAAAAGCCATATCATTTGCAAAATCTAAATAATTCAAATGACTTCTTTATTGTCTTAGCTTCCCATTTTAATCCAGAAAATACTTTTAGTAAAAATGCTGTAAAATGTTTTAGAGATATATAATCAGTTTTTCATACATGCTTATTACTATTAATCTTTTTGGTATCACCATATAATCTAATCGCTGCCATCATATTTTGAAAATTATTCTTCAGTTATGCTGAATCTGTATCTTGATTGTCCAAAGATTTTATCATTGTGGGAATGCTTATAGAATCAAATGCTAATGGCAATTCATATTCATTGGTTCTTTTATATTTTCTCTCAATACTTGATCTATTGTACTGAAATCACTTTTAAATTCATATTGTTTTTTTTTATTTGTTTGAATAGAAATGTTTGTTGTGATAAAAATTTTGTATAAAACCAATAGAAAACTGATAGATCCAATAATTTTCATTATCTTTTTGATCATCTTTCTTAAATATCAATATTACTACAGCATGTTTTCAATCATCTAATGCATCATTATCATTTAGATATTTGGTATATAGTTTTGCTAACAATTTTTCTTTTTTGTGGTGTCTTTAAAATATCAGTAATTCTGTCATTTTCTGGAACTTTTTCATTCTTTATAGATTTAATTGCATATTTCACCTTTGCAGTAATTATTTTCTTTTCCTGTTTTTTATTACTATGTAATTCCTTCATCTTCTCTTATTTCTGGAATATTTTTTTCTTCCAGGTATTGTTTTATACTTTTGAAAGTTTGATTTTCTTCTATATTATTTTGCCAATTATCAATTATAATTTCTTGCTATCATTATTAAAACTCTTTATACCATTTTACAGGACTCAAAATATTCAATTTTTTTAAATAAATAATTTTTAAATATTTTTTATACTTTTTTCCTTTTCTTCATATATTGCGTTACCTTACTTAAAGATTTATCAGTGAATTATTGCTCTTTAGTACCAGTTATATTTGTTGTTTTTCTTAATAGGTATCAGTTTTCTTATTGTGCTCAATTAAGTTTGAATCATCTTCAAAATATGTTCATATTTTAAAACAATTAGTAAGTTTTAATTTAAATTTATTGGACTATTTTTTAGGGTTAGAAATATTAATGTTTCTACTGTTTTTTAAAACAGTTTTTATCTTTCTAGTTTTTGGATTACCATGTATCTTATATCTTACAAATCTATAATCAGTTCCTGTGTGCAATCTATTAAGAACATTACAATCTTGAAATTATTCAAAATACAATTCATTTCTATTGTACCCTCATTTTCATTCTTCCTTATCCATTTCTGTTTAGCATTTACTCAAAGAAAGAATTCCATATTTTATACTTTTTATTTTTCTAAAAATTCCACAAATTTATATCTTTTCTCATTTTCTGTCATCATAACCAAATTTACTCACAGCATTTTCATCTTTCAATTATTTTTCACTTCTAACATTAAAGCGTTTCATGACAATTTTAAAATGTTCCAAATGTCTATATTTGAGGCATTTTTTAAAAATTGTTAATAAACGACGGAAGAAGCAAAAATTAATTTTAATATCAACTTCTTTACCAATAACTTAATTTAGCAAGTGCTAACATGTTTTATTAAATTTCATTCGTCTTCTTGCAGGAAATAAAAACACGGTAATGTGTTGAAAATATCATCATATATTTTCGAATCCTAAACCCTGTTTTTTGATCAAGATAGATTTTTTTTTTTTTAATTTAGTTCTTCACGAATATTTTTTAAATATTTAAAAATGCAAGTTATTTATAAGTTTAAAGCGCGAAAACATATTTTTTTGCAGACGATATTATAAAAATATGAATACAGAATGTATTAAAAAATAATTATAAACTTTTGTTTTTTCGGATTAAGTCCATATAATGTTAAACTGAATATATTAAAAACAATACTTTGTTGTTGTTATTCTAAAAGTATTATTAAGATAATAATTCAACCATTCTATTGGTCATGTCGTTGTCAAGATAAACATAAACTGTTATAAACGGTTTATTTTGAAAATGGGCTAAAATGAAATAAAAACATAAATAATTTTCTCTTAATAATCAACTTATAAAATTAAAAAAAAAAAATGTCGAAAGCAGCCGGAACTTTAATTACTACTTATAATACACATTATATTCCGCCTTATCTTATGCCAGGGTAAGAATTTAATTTATTCTATTTACTTTTTTTTTTTTTTATAACTGGAAAAATGAAAGAAAAGGTTTTCCAAGAAAGTATTATTTACATTAATTTTAGATCTTTTTCCGTCATTCTTAAAAAAAAAAACATCTATAAGAGACGTTTTCAAATTATAAACGACTAATTAAATTGCATTTTAATTTTAAAATAAATGCCGGAACGAAATCAATTAGCTGTATTTTTTTTTTTAAAAAAAAACTTATTGTTTACTTTTTAAAAAAATCTAAGTTACAGAACTCCACCACTTCTCTGTGACTTCATCAAATTTTTTCTAAGTAGGAGATACCAAATGACAATAGATTAAATTAGCATCACAATTAATTACTTGCATATTATATTTTAAAACAAAGCGTAAGCTTAGAAGAAAAAAAATAATGCTTAGTTGATGTTAATTTTAATGGGTTGTTTTGCCTCGATTTTGTTAGTTTAGTTGCGCCGTTATAATGCGTGAATTCAGTTCGCACCTCTATCCAATGCTAAAAAACTAAATACATAAAAAATACGTAGAGAAAGGATCCCATATGTTTTTACATTTTATTGATACATAAATTTTAACAGTCTCGGATAAAATATATCAGTCAAGGAAGCATCCATATTTTGTTAACTTTTTAATATCTTAGAAATATTAAAATTTATTTTATTGTTGATTTTTTAGAAAATGAAAGATTGTGAATGCTCCTCATACTACTTAAAAAATTTTTAACTGACTTCCAATACACAGATTTAAATCAAACTATTACATCTTTGTAACCCAGTTTGATTTTTATTGCTAAATTGTTTCTTTAATGTATATGTAGAATATACACCGACACTAACAGCAAAATTAAATGATGTTTGAATTGTTTTTACATTCAAGAAGTACAGCAATAATGCATTTATTAAGCATTATAACAATGCCATAAAGACAATGCCATAAACTATTCACATTGAATCTCTTTATCGTTTAATATTATTATTGTTCTAACTATTTAATTCTCTTTTCGTTAATTAATGTAATTTTTTATAAACTCGTTGTAATCGAATATTACGAAAAGGTAGCAGTTGGAATTCAAGACTTTTATAGTGCACTAAGCATGTTTTTGGAAGACCATTGCCAGGATCATAATGCTGTATTAATTTAGCAATTGAAAATTATGACTATATATAATAAAACAGGCAAAACTCTCCATACAGTAGTGCCACTCAGTGCAAGCCAGAGTAATCAATGGATGCCAGAAGGCTTGTGCACAAATCCCTATCTAATGCCTACTCATCCAATATCCCCAGACTAGTTTCTAGCTTGTGGTCTTCGTCTGTGAGAAGCCTTGGATCTGAGAGCACTGCACCTAGATCTTAGGATCTAATGCAACCCATCTTTTATCTCTACTTAACTACAAAACTATGAGAATAAAATTGAAAACAATATTTTCAATCCAAGCTCATTAGCTTATATTGTCATATAGATCTGAACTCAGTTCATTACTCATATATTTTGGTGTCTTTGGTTCTTTAATAACCCTAGTTACCACTATCCTATTAGGCTCCTCATTGATGAAGGTCACAAGCCAGAAACTAGTCTGGGGATATTGGATCATGCACTAGTTAGGGATTTTATGCACAAGCCTTCTGACATCCATTAATTACTCTGGCTTGCACTGAGTGGCACTACTGTATGGAGAGTTTTGCCTGTTTGATAACAGTTATGAGCAAGCATAAGAAATGGTAATCATGTTATGTATTTTATTATGTAAATGCGGTTAAATATGTAAATGTAGCATTTGAATGTTCTATTTTTTGGACAATGAAATACATAAAGCCTTTCTGTTGATTGGGTTTGGATCCTCTGCAATTTCCCAAGCCTCCATATATTTCTTTTCCTATTGTCTCTTGGCACAAATCATTCTCACATTAGTGGGACTGAAAGTATAATCCATAGCAAGGTTTGGGATCAAGGAAAATCGATTTATATTCATTATTCTAGTTTGCTCTGTTGTATAAGTGTGTAGGCTGGGAAATCCTCATAGAACTATTTATCTGAGATTCACCATAGTACACAGAACTACAAGATGGGGCACTGCTTATAATTTTGAAAACAACTTGAGAGCTGTGTTCTGCTGACATTTTATCTTTTGAATTATCTAATAAATTGTTTAATGATGGAGGCAATCTAAAGCTAACTCTATAAGTATCAGCACATATATTTCTTAGATTTTTTGTAATTCTAGGAATATGTGAAAGACTTATCCATACTTTTGGTGCATTATTTGATTACTTATTAAAGCTAATTTATATTTAGAACACAGTCTGATTTTTCCACTTAACAAATTGGCCAAAACTCAGAAAAATCAAATTTAATTAATAGAAAAAATTAAAATTATAATATTAATATTGTTTGTTTACTTTTATTATTATATATATATATATATAATTCTTGACCATTTACTAAAATTTTGATACTTGATTTTTAATAGTAATTACGTTAGAAAACTACAATCGAGTTAGTTATAAAATCATTATATAATTGATCTAGCACAAAATAAACAACAATAAAAGGTCATTAAATATCTAAGGTAGTTGATATTAACTATAGATATCTTTTCTTTTAACCAAGAAAATGAATTTATAATTATCTAATTTAGTGGTGTGCAGTCCATGGATCGTGCCCCATAAGGTTTCACATAAATATGGTTGAGAGAGTGGGTTATGTTTCTGTAAAATTGTAGATAATTAGTTGTTGTTTTTTTAAAAGAATTTAATTTTTAAAATAGATAAAAATCATATGAAATTAAATTGTTTTAGTATATATCATAATTTTTTTTTTGTAAGTATACTATTTGTTTTGAAAATTTCTATTTCAAATACAAATTTGTATATTAATTAAAACTATTATTGTTTTATTATGAATAGCCTTTCATACTCCTACGTATAATTTAGACATGATAAAAAAATAATGTGATCAAATATTCGAGGAAGAAAGTTTCAAGGATGTAGAAAGGTTGCATACCACTGATATAATTGACATCATTTTATTAATTAATAAGTAAAATATTAATATATATAAAAATAAATAAAATTCAATCAAATTATTTATATTTTAAAATAATGTATTAATAATTCTTTACTTCAACATTTTATTGTTTATTTCATTTTAAAATCTAGAATAATTAGTTTATGGGTTCTGAACCCTTATATTCTGATGATATTTTTTAATTTATCATCAAAGTTCATAGGTATATGATAATTTCATCAACTTATTTTAGTTTTGTCTATTTACTGCTTGTTCTGTATTATTAACTATCTATATTCAAGGAGAGCTTTGCTTTTGTGTGTATCCTGTGTAAGACCTAAAATTAGTCATTTTAGTTTTTAATCAGCACTCATTTAACATATATGATCAAACACTTGTGGTTTTCAACAAAATGTCATTTCAATTCACTTTTTATACAATATTGGAAAACTTTTGCTTCTAGTCAATTCTCGATAGTTTTCAATAATTTATGCATAACTTTTTTGCTCTTCCAAATACCATGAATGTGGACATATTCTTATTTGGCTTTTTTTAATTTTATTTATTCTTGGCAATTTAATCACTAAATCAACAATGGGATTGGACTCTCTGTCAAGAGAGAGGTTTCGGTACTCATATTTATGACAATCCATCCCGCTTGATGGCATTGTTCCTCCAACAAAACACATTGATATAACATTACTGGGCCATTAAATTTTCTTTAATATTTTAACAAATAAACAATACACAGACAACTCTTTAAAATTATTTATTTTATTATTTTTTAAACTAATATTATAGATTTTCAATTAATAAGAATTTTTTTTTTTGTTTTATAATAAATCTTCCTTTATTTTTGGGTTGTTTTTTTTTTTTAAATAACCATTTTTTTTTGTTTTGTAAGAAATGTTCATTTAGGTTAGGTTTTTTGGGGGAGAGGGGGGGAGTAATTGAATATATTTGCAAAATGTTCGTTTGTTAATACTGTGTTTTTCACTAAAGTTGATTTCATTACTCCAAACATAGTTTTATTTTTGCTCGATAAACAATGCCTCAATAACCAATTTATTTTTATTTGGTAATAAATGTTTCTTTATTTCATTTTTTTTTTTTTTTTTGCGAACCATAATTTAATATATTAGGCAATAGAGACAGCTTGAACAAATACTTTTTTTCACTAGCATTGATTTGATTACTTCAAACATATTTTTATTTTTGGTTGATAAACAACACCTCAAGAACCAGTTTATTTTTGTTTGGTAATAAATGTTCCTTTATTTAATTTTTTTTTTTTTTTTGCAAACTATAATTTAATATATTACACAATAGAGACAACTTGAATGAGGACTTTTTTCACAAGTAACTATTTTTTCACCAATGCAAGTTCTCACAATGTATGAGATTTTAGATTCAGGTATGCTGAATCACATTTTCTAATTTTAACATTTTTTTTTGGGGGGAGGGGTTACATTGGGTACAGTGTGACAATTTGTAGGACCTTATAGTAATTCATTTAGGTTTGAAAATAATTACTTCTGAGTGAATATTGGTTCACTTTCTATCATTTAAATTATTCACACCCTATCATGATAACTTAGTGATATGTTAAGTGTTGGCATTCTTATAGACAGTAAATAACATGTATCAGAGCTAATTGATATGGTAGGTTAAGTGTAAATTGCGAGAACAATTTATCGCAAAACACACTGCAGGCTACCATTAGTCAAAAGTCAAATGCTAGCATTCAATTACTGATAGCAATTGAGAAGTTGTGTCTGATAAATAGTATTTTCAACTAGTTTGGCTAGCAACATTGCCATCAAGTGGAATAGATTGTCATAAGTATGATTACTGAGGTTCCTTAAAATAAGGGCATAATTTTTTGGAGAAAGTCATTTTGGCCTATCCAGATTTCAATAAAACATTCTATGTCCAATCTGACAGCAGTAATTTCACTTTGGGAGTAATATTAGTTTACTTAAATGATTAAAAACAACTAAGCATGTAAGTATATACTCCATGATGCAGACTTAAACTATTCTGTAACAGAAAAGGAGGAGGCATTAATATGTGTGTAGGCATTCCACAAATTCAAATAGTTTTTCTAGGGTCTGAAGTTATAGTAGTTGACTGCAAGTGTCTATGATGGAGTTTCTTTTTACAAAAATTTAACTATCATATGCAATGCTCTAAAGCATACAACATTGTGACTGATATATTAAGTAGATATCCTATCAGTTCATTATAAGAACACCTCCTGATTAAAGGTATTTTTACTGAAGCCATGCCCCTAGAAGTAACTGATTCAATAAAAAAGTTGCAATCATTGAATCAGCTGCAGAGCCAATAGGCAATACAAAAACAATTTTATACTTAAGGAAGGAGTTGCCTGAAAACCATCAACCTTATAAAGAAATATAAAAAGAAAGCTACAAGCACAGGCTAGACGAACAGTATTCTGTTATATAAAACACAATACAAAGAATATGCTTGGAAAATATTAGTTCCTAATGATATGGGTGCAATGTATGTCTACTGCTTGTATGGACATTTTGGCCTAGAAAAGTAATAACAAGTTTTGTATAAGTTTTTCCACTGTCCTGGTCTGTACTTCACTATTTTATTTTATTTAAAATTAAAACCATTAAATAAATGTTATGCTGGAACAGTGCAACCAATTATTCTCAAAGACTCTAATAAATTATTGGCCATTGGTTTACCACCTTTCAAATGTTTCAGATTTCTGTTAGTGATGTATGATGTATTTTCAAAGCATGTTTGTGTATATTTTATCGTGCTGCACAAGTAATTTCCTATTGTGGGTAAAGAAAGATTTTGATAGTTTATAGTACACCATTTATGTCACAGGAATGAAAGATCTAAATGGTTAAACATGATATCAAACACATCATGACTGCAATCTGAAACCTTCACCCATGTGGAGGGTAATAAGAAAGTTGAATAGATTGTTTTGAGCAAATGTAATAATAATTATCAAAGTGGATTAACATGACCAAATAGATTATCAACTATGTTAACAGGACCTGCAATGAATTCACTGGATATGCTTCTGTAATCCTTACATTTTGGAAAGCATAGTCTCATCCTTATAAAAAAAAAAAAACAAATGCCCAGACAAAAGCTAGAAATAAAATAAAGAAAGATTGGATAAAAAAAGTCATTCAAAACATTATTAATTCCATTACAGTCAAATACAATTGTTTACATACGCTATATAAAATAAATGCTTATTTGCATATTATTAAACCCATGTAAAAAAATTTGTGTTTATTAAAACCTCATGTGAGCCTAGCCATAACTACACCAGTATGAGAAATTTTTCCCATATATGAAGGATAATATAAATTAAATCTCAATGTGGCAATAATACATTTTTTTCAATTTATTAAAAAATGAAAAAGTAATAAAGAGTTCCTATTATACGTAGAGACATAAAAAAAAAAAAAAAAATAAGAACGGATAAATTTGACATCTCAATTCATGACACCCATGGAAATTAAGATTTAAAATGAATTCACAAATGAAAATTTGAGATTAAAAAAAAACTTCTTGAACCATATAGTAATATTTTTTGCTCATTTGAAACTGCAGATAATAAAACAATGTTTCATTGTCAAAAAATAGGCAGGAAAAGCAGTAGAGAATTATAAAAGTTAGTTTTTAGTATATAATCAAGCACTTAAATTGGTTAAAAAAGTATTAATTTAAAAACATTAAGAAATAGAGCTTAATATACATTTACATATGTATATATTTGTGTCTGTATGGAAAATATTTGATAGACACTAAGATTAAAAAGAAATAAACAGACAAACTACATTTCATTTTTATTAATAAATATTTAAATGAAATAAAACTAAAGCACAGTATTGTATTTATTGTTTGGATTAAACCTCACAAAACCTTTAAAAAAATTAAAAGTTTTTTTTTTTCATTTCTTAGGGTTAAGATTGATAAAATTGATTAAAATATTAATTATTCTAATTAAGAATGTTTTTATGCAGAAAAAAATTTAAACAAAAGAATTATTTTTATAGTACTATTTCTTCAAAGAAAATAAACGTAAAGTGCATATATGAAAATGTTTGGAAAATTATGCTGATTAAAAGAGAAAAAAATGTTTTCAGTTAAATTTAAATCTGATAATTATTCTAGAATTCTTATGATTTTGATTTGATTAATTAAAGAGAAAAACTATTTTATACTTATTTGTACTAATTAGTAAAAATATAGGATATATAAAGGTTTTACAGTCCAATTCAGTTCCATCAGTTGTGATTTTTCTTTATTGTAAGCACTTTTATTTTTGTCTAATCCATAGTTCTATTTTTGTACTTAACATTCTTATTATTAATTTCAGTCCTTTTATCATCTTCAATAATTTATCATTTTATCTAGAAATTTATATTCTATTACAATTTTTTTGTCTTAGTATAAAGAATATGCTTGTAAGATTGAATCTCTTTGGCTTGTGCCTTTTTTGCTTTCAAACCAGTTTCCAATTCTCTACATATCTTTTTAAGTGTGTTTATAAATTATCATATATTCCATCTGATTCAAAGCAAATTCAAAGACATTTTAAAAACCAATGAAACGTTTATGATTTTTTTTCTTATTAATTCATTAATTAGATGAAACAATAATGTTTGTTGTTTACATCCCTTTCTAAATCCGACTTATTCATCTATTTGTGCTTTTAATCTTTCATTTAAAATATCTAGTAAGACTTTGTCTAAAATGTTAATTAATATATTGTGCATTTACTTTGTCTTGTTTTTAACAATTTTGTCCGTATTGTTTATCTTTATTAACCTGATTATTTTTTTAGCTAATCCGTCATTGCCAGAGATTTTTTTTTTTTTTTGTAAAACTATTCTACGTAATTCAAAACAGAATTCTAATTAAAATTACATTCTTGTTAGCGAACATCTTTCTGTGTTTGTATCCTTTTTTTAATTGCCATTTTCTTTTAAGATTATTTTTTATGTTAATTTCTTCGCGCTTACATTATCTGATAATGTGAATCAAAATATTTTGCTAATATGTTAATTTCTTCGCGCTTACATTATCTGATAATGTGAATCAAAATATTTTGCTAATATCTTATTTAAAGCTCGATGAACTAGCAGTCCTCAAATTATTTTCTTTCCACTATAAGTTTAAGAAATATTACTATGTTCCGAGAGTCTCTAAAAACCAGTCACACGATGATAATAATTTATACAGTATACAAAAAACAGGTACATAATAGTGTTTATTAACATTTATTTAAGACAGATGACGTTAAACTAGAAAACATTTAGACATTTAAGTTTACTTTACAACATAACAAATAAGAATAACCGCTACTAATTCCTTTGGATGATCTAAACAAAGTTCTGTAGTTTTTATGCTTTGTCAAAACCATTTTGTCCAATCTTAGAGTGCTGCTTCTTCTGCCTTAGCACCATTAAAATGACTTCAACACATTTAGTCTCATTTCCGTACAGAAGTAGATTTCTGGCATCCATATATCAGTTTTTTCAAATGCTCTGATTTACATACACGTTGTCTTGTAATATATTTTAGTTGCAGTACTTCTCTATTAGTTTTCTAGAGTGATTTTAGGGAGGAATTATGAGTGAAAATAATTTGTATGCATCTACCAATAAAGAACTTTATTTATACTAAATTATATGTGCAGACATTCTATTCTTCTCCTTATTTTGAAAAAATCACATACTTACTGGCAGATGTAATCTTCAAATTTAACAGGGGGTTGGTGAATTCATGTAGTTCTAAGAGTTATTCTCTCAGTTTCACCTATTGGAGTAGTTAAACCTCGTTGTTGTTTATGTGCAACCTCTACTTTATTTTCTGTCAATACTTCTAAATCTAAATCACTACCTGGATTTTTCAATAATATATCTATTTTAATTACTTTATCTTCAAACATTTTAATTTGATGAATGTCTGGTAAAGTGTCCTCATAATGACAGCAGAAGTTATCATTATGCCTTTTTAACTCCCTCCAATTCTGTAATTTTACTAATCTTACTTGTGTTGACAACACTTCTATTATTACACCAGGCATCCATTTAAGTTTTAGAAGATGATATATCCATATAATTTCATATATTTTGATATCTCTTTCTTTTATTGGCAGTGAGTAATAGTTTAGTTAAAAGAGTGCAGAAAGTGCTACACATCAATAACTCTGCTGGCATTTTACTTGTCACAGTGCTAGGTATAAAATGCTGATTGTACATTATTTTCACTAAAACTTCTAACATCCTTCTTATTTTAATTTTTTTTAATGTTTATTAAATGTTCTGGCAATTCCATTACTTTCAGGATGATGTGGTGCAGTGAGAATATGTTTAATTCCTTTGTTTTGCAAATACTCTTTAAACTTTTGCAATGTGAAACCTGTACCATTATCTATCATTATCAATTATGAGAATCCATGTTTAGCAAATATTTCATTCAATGCTGTTATTGTGCATGCAACATTTGTGCTTTTCACTAACTTATATTCAGTCCATCATGAATAAGCATCTACTAGTATTAACACCATGGTCTAAATGAATATGATTTCAAGAGTTGTAGACTTTTCCCACAATTCAAATTGTTTAGCTGGAAATTTAGCAGTTTGTTGACAGTTAGAGCACACTTTTATCATGTGCTCAATATCAGTTAAGTTTATCCATCATAAGTATGAGCAAGCTTATGATTTTAATGTGAGAATTTCAGGATGTTCTTGATGTATTAGACTCAATTTGCTGTTCTGCCCTTGAGAAAAATAAGCATGCAATCAGTAGCCAGCCACATCCATTACATATGGAAAGTCCATTTTTCAAGATTCAAATTTGATTTATTAACTCTGATAGGACATGTCTTCAGCCAACCAAATTTGGTCCATTTCATAGTTGGAATATCTCTTATCATCAGATATAATGGTATTGTTTATACTTTTGGAATTCAATAAGTCTATGTAATTTATTTCTTTAATTACATGTCCATTTTCTTTATAGTCAGATAATTGGATAGAGCAGCTACATGGCCAATTTTCCCCAGTTTATAAGCTAAATTATAACTGGACAGAATATTAATTCAATGTAGCATTGAGTGATTCACATATTCTGGATTTTTTTATGTACCAAGAATACTCATTAGGAGGTGATGGTCCATGCAAATTTGAAATCCTGCCCATAAACATATTGGTGGAACTTCTTGATTGCCAAAATGATGGATAATATCTTCATCTATTTTGACGATATTTTTTTTCCATTGAAGCTCTGGAAGCATAGGTGATCAAACTTGTACATGGATGAGACATAGCACTTTCAGTATTATATTCAGATGCATCAGTTACTATTATCACCTCTAGATCATTATGGTAATATACCAATAATTTTTCAAAGGTTAACCAGTCCTTAGCTTTCATCATGTTCTTTGATTTAAATCCAATGTTGTTTCTTTTTGAGAAGTTGATACAATGGCAATAAACAGCATGATTTTTCATTCATAAAACTTTTGTAAAAATTCAAACGTCCTAGAAACGCCTGCAGTTATTTGGCATTTTTTAGGTTTCTTGGTATCTTTATTGATTTTATTTTGTCAGAGTGTGGGTATCAGCCAGTAGCATTTATAATATATCCAAGAAATTTTATTTCTTTTGTAGACAATTTATATTACCATTTTCTTTGGCTTTTATACTTTTTAGTCTTGAACAAACTATGCCCACTCACATTGCTAATCCTGCTTTCATAGTTGCAGTAATGTCAACCACAGTTTTAAATAGCATATCCATTTGGTCAGGAAAATGTTTGGTACAATGGAAATATTTCCCACACAGGTTTGAATTGCTGTCAACTGCACTACTCTGCTATATTCTGGGGGTCCCTAAAGAAAAGTCAGACAATGATAATAATTTTCACAGGATAGAAAGAACAGATATATAATAGTGTTTATTAACATTTATTTAAGACAGATGTTGAACTAGAAAACATTTACATATTTAAGTTTACTTTACAATGTAACAAATAATAACTATAAGAACAATTGCTATTAATTCTTTTGGATGGCCTAACAAAATTCTAAAGTTTTATGCTTCATTCAGAACCATTTTGTCTGATTTTAGAATGTTGCTTCTGCTTTAGCACCATTAAAATGACTTCCACCCATTCAGTCTCATTTCTATGCAGGAGTAGATCTCTAGTGTTCTTATATCAATTTTTCTAATACACTTATTTACATATATGTGTCTTGTAATATATTTTAGTTGTAGCACTCTCTCTATTAGTTTTCAAGAGTGATTTTAGGAAGTAATTATAAGTGAAAATAATTTGTGTGGGTCTATCGATAAATGCACTTTATTTATACTAAATTATATATGCAGGTATTCCAGATATAATGCTTGTATCAATGAAACAATTATATGCAAATTATCCAAATTGAAAAATTATTAATTATTTATCAGTAAAAAATTATGGACAATCCATGGGCATTGTAATAACTTGCTTACAGATATTAGGTTTTATAAATGTGAATAAACACAGAGCATAAACCACATAGTTAATGATTATTGAATCTATTGGTGAAGTGATAAAATTTGAAGGATTTAATAAATCCATTCTTAGTCAATGGACTAATTATTTTCAGCAATTAAATATTAATGGGATCTTGTGTTATCTGCATGTAAACCATCTTTCAAATATTAAATCATACTCAAGTGGATCTAACTTTTTTTTTCTTTGGTATAACTTTAATAATAGCTTTCTCCAAAATATAATATTACTTTTGACTTATCTGTATTTTTGATTATTTTCTTAAGCACTGATTAATATTTTTGTCATTATTTCTTCCTCTGCTTTCTTAGTCAGATGTTTTCATTTTTAAAAAATGTGTTCCATTTAATTTCTTAAGAGATTTGCAATGAAACAAATATATGTTTGCTTCATGAAAATGTGTTGCACACTAGATTTATATTCTTCATATTTCTATCATTCTAAAGTTATTCTGCCAAATTTGTTATTGTAAATGATCAATGTCATATTTTAAAAAAAAATTCACAATGTTTATGTCTTCTCTCTAAACTCATATTTATCCATATCTTATTCTATTATCACTTCCAGTCATCTCCAATAATAAAATGTCTTTAAGATGTGCATTATAAGATTGTTTTCATTATAAAACTGTTCTACCTCATCAACTGTATTGCTTGATGTAAGCACTCATAATTTACTTAGATTAATGTTTAGTTAAAATAGTTACTTTAAATTTAACTGCCATCATTCTTACATTATGAAATTTGTATATCTCAATGAATCTCATATTTTTTAATCTGGTAAAAATATTATGACAAATTTATGTTTTGAATAATTTTTATATTAAATGACTTCATAATCATTTGTCTTTCTAAATTCATTTCATCAGATCTCACATAATCCAAAAATATCACATGTGTATTTTCAATTTCTTTTTAAAGTAAGTTTATTGTCCAAATTTTATAAGTAAAGTTGTAATTATTAACTTCATATAGTTAGCATACGATTTAACAACAGAATTTTTTTAGTAGCCATCTTGTTGATCCAAATTGATTTCTCAATTAATTAGGTGAACTTTTATGTGTATGAAATTTTTCATATTTTATTAATATTTTATTTTTTATGGTTAGTGTATTTAAATCATCTAACTCATCTAATTTATTCTGGTTGAATATTTTTACTGCATTTATGAACAGGTGCATTTTTTTCAATGAGATTTCAAATTCTCTTCCAACTTGAGAACCAATGACCATTTTTCTTCCTGCAATTTTCACATGCAAAAGCAACATACAGTCATAAGATCTTAAGAATAAAAACTAAATAATGTAAATAAGAATTAAAAAAATAAAAAATAGTCACCCTTACAAATGAAAGTTCTAGAAGCAAAGATGAATGACATGTTCTACAGATATGGTATAAAATAAGAGATAACAAAAAAGTCAGTTATGATGTTTCAGAATGCCAATTCATTAGTTACATGTTTATGAAATAAAATATGTGATACAGTAAATTAAATACATAAATTCAAATAATTTTTATAAATAGTAATAACAAAAACATAAAAATAAAAATCTGGTTAGATATATTCTCACACAATAATTATTTCACATCTCACATCCCTTCTTTAATATATTTTGCTTCAGAAAAATCACCATTAGTCTACATTTTCTTCTAAGCATATTTGCTAACTTCTTATTTAAAACAGTGATCTAGCACTTTCCTAAATTAATGCATTTTCAACATAAGGTTAAGGAATTCAAGATAAAATTCAAGTATCATTATCATGTACAAATCATAACAAGTTTACTAATTATGTTTGTGCTCAGATTGACTTTAAATCTGATGTAACTGGAACTATTCAATACTACAGCTTTTTTTCCACATTAGTTGTAAAAAAAAGCTATCTTTCAAATTCTAATTGTATTCAAAAATTATTCATGGAACCAATTATTCTTTTAGTATTAAGCAATAGTTTATACTCTAAGGACTTTCTAGTTTCATAAACATTTGAGTCATTTATTAGGCATCTGGAAAAAACATCCAGTCTAAGCAGTTTTACAGTAAATGATTTTACTTTTCTTTCATGGTCCTTCTCCAAAGTTCATGTAGTTATTTGAATACTTTTCAATAAGTTATGGCTCACTAATACAACCATCGATTTTATTTCTCTATTCCTTTATTTCTCTTTCTTGGTATTCAAATTATCCCATTTGAAATCACTCTTAATCACCATTAAACAAATTTGTTCTAATAAATTGCAAGCCAAAATTTTTATCAAGATTATTAAAGTAAAAATGTTTTTCTAAGGATCCATATCAAAAGTACAATAGTAAATAAAGTTAATCTGCTAAAGCAGATAGATAAAGAATATTTTTACATTTGTTGTCTTTAAACATTTCCAGATTATCACTCATATAGGGTAGGTTAAACTTAATCTTTCTTAAGTTCTTTGTAACTTTATTTAGGGCTAATTACTTCTATTTGATAAGTTTCCAAAACAATATTTCATCATCACTGAATTTATTGTTATCATTTTCACTAGACTCAACAGCTTTCAAAAATATATGTTTTTTTCTAGATGTACCCTATGTTTTTATTTAACTTGCTTTATTATAATTTATTTAAGATCCTGTACCTTTGGTTATCTCACAATTAACTTTTAAAATGTAATTAGAATTGCACAAAAAAGCCCTAAATTCACAATTTTATAATCCTTTTTCATATATACAGTACAATGGAGATGATGACTTATACATGTAACATTATACAAAGACATTATTGCAATGACCAAATCCTGAAAAAGTGGTACATATGCAATTTAAATAAATGTTTAAAAACAATATTTTTTTAAAGATTTGGAACAATATTTTCACAATAAAACTGAAGGGCACTATGATTGGAAGGATACAGTAAAAACATTATGAAACTGTAGTTATAGAGTCAACAGATGTTATATGAATGTCCATCAACATATCCATACATGACCAAAAATAATATTGATACCACTAGCAATTACTACAATCAAGAACTTTTCTGCAATTAATCCACTAATTACTGTATGAGTGTCAAATTGAGTAAATCAGTCACATAATTAGCATTTAGACAATACTTCATTAAAACACAAATATGGCAGAAAAACATTAAATCAGGCTGGACAAAATAATTTCATGAGACATGATCTTGTTTTTAAGGGTTGAATTTTTTTTCAATCTGCATTTTTCATTTGAGTACCTATCTTTTTTCTATTTTGTTATTTTTTAATATTAACAGTAACTGATTTTAATAAATTACAAACATTAATTACAATAACATTTTTGCTATATAGCTATATATCAGTATGAAGCATTTTGAAAGTACCTCTGATGATCAAATATTTAGCTTTATCTCTATTATAATGATTATTTTTTAAGGGAATTATACATTTATTTTTAAAGGATCATTTAATGTGCATGTGTAGTTCATTTTCTGAATATCTATCTATCTATCTGTATAATAATAAATATTCATTAAAACATTCTTATATAATGATTTACTTAATTTACCTTTCAAGACTCAGACCTACTATTTAAAACCAGATGAAGCTCAAAAATTTTGTCATGTAGTTAAGAATTTTCAAAACAAACTTTCATTTCCTGCACCATCCAGACACATCTAATCTAGATATTCACTATTGCAGGAGCAAATTACATATTTCCCACTGCTGCCATCTATCATAGATTTGAATCATCTGAGATTTTAAATAATAGTAGTTATTAAATCCATATTCTGCGCTAACCTATTCATATCTTCATAACATGGATCTTTTGGATCTAATGCATTTTCCATCCAGAAATCACTCTTTACTCTTTTTTGCTATCAAAGCTTATTTTGAAATTCAATTATCAAATTGCCTCTCACATTACACAATGCTCTATAGGAGCAAACTCTATATATTCTGCCCCTGTGCATCATCTATTGTAAGCTACTATTTAGCATCTATTAATTACTAAGTTTATAATAAATTACTGTGGAGTAATTAAATGTAAAGCTTTATGCATGCTGATAGTTATGGTATTTTATTATTATTATTCAGTATTAGTGGAAAATTGTTTGAAGGTTTTTTCAAAAGTTAAAATTAATAGACTAACTCCATCTATTGTTATACTTTGGTAACTCATTTTCAAACAAGTTATTGACCATTGAATTAGATGACATTGGATGTTAAGAAGAAAAAAATTATAGCATCATTTTATTCTTAAAAGTTTCAATTTTTTTTATTCTAAAATATATGGAACATTATATTAAATCCTATTAAAATATGCTTCATGCAATGTAGTTCAAATAGTACTCTAAACATTGAGTATGCTTTGCAAAACCCCATAAACACAAATAAAAATAAAGAAGGTAAAATAGCACTGTATAGTTGTGAATATAAAATCATCATAAAGGAATGAAAAAATTTTGTCTGCATTATTTAGAAATGAAACATAGCTTAAAAATGAAAAACATGCATAAAATCAAATATATATAAGGTTTAATATGAAAGGGCTTCCATAAATTTTTATATTTGAATGATTTTGGATTGAGAACAAATAAAAAATGTTGGCATGTATGAGCGCACAAATTTTTTTTAAGAACAAGTTAATCTGATTTTTTGCACTTACGACTAATAATTTTTCGAAGAATTCTTTTTTTTATTTATTTAATTAGGATCCCCCCCTCCCAGTTGTTAGTAATACATTGACTTTTCATTCATTGTATGTCAAAATATTAGCTGCTTTTGTAATTTCTGGATTATGTTTAAAAACATTATCTTATAAGTGAAGGAATTTTGCAGATGTACTTTTAGTTGTGAATTCAAATTCATAAAAATGTACTAGTTATATTTTCTCTTTTATTAAATAGTACATGTTTCATCATGATAATATTCCACATCCATAACTGCAACAAATAGCTTTTTATATTAAATGTTGATTATTAATTATAATTAAAAAGAACTCTTACTTGTTTTCAATAATATCACTTAAAGAAATTTTAAAAAACATCACATGATCACCATTTCTTATGCTTGTTCATAACTGTTATTAAAACAGGCAAAACTCTCCATACAGTAGTGCCATTCAGTGCAATCCAGAGTAATCAATGGATGCAAAAAGGCTTGTGCATAAAATCTCTATCTAGTGCCTACTCATCCAATATCCCCAGACTAGTTTCTGACTTGTAGCTCTTGTCAGTGAGGAACCTTGGATTTGAGAGCACTGACGAGGGCCACAAGTCAGAAACTAGTCTGGGGATATTGGATGAGTAGGCACTAGATAGGGATTTTATGCACAAGGCTTCTGATTTTCACTGATTACTCTGGCTTGCATTGATTGGCACTATTGTATGGAAAGTTTTGCCTGTTTTAATAAAATTTAAAAAAATAAATCATATATAAATTCATTACTATTGTTTATCAAAGATAATGTAGAATGATTAATGAGTTCAGTATATACATTATACTTGTATTTAACTATTATTTATGAAAATATCATTGTCTTTTTATTACCACTTTGTCATGGTTTTAGATCTTGTGGATTGAAGACAGTGAATTCAAATGCTTTTTGCTAAAGCTGAAGTCAGTAAAAGTTGTATAAACATAATTTTCTTTTGGCATTGCATATTAAATAGTCAACATGAAAAAGTACTTTTGATATTTAGCCTTTATTGAAAATATCCTTTATTAAAAAATATTTATCAGCATATAATTTGGTGTACTATTGAATATGGTCACTGATTAGATTGACTAAATTGAAATTTTATTGCTTGAATCTAGCAAAATTTAAACATCTAAGAAAATGTTATTGCTAAACTGAAGTCCTTTGAAGTGTCTTGTTTCTATCTGTTTTTAAGCAGGAACAGAATTGTTATATAAACCAAAGACTTTCATCAGAGGTTTAACGGCAAAAAAATATGTAGCCAATTGAAAGTGCATGATTGTGGATATTGTTGCAGTTAAATTTTTCATATGTGAATTACAATGTTATTTACCAGGAAAGACAAATCTTTAAATATTCTCTTTGAAAGCAAATTGATAAATAATTTTTTTTTTTCAATGTGAAATGCTAATTAATAATTTAAAAACTAATCCTAAGTGTACATCTGTTTCATGTTGATATTTTTTTTCAAACTTTCATCAATGAAATTTAAATTTTATTAAGTACTATCATATATTAATTTTATCCATTTATTATCAGAAGTATTTTAAGTAAAAAGCTTATTTTTGTGTTATTAATAGCTATGCAGGATTTGTTCCTGGCATAAGAGATAGTAGAGGGGATACTTATGGTCATCTCACTGCAAAATATTTCCAAGATCTTCGTTGTGAGGATTCAACTAAAGCTAGTTCATTCTTTAAAAGAGGAGGTAGTTATCCTACATGGTTTAGTCAGAATCCGGATTTGGTATTAAGCAAGAAAATACGAGAGTGGAATTGCTGCAAAGCTCATCCTTTATATACCTTGACTCATGCCAATTATGATGAACTAGAAAAAATTAATAGTTTTAAAGAGGTGAGTGTGAGATTTTGATTCCATAGAAATGTCTAATAGCTTAAGTTGTATTTAAAAATGTTAAAAGCTATAATTGATTTGAGACACAAAATTGTGAAATACTTTAGTAAATCTCCACAAACTATTGTAAGGACAATATAATTTTATTATTTTTAGCTAACCTTAAGTCATTCATCTTCAATGAAATTCAGTCAAAGGCCTCATTTTTAACAATGTATCAATGAGTTTTGCTAACTATTATACACACTCACATATATATATATATATATATAGGCAGATAGATAGTTTTTTACATATAGTTTTCTTAACATAGTATGGGGCTACCACTGTAATAAATTTAGGTTCCCTTTTTATAATTTTTAAACAGTGTCTAGAATGTTATATCATTTTTATAGACAAAAACTTTGCATTCTTAGAGATGTATAATAAATGAATAACCTCTCTACTTGTTTAAAAATGACCTACAGAACTCAATAATATTTAGGTGGAGTGTTTGGGGAAGACAACATCATTCTGAATTTTATTAAATCAATATTTGACTGCATGGAATATATAATTGAAGCATCAATATCTTTGGGAGAAAAGGCACCATTGTTTAAAAAATAATTTTTGTTCCAAGGGATTAAGCTGCTTTTCAAAATTCTTTTAAAATCTGCATTTGTGATATATCCAAAAAGAGTAACAATTTAACCAAAAGAATGTCATAAAATAGATATACAAATCATGATAATTCTTTTATAATGTTCCCAGATTTTAAAAAAAAAAAAGACAGTCTGGATTTTGGGGAGATCATTTTCATCCCACAAAATAAAATACATTATAAGTATTACATATGCTGATATTAAGCATATATCGATCCTACACTTAGGCAAGATAAGAAAACACACTAATCATAATAAACCTATGTTACAATGTATACTTCGATCAATATCTGAAACCAATGGACATGACAGCATAAAAGTATAATAATTTTAATTCTAATGAAGGAACATTCAAAAGCACTAGGTAACACATCATCTTCAACTAAATAAAGTGGATGTGCTATTAAAGAATAACTGTTACTAAATTACTAAATTAATATAATATAAATTCTGTTGACCCTTTAAAAAAGAAATATCTTGTTATAGCATGTATCTCTTTTTAGAGTTACTTCTGATAAATTTAAATATGTATTTTACCTGTTAAATAAATATAAAATATTTTTCTTTTAAGTACCTAACATGCAAAATTTATATCTGTCATTGCATTTAATAAATTGGATGCATTTCCTAAGTACTACTTCATCTTAAATACAAACTTATCTGAGGTAATGATAGTAAGACCTAGACTTATCATTGCAAAAATCATTAAAATATTACATGACAGATATATCCTAGCATACATTAATATTATAACAGAAAATAAAATTTTAAAAAATTAGTTTTTCCCAAAAAAAAAAAAACATTAAATAAACAAATGCATATTATCTCATTAGCAGAACTTTTTCTGTTGATCTGTTTGTCCAGGTGAAGAGTTTTCATCCCATAAAATTTTACAAAGCACTTAAAGTAATAAACACATTTTTTTTCTTCCTTTAATAAAAAGTTTTCTCTTGTTTAGCAATTTTAATAATAATCATGTAAAGAAAATTATAATAGAACTGAAGATTAATTCTCACTTGAATTATACTAATAAAATTTTGGATCCAAGAAAAGAAAATGAATATTCTAGCATATATGATAAACATATACATTATTTATTGACTTCATGTATAATTAGCTAGCTTACTTATGGATGAAAATGTGCATTTTTCTGAGAGATTATTATGATGATAACTGCAGTTGACTTTATAGCATATATGAAGTTTTAAGAATTCCACTTTGTGCATAGTATAACATATATTTGAATTTTATTATTAAGTCACTAAAGATATTTAGTTCTCATTCACAATCTTAGAATTCGATTTTCCAATAGTAATTTTTCCTTTAAGAATGCATGTGTATAATTTCACACTTATTTCACAAGAGTGGTTCTTTTTCTATTTAAAAAAAACATGCAGATGTATGATAGCTTAGTATTATTATAATTATTAATTTCTTTCTTTTTTAAACAATTCTTAGCAAACAAAAACACATTTTAATGTATAAGATAGCATGATTTAAAATGCAGACAACTTCCTTAGAATGAGCACTAAATTGTTTCTAATTCTTCTTTCTTTTCTTTTTAATATTTCTTTTACTTAATTTTTTTAGGTACCAGGAAAATATTAACCAAGAACAGTTCATTAAATAATTAGTTTTTACTTGGAAAATATTGGTTTTCCTTAATTTAAATAGAATAGGACTTTGCCTGATCCTTTTAATTAATTTGTTCATTTTTTTAACTTTGGTAAAAAACTTTAACTTTCAAGAAGCAATCAATTTTAAATGTACAAAGTTTTTAAAGTGTAGAGAATAGCATAAAATTACAGAATGTCTTACCAGGGTATTTATTCTTCCATCATCAATAAAATATCAATTATCTTGCCAATTCTTGTTTAAAAACTAAAAAAAATAATCTTACAAAATTTTGGACTGTTAAACTTTTTTTAAAGATAGAAGCAGACTATTATAAAAAATGATTTCGAGTATGAAATTGGTCATTCTTTCAACTCTAGTGACCTCTTCCAAGAAAAAAAATAATCACTTGGTTATGACATAAACAAAAAAAGGAAAAAATTATTACAATCATATAGTTTTCAGTATTATTTAAATGGATTACAAAGTAGTTTAATAATGAAAATAATAAATACATTTAAAACCAACAATAATTCTGTGATTTCAATTCTTCATAAATTATTTTCCACAAATGAATTTACCAGAAGTTACTGTTCTTTAGAATAAGACATCTTAAAATTATTTAATTGACATTTATGTTTTTCTTTTCTTCTCTACCCATCTAAAAACCAGCTACAGCTTATTGTATTTGTTTTACATTATATTAATTTGCTCTAATAAACAATATCTTAATTAAATTATTCATGTTCTTTTAAAAACATGATATTGCATTAGGGAATATATTATTCATTCACACAAACCATGTCTGGGTGAATGAACAACATACCTTACTAACCAATTATTACTATTGTTATTTTATCTTTTTATTTTTCTTAAAGAATAGCATTGATTTCATGCAGAAATAATGCTAAATAAATCCAAGTGCCAAAAGCACTGGGTTACAATATATATATATATATATATAGCACTGGGTTACAATATATATATATATATATATATATATATTCTAACTATCAAAAAAAATTTGAAAAGGAATTTTTTACTGGTAAACGAATAAATGTATATATTGCGATTTCTCACGAAGTTATATTTTACTAAATGAATAGATTTTGTTAAACGAATAAGTTTTGGGCTAGGGGATCAATGTTTAATAGACTTCCACATTGTAGCCATTTCTAACAATTAAAAATATCTAAGTGTATTATTGTATTTTTGAAATATGAAAATTTAAGTATATTATAATTTAACGACAGATGCATTTCTCAAGTATCAATTAAATATGCAATGCATCAATTATATATATTCTATTATAATAAGTATAGATTAAACAATTTCTAAATATAGATTTAATCTAATAATTTCTCAAATATAATGCATAGACTAATATATTTCCTATGTATAAATTAAATATAACCTTTTTCGTGCGGCCGCGTTACAGGCCAATTGTAACTATACAAAATCAATTCAAACAAATAAAAAGTTATTCTTTATTTTGTTAACTTTATATAAACTTATTAAAGTAACATGAAACGCATTTTGCAATCTCTCAATCAGTCATCCACAATGAATTTTAAACATAACTAAACGATTGGGAGAGCTTCCAAATATCATATATATTATTGGATAGTTTAAGCTAATTATAACCTTATTATAACCAATGAGAATTTTATTCAAATGATCGCACATCCACATTATGGATTAATTATATTATATTCAAACTATATGGCATTTACACATTTGCAGATAAATTGCATGCCATATACAACATTTTAAGAATGGATCGATGGATACTTCATCATTCCCAGCTGACATTATTTCTGAGGCCTACTGATATGATGATGATGATACAGAACATTTATAAGCTTAATTGCCAGGGCGCCAAATTGCAGCTCCAATAAAATATAGAGGTTAAATCGCAATTCAATACTCTTAGTAATAATATTTCATGAATGGGTTAATACATAATTAATTTAGAGAACACTGAGAACGCATTAAAATTGACAATATTAATATCTTTAAGAATTCCAGGCTATTCTCAGCATAATCCCATTCACTATGATTAAAGCTACAATTAAATTTTATTCTAATTATAAAGTTCTATATTCATCTCCACCTTCCTGATCCACCCCTTCATCAATTTCATGTCCATATGTCTATTACACTATTGTTTATTTTATCATTAAATTTTACATCTTTGCTAGCTCATCTCCTCTCATTCTAATCCCTTCTCAGGGTTTTTCGAACAATTAGGTGTGGAAATCGAATAAGCTGCGATAGGTTATTGGCAATAAACTCTCCTCTCTTGATCGCCTCTAAGGTGATCTCAGTTGTCTTTAATGCAATCTAATATCAATTTACATTAAAACTGGAATATTTTAAGATTATTAAATCTTTATAAACACATCATAAAACATAGTCACAATTATAACAAAACCATATAAAATAAAATGTGTCTAGAGGAGTTTGAATACAATGGATGGGGAAAGGATTTTATGCCCACCCTCTGCACTCGCTATCACTCAATACTATCTCTATTCTTAATTTATATTTAAACAATATTAAATTATTGGGTAATTTTATGCATTTAAAATTAACCTTTTAAATAGTTTTACTAAATATTAATTATGTACATGATAATTCAAATATTCATAATAATATTATATTGATGTATGATTGGATTGGAAACATCTAGATAATAATAACCCACAAAAACATGGAGACACGCGCAAATTTTATTTAAAACAAATAACAAATTTTATTTGACAAACTATAATTCAATCAATACAAAACATATACATTACATTATATCTACACTTTCTTTTTACCTTAAATATAGTAAATACCAATTTCTTCCCGTTTTCAATGCTTTCTCTTTTTATTACAGATATATTGTAGAAAATACATAATCGATTTTTCCCCTAATTAAATTTAATAATTTTATTTAATAAATTTAAAGTTTATATTCCCTTGCAAATTTCTTAATCTTATCCAATCATCCTGATTAAATATTCTTTGGCCCTAATCTTTACGACAGAGATATCTTAATAATAGTAAGACTAAGTTATTGCAAATAAATTGGCATTAAGATCAAACATCATCCTAGTGCACTCTCTATGTTCATCTTCTTATAACATAATATTTTAACAATACTACCTTTCCAGTGAAGTTCTCAGCTAGCCATGTAAATATTTATTAAATACATTTATATACGCATTGCTCATGCCAAATCATTTGTAAGTTTTATTTAACCCTTAACAGTTATTAACTTAATTATGTTGGCTCGTATGCTAAATCAAATCTACAAAAACGATATTCAAATACACCAATTGCACATACGTTATTTGCATTCATTCAGACATTAAATTGAGTTTGCGACCTGGTATCCAATACTTATAATAATGCTTATCATGGCTATCCTCTCATACACACATAAGGAATATCAAATATTAATATGAGGCAGGAGTGACCCAAATAAGAGAGAACCTTTTCACTAAGGTTGAGATAGGCTAGGATTTTTATCGCTAGTCATATAAAAACATAGGTATACCAAATACCTCTGGCCATCAAAATAAGAAACCTTCTTACGGTGTAGAGAATACTCAAGTGGGAAAACTATTCCACTGGGTTCAAATACTTTTAAAAATATAGCATATATCTCAGTGAGTTAAACTTCACTGAATTGGTGGAGATCTTTGTCTATCCACACACATACAGGTCGAAACATCAAATTATACAAGTAAACTTTCACAACTTTAATATTCTCACAAATTAGGGTACTGGAATATGAACCCATAAATTTCCCAAGCATAAATCAGCTTGTTTCTGGCCTTAAATCTATGATAACAATAATAATAAGCAATAAGAAAAGCGCACAAAATTCTCAAAACTATTTCCATGCACTTTTATATTAAAAAAAAATAAAAATAAAAATGATGATGATACTCAATAGACAAGCAATTCATTTATAAGTCTAAACATTTGATAATACCTTCTGATGCTAATAATAATATCTCTTAATTGTTTTTTTTTTTTTTTAAATTGAGAAAAAAAATTGTTTGTAAAGCATTTTAAATAAGGCATATAAACTTCACCCCCCCCCTAAATGACCATAATAACAAAAGCATTTAAATAAACATATAAAATCATCTGAAATCAATTTCTACCCCCAAAATAATACAATAGTAATTACATGAATTAATTTTAAAATAGACGATATATGTGATATACACTACAAAGAAAGAAATTCATTTTATATATATATATATTAAATGTCCTACACACATAAAGAGTGAATAATAATAATAAAAAAAAAATTATACTTATATAAGTCTTTTAGTAGGTGTTCTTCCAGGCTCCTGATTTCTACTTCTCCTTTTTTTTCTCCTTGACCAGTTTATGAGAGCATATAAGTCCCTCTTATAAAAAGTTATTTTGATAGAGTTCAGTTCCTTTTCTCTCATATATACAGTTTTTATTTTGCTGAATGCATTCCTCATTCCCAACTCTAGGTAGATTACCTTTAAACTTTGTAATTTTCTGCAAGTTTCAGTTAAATAGCCTTCATTTAACTTTTTCACAATATCAGTCTGTTTTTGTTTGTCCTTTTACAATTTTAATTTCATTTTGTAGATTTAAATTGACTTATATATGCATCAAACTTTTGACTTTTAAATTTTACTATTTGCATATATCTAAATGATATTAAACTCAAATTTTAATTTCTGTGGTTTAAAGTTTTATTACCATCTGCTGAATAGCTGACTTTTGGAGGTTCAAGTTGTGTGTGCCCACTTAAAATTTACTCACTATACATTGTTATATTCAGCCAAATTATTCTGAAGAGACAAAGTACAATAAAAATGATTTTCAATTTTATAACACAGTTTTCTTTTTAGTCAATGAAGGAAAACTGCTACAGATAAGTTTTAAAAATACAAGCCAGTTTAAAATAAAAAGCCCCCTTGTCTTTTTTTCTCCTTTAACACAGCTTTTATAGACATCCACCTGTGTTTATTATCTTTATCATTAATTGGCATGTTACCCCTTCTCAATCAATTTTAACCTTTTGCCCCCTAAGAAAAATAAGGCACAAACTTTATTTCAAACAGATACAATTAATTTTACAATCTAACAATTAATTGCCAATTAATTTTTGACACTCTGACACACCAGACTATCGCTAATGGTCTATTAATGGTCCACTTAAATTCCTTAGTGAGATCTGTCTTTTAAGGAATGATAATTAACTGAGTAAGATAATACCAACACTAAAAATAATCTTACTTTTTCCCTTTAATAGTGAAACCAAATATCTATTGCAGCTGTTTCAAACTCAGACTTTATATTAAATTTGGCTGCTAATAAACTTATTTAAAAGATTTTAATTTCTTATTTAAAATTGCTTTACAATGTGTAAGAAATGATTATTCATTGTAAATTGTACAATCCAGATTTACAATTAAATTATATATACACACACATCACAGGTATATACTTTTCTTTAAATTTAGATTTTTAATGCCTTAATCTTTATTTATTACAACTATTCTACCTATATTATTATTTTTTTTATTTACTTTCATGAATTATTTATTTCCAACCTAGCATATGATAATGACTATTCATCCTCACTATCCTAATGTAGTTTTTAATAGTCACACACCTCCCTATCAACAAATGTGTAAATCTTGCTTTTTCTAATATTTTCTTAATATCAATTCAACCCATAAATTACAACAAAAATAATCCTCTGGCTATAAACACATTAACAATAAATTTTTAGATTGCTTACTAGTTGAACATACACAATCCCTTATAAATATGGGTTCAAACTTGGTCTTGGCTTAAATTTTCTTATTACAGAGAAAAAAAATACATATATTATGATGAAAATTTGGATGGAACCTTCTCTTTCATAGCTAACTTACAAAAATGGAGCCTTGGACAAATCCAAGGGCTACAATATATATATATTCATGAGTTATAGATATAAATGATATATTTTGCATGTCCTTCCATTCATGAATGATTTTGATTACAAATATAATGGTTTTAACTTGATCACACATGCTTTAACTGAGTGATGAATAGAATACTTATGATAGTTTAGAGATGCTAAAAACAGTGTTTCATAACAATGTTAATGTTCCAACAATAGAAAAAACAGGTACATAAAATTTAAAAAATAAAATAAATGTCAGCTTAATCTTCAGAGTAAAGTGCTTTTAAAAAATTCTTCCAAATTGGTGAATGTTTGTGTATGCTATCATGTTTGCTAATACAATCTAATCTTTTAAGTATTTCAATGGCATCTCTGTCACATCTGGAGAGGATCCTGATATTAGAGATATCAGTATTGTGACCTGAATCCATAGCACAAAGGGAGAATGCTGATAATAATGATTATTCTTGACTGTATTAATAAGTTCATCTCTTCTAGTACTGATGTGATAATTGCTCCTATTCACATAAGAAGTTTTACAATGCCACATAAAATTTCATAAATTCCAGAGGGATTGCGTGTTTAGGATTGGCTAAAATGTTACTAATTTTTTTGATAAGTAGCATATTACATTGTAGCATTTAATAATATGTTTAATATTTTTTGTAGTTCCTTATATATAAGGAACCCAGATTCTAGTTGTTTCTTCATCATTTTGTTTCTTATTTGATTTATTTTGGGCTTGAATTAAGGCTTTCTATATAATTTTATTATTATGTCCATTAACTAATAAAACATTATTTATATGATTTATTTCTTCCTTCATATATGATTTATCTGAAAGGTCAATTGCTCTTTTGAAGAGAGTTTTGGCTATAAAAAAATCTGAGTTGGATGATGAAGTGATGAAAATTGTTTTTGTGTGTTTTTTTTTTAAAAATAAAACTGAAAATGATAAACGATTATTTTGTTTCTTTATGGTGATTATTTTCAGTTTTCAAAAAAACCACACACAAAGACAATTTTTATCATATCATCATCCAATTCAGATTTTCTTATAGCCAAAACTCTTTTCAAAAAAACAATTGACCTTTCAGATAATCATATCTGAAGAAAGAAATAAATCATATAAGGTATAATGTTTTATTACCTAATGATTATAATAGTAAAAGTATACACCAAGCTTTAATTCAAGCCCAAAATATTCAAAATAAAAAACAAAAAGAAGAAACAACTATTAAAATGTGCGTTCATTATATAAAAGAAACTACAGACAATATTGGGCTTATTTTAAAATGCTACAATATAAAAACACTATACATTACTTATCAAAAAAATTAGTAACATTTTAGCCAATCCTAAATATTCAATTCTTTTGAGGCTGATATACTTTATAAAATTTCATATGCATTTGTAAAGCTTCTTGTGTAGATAAAAGCAGTCATTGCAACAGTGCTAGAAGAAATAAATTTGTTCATGCAGCTAAGCAACACTCATTATTATCAGTACTGTCACTCCATGCTATTGATTAAAGCCACAATATTGATTTTTCTAATACCAGGATCCCATCCAGATGTGACATTCTACATCAATGTAAGATCATACAAGTCATTGAGATATTCACAAGATCAAATTGTATCAACAAATTGTTATGACACATGCAAACTTCCTCTTATTTGGAAGAATTTATTTTTAAACACATTACTCCATAGGTTTTCTGACATTTATTTATTTTGTTTTTAATTTTCTATATATTTATTTTTCTATTGGTAGAACTTTAATATAATTCATTGTTTCCAGTGCATCTACAATCATCTTTATAATATTCTGTTCATCACCCAGTTGATTGCTTGTGTGATGAAGTTGAAACATTGGTATATTGTAATAAAAGTCATATTTTCTGGCAACATCAAAGGCAAAAGTTATCTCTGCTTATATAGATATAATTTCCTTATTTCTATTTTTTATTATAATAATCCATGAAAATATTTAATTCAACATCTATATATATATTTAAACTATCAAAGAATTTATTTAAAATAATAAATGTTTTACCAACTAAAGTAGTACTAATACTAAAAGTAAGTTCGTGTATTGCTTAGATATTAAAAGGTGCATGAACATAGTCTTTGATTTTTATTTTATTTAAATAAAGATTGTAGTTTTGAGGATATCAGATTGAAACAGAAATGTCATCTCAAAAATCGGAAAATTATGAGAGTTGGAATCCTAATATTAGGAAATAAATCTCTATGCATGCTATCTATTAGCAATAGTTTGGCATAAGAGTCAATTAGACTATTATATTTGTGTGTGTGTGTAAGAAAAAACAATTTATAAGAAAATGATCTAATGTCTCTACTATGTTCATAAAATTTCATTTATAATAAACAAAAGTATTAGTAAGTAAAGCAGATAGATATCTCTTAATTATAAAATCCAAATAGTTGTTAAATAATAGAATAAATTGAGATAATAGCTTTAGATTTTTTAATATTGATTGTTTCACGGGATTTTTAATAAATTTATTACTTAAAAATTAGTATTACTTGAATTTTTTATATACAGAAACATAATTATTCATATGTTTAACTAACCTATTTTTATTGATGTGGAAATGTTGAAGATTATTTAATTAAAGTGATGTTGATTAGGACTGTACTATTAAAGTATTGTTCACCTATTTCATTCAGTAACTAGTTTTGAAATGAATAGTTTTATACTGCAAACTTGTTGAAATAGAATGAATTTAACATCATAGAATCTTTTGATCAGTAAGAGCATAGAATGAATACTCATTTATAGACAAGTCACTTTTTCTATAATCATTGTATTTGGTGATTCAAGAATGAATAATAAGTCTGTATTAGTAAACAAAGATTTCTAGAAGATAGAGAATTAGAAGTGGCAGAAAGATTTTGTTTTCAAATAAAAAAAATTGGAAAGTGAAAAATAAAATTCTGCCTTGCAGACTATTAATTGAAATATAGCCCTGCATGGTATGGCATAGTTGGTAGCAGATTTAAATTGGGAGATCCTAGGATCAATTCTAATTCACAGGTGTAGTGCTCAATCTTCTTTTCAATTCCTAATGTCATATGCCTTTTTTTATTGTGTTAACTTGCTTTTTTTCTTATTACTATTTTTTTTAGGAAAGACAAACATTTCTTTCAATTATTATTAATTTGTTGATGCAACTATTATGTGTAGAAATTAGATGAGTACATGACTCAGCAGCAAATATTCCAGTTTCAATTTTTGACTGTGAAATTAATATCTTTGATTCAGCACTTGAGATAGAATCGATGGACTACTATAAGTGCTATTGTTGCATTAGATCAAATTTCAGAACGATAATTTGCAAAAATCTTTTAAATTGTTATGAATAGCAATACTAATTATTACTCACAGATTGAGATGTATGACATTGACAAGTGTAGATATCATAAATAATTTATTATGAAAAATATCTACAATATCATTGAATTGTAAATAATAAAAAAATCAATGAAAACTAACACATTTGTTTTCAAATTTGCATATTTTCAAAAATGCAAGTACTAATAACTTTATTAAATAGTCAGCTGTATTATGGATGATTTATCAGTTTTACAATTACATCCTTAGTCTTCATGTAATATTTAAAAAAACACATCATGGAGATTCAAAATGGCATGCCATTTAGAATTATCTGGATTGCATTTCAATACTGCCATTGATAAATATTCATTATGTAATCTATTATTTAAATTGCCTGAGGGCTTATAATATTTATAAATCCAAGTGATAGTTTGATTATAACAATTTCTTCAAGTGTCCAAATTAAGATTGATTTAAAAATCTTTTGCCTTGAAAAACACTTCACCAATTTACTAAACTAGGCAAAAATAATTGAATTATCAGTGATAATAATCAGTCCTATAGGATTATGCAAACGACATATATTTACACTATTATTTATTCAGAGTTTATGATGAATAATTCTAATTATAAGCACAGTGTTGATATGTTGATCTGATTGAGGCTGAGAAGAACTCAGCTGCATAATTATAGTATTATTCCTACTTCTAAAAATAAAGGGAATCAATGAACTATCCCACCTATAATAGCAAAAACCGCACCTATAGACAAAACATAATGAAAATGTGCAACAACATAATAAGTATCATGTAAAACAATATCCAAAGAAGAATTTGCTAAAACAACTCCAGTTATTCCACCAATAGTGAATAAAAAAATAAATCCTATTGCCCACAATAAAGCAGGCCCAAACATCATCTTTACTCCATGTAAAATAGCTAACCAACTAAATACCTTAATCCCTGTTGGGACAGCAATAATTATTGTCACTGCCATAAAATAAGCCCGAGTATCAACATCTATACCAACCATAAACATATAATGTGCCCATACAATAAAACCTAATAATCCAATAGATAACATAGCATAAATCATTCCTAATGAACCAAAAGAGTCTTTTTACCACTATAATGATTAATAATATGAGAAACTATTCCAAATCCTGGAAGGATTAAAATATATACTTCTGGATGACCAAAAAATCAAAATAGATGTTGATATAAAATAGGATCTCCAAGCCCAGCAGGGTCAAAAAATGATGTATTTAAATTACGATCAGTTAACAATATAGTAATTGCACCTGCCAATACAGGTAATGATAATAACAATAAAATTGCTGTAATTTTTACAGATCAAACAAACAAAGGAACTCGTTCAAAAATTATCCCAAATGTTCACATATTAATTACAGTTGTAATAAAATTTAATGCTCCTAAAATAGAAGATACCCCAGCTAAATGTAATGAAAAAATTGTCAAATCAACAGAACCTTCTCTATGAGTTAAATTTCTAGATAAAGGAGGATAAACTGTTCATCCAGTCCCAGCCCCTCTTTCAACCATTGAAGATCTTAACAATAAAAAAAAAAAGAAGGAAGTAACCAAAACCTTAAATTATTTAACCAAGGAAACGCCATATCAGGAGCACCTAATATTAAAGGTACTAATCAATTTCCAAAACCACCAATTATAATAGGTATAACTATAAAAAAAATCATAACAAAAGCATGAGCCATAACAATAACTTTAAATAATTGATCATCCCCTAATAAATTTCCTATCACTATTAATTCTGTCCGAATTAATAAACTCAAAGAAGTTCCTACCATTGCTGATCAAACCCCAAAAATAAAATATATTGTTCCAATATCTTTATGATTAGTAGAAAATATTCATCGCAATAAAATCAAATTATTCCAATAGGAATAACAAATAATATTACTATTATCAAAACATGTAATCACCAATCCAAAATTTTTTTTTTTTTTTACTTTTAAATAACATAATGACCTTATTGTCTCAAACATTATTCTAACATACATTAAACGAACATAATAATATAATCCAATCAACATCCCTATTAATATTATTAATACCAAAATTTTCTCACCCTTCAACATCAAAATATTTAATACAATAATCTTAGAGAAAAATCCACTAAAAGGTGGAAAACCACCTAAAGAAAGTATTCTTAATAAAACAATCCACTTCTCAAGCTTAGAAAAATAAATAAATATTTGATTAATATAAACGATCCCTTTTAAATAAAATAAAATACAAAACATTATTATTATCATAAAATAAAATGAATAATAAATCACCCAAACAGAATCCCTCAACATAATAGAAACAATCATCCAACCAACATGACCAATAGATGAATACGCAAATAAACTACGTATTATTACCTGATTAAATCCTCCAATCCCACCAATCATCACTCTTAATATTACCCTAAATACTAAATAGATCCTAAACCGTAATAAATATCTCATAATAAATAAAAGTCCAAACTTTTGAACTGTTATTATTAAAAAAATATTTAACCATCTCAAATTTTCTAAAACACCAGGATACCAAAAATGAAAAGGTGCTGCACCAATCTTCAACATTATTGATATTCAAAAAATATATCCCATTACATCATAATAATAATAACTTATTAATAATATAGTCCTTAAAAAAAACCCAATTAATAAAACAATAGAACCAAATACCTGAATAATAAAATACTTAACTGCCCTTTCATTCATATTTTTAACCTCTCTAATTAAAATAGGAATAATACACAACATATTCAACTCTAAACCAACTCAAATAAAAATTCATGACCTTATTCTTATTTGAACTAGTAAACTAAATACTAACAAAAAATAATATGGAAAATTCATAAGTGTTTGACACTTAAACTTTTGAAGTTTAAATTATAGTTCACTATAAGCTAAAAAAGCTTTTGAATTCATAATTCAAAAATAATCAAATAAGTTAATAAAACTAAAAGCCTTCAAAGCTTTAATTAATCCAAAAGATATAAGTATATATTACATTTAATTTCCAATTAAAAATATTAATAAATTATTAAAAACTCAGATTTCAATAACAACATATGCAATGGAAACAAATGCAAAAACAACAAAAGATACTCAATATATCTAATAGATTTTATACAATTTAAATTAAAAAATATCTGCCCATGCTGCATATATGAATATAAATATATACTATATACAGCACCAAAAAATGAAATAAAAACTAACAAACCAATTCTAATATTATTCCAAAACACTAAAGAATTAATAATACCAATCTCTCTTAGTAAATTCAAAGAAGGTGGAGCTGCTATATTAGCAACAACAAACAAAAATCAAAATAATCTTAACCTAGGAAATAACCTCATCATTCCTTTAGAAACTATCATTCTCCGAGAATGAAAGCGCTCATAAGAAATTCTTGATAAACAAAACAAACCAGAAGAACAAAGTCCATGCCCTACCATTATTCAAATAGCTGCATTAATTCTCCACTTACACATAACAAAAACTGACCTAATTATTAACCCTATATGTCCAACAGAAGAATAAGCAATTAATGCTTTTAAATCAACCTGTCAAATACAAATTATTCTAGTTATAATTGCCCCAAACAATCTAAGACAAATAAAAAACTCACTAAACTTAACTGAAATTCCTTTAAAAATTATAGAAAACCGAATAACACCATAACCTCCCAATTTCAACAAAACTCTAGCTAAAATTATTGACCCAGAAATAGGTGCCTCTACATGAGCCTTTGGTAATCAAATATGAACAACATATATTGGTAATTTAACCAAAAAAGCCAACATACAAATAATTCAATATAATATCATAAACTCCCTCATTAAAAAATAACTTTTCATTAATACAATAATAGATATTCTTCCTATTCACCAATACATCCCAATGACTCCTATTAATAATGGGAAAGAAGCAAACAAAGTATAAAATAATAAATATAACATAGCTTGTAGACGTTCAGATTGATAGCCTCAACCTATAATTAAAAGAATTGTAGGAATTAAAGTAAACTCAAACAAAACATAAAACACTAAAATATTCAACGCAACAAAAGTATAAAAAAAACAGCATTTAAAACCAAAACCATTAAACAAAGATAATTCTTATTAACATCTATCAACAAAATTTTTATCCTAGCAATCATTATTAATACACATGTTAACATTCTTAATATTGTTAATGGTATAGACACCATATCACCACCAAACCCATCAGAAATTCTTGAAACAAACATGTATAAATTCAATTTAGTAATTAAAAAACTACTATAATAATCAATATTACATTTAACATAAACTCTCAACGTATTACCTTAAATATTCACATAATAATTAATATAATAAATATTATTAAAATTTCTATCATCTTACAATTCTCAAACTATTAAATAAGTCATTACCATGACTTCGAATTAACCTAACCATTAATGATAAACCTAAACTAGCCTCACAAGCAGTTAAAGTTAAAAAAACTAAACTTAAAAATAATTATTTACCTAAAAACACCAGTTATGATATTATAACTCAAAAAATATTCAATATAATAAATTCTAATCTTAATAACATTGACAACAAATGTAATAACACCAACAATAATAAATATAATTGGAATTAACATCTTTAACTGAAAAATCATTTATCTTAGACTTCCAAAGTCTATATATTCACCTATAAGAGTTCAATCTACTCATTAAAAAACTTCATGTGGTCCTTTCGTACTAACACAAAATATCTGAAGATAGAAACCAATCTGGTTTACACCGATTTGAACTCAGATCATGTAGAAATTTAATAGTCGAACAGACTAATTTACACAACAACATCGAGGTCATAATCTTCTTTGTAAATAAGAACTTTTAAAAAAAATTATGCTGTTATCCCTATAGTAACTTATTCTATTATTATTAATAATAAATCAATATTTATCAAACAATTTTTCAAAAGAAAATATACTCTTTTGTTTCCCCAACAAAATAATTATATTAAAGCTTAATAGGGTCTTCTCGTCCCTCAATTTCATTTTAGTCTCTTCACTAAAAAGATTATTTTTAATTCTTAACTTAAGAAAGAATTGCCCCATTTATCCATTCATTCCAGTCTTAATTTATAAGACAAATGATTATGCTACCTTAGCATAGTCATAAATACCATGGCAATTTAATGCTCATTGAGCAGACAATACCCTAAATATTTTCATAAAGCTATGTTTTTGATAAACTGATGAAACAACTTTTGCTGAATTCCTAAAATTAATATTTATAATATATTTAAACATACATTAACCTAACTTATCTTAACATTAAACCTGACTTACTTTTTATAAAATAAAATACTTATATTAACATCAATGCTAAACCATTGATGTTTTTAATAAATTTATTAAACCACCTATAGTGATCTTATAAGAACTATATATCAAAAATTTCGTTAGCATTTCACTTCAAAGTTTTTTTAAAAAAAAAATTTGTGCAACAATTTTTTAAAAAAACGTAGATCAATTTTTTTAGAGAAATTAATTTAACTATATATCATATATCCATTATGCAAAAAGTACAATAAATTACTTCCAAAATTTTTATTATCCCTTTCCAATTTTTTTATAAAACTACTTATAAATAATATAATTATTATATACTTATATGTAAACTATATAATTCTTAATTAACTAATTCTTAAATCTTTTATTTAATTTATGTAAACAAATTAACTTTTTAAACTTTTCATAAAATTTCAATTAAATAATAACTATTTATTAACAAAAACATAAGTAATAAATTACTTTTAATCTAAAAATTATTAAAGGCTAAATTCGTGGCAGCAGCGGTTATACGTCATTATAAATTAATTTTTCCTGAATAAATAAATTTAACCATATTTTCCTTAAAAATGAAATTTCTAATAAAAATATTATTAAAATAATTCCAAATTTAGTCCAAAACCAGGATTAGATACCCTGCTATTCTATTATAAAATAATACTTCAAAGAAATACAACAAAATAAATTTGACGGTACTAACTTTTACAAAGGAATTTGTTTCTAAATCGACAACCCACGACTTACCTTACTTAATACTTATTTGTATACCACCGTATACGAAATTACTTAAAATCAATCTCAAAATAGAACAAATCTATCAAATCAGGTCAAGGTGCAATTTTATTAAGATGAAATGAATTACATTAATTTACATTTACATACATAAAATTGAAAAAAATTTCATAAACAGAATTTGTTAGTAAAATTATATTATCATGATAAATTGAAAACCAACATTAATATGTACATATCGCCCGTCATTCTTGCAAAAACAAGAAAAGTCGAAACAAAGTAGATTAAATGGAAATTTAATCTAACACATAAAATTTTAAATTTAGAATTTAATCAATGACAATTCTCTACCTAAGAACACTAACAGTTGGAATATGATTTTTCCTTATAAATCATCCCATTTCAATGGGAATCTCAATTATTATTTACGTAATTCCATTATCAATTTTAATTGGAATAAACTCACAAAATTTTTGATATAGCTACGTAATCATCCTAATTTACTTAGGAGGTCTTTTAATTCTATTTCTTTATACTACTAGTATAGCAAGCAACGAAAAATTCTTTTTTAGATTATCCTGACCCACAAAATTTATTTGAATAAGATGATTTTTCATCTTCTTACCAACATTTGCTATTATTATTTTAAATGATCTCCTTTATATATTCCATCTGTGAGATAATGGAATACCTCTTCTGTTTATGATATTCTTATAGTATAAACTATGCTTTTTTTACCTTCTTATTTCAGTCATAGCATTCTACTACACATTATACAGAAATTAGGTTAACACTTTGTATATTAAATCTTGAACATGTTCTTTTTCATGACGTCATCATACATATATATTGTGACAGTCAGTATTAAATGACTGCCACAAAGTTGACTGCAAGCATTAGTTGCAGTCCAAACAAATGTACATATTATAATAAAAGGAGTGGTCTGTGCAGGTATATTTCTCTGTTGCTTACACACACACTATATTTAAAATAAATAGGATGAATGGTGATAATAGGCCTATAAATAAACAAATGCGGACACCACATATAAATATGTATTTTGCTGTTAATAAATGTTATATGTTTTTTTTATTTATGATATGAATAAATATGGCAGAGGGTTAAAGAAATTCTTATGGGAAACTGAAATGTATTTGCAAATAACCCAACAGTAAACATATTTTATTTTGATGTGATTTTATTTTAGATTCTCAAATGTTGTATTTTTTTTCTGTTGCTTGTTGAATATTCTTTTTGGAAAACTCAAAAACAATTTTTATGTGACAACAAGTATACAGTTTTATAATTTTTTTTTTTTTTACAACTTAATGTTCATGACCGCAGGCAAGCCAATGACCTCTTTCTTTTTATCGTATAATGTTTTTGGAAAACAAGTGTAGAAATTGTATCAGTGGTTATTCGGCTTGACACCTATTCAAAATTATTTAATTAGATAAATGTAATTTTACTTTATTGTTTAAAGAAATCAAGGGATTGGAATTTAAATGCTTTGTGAAATTCTGACATTAATTAAAAGATAGCTAAAATTAAATCCATTGTTTGGAATTGTTTAATTAAAAACAGAAATGTAAAAGCAATAACTTGTGGAGGGGATGAGAGAATACACCCTGTAATGGGGGGAATGTATAAAGGCTGGTCAGGTGAAATTTAATTAGTTAGCTGGGTTACATTGGTTGATACTCATGGGCACTCTTACCCATTAGCAGTATAGTTTCCGGAGTGTACAGACAAAAAGAAAAGAAAAAGAATTATGAGTGTAAAAACTATTTATTCGGAATGCTGAACGTATTTTAAAAGGCACACACCAAGAAATATGATATTCATTGACTGAAAAAGAAAAATACAATTGAAATTTAAGCTAATGTTTTATATCGCTAAGGAAATGGAATCAGGATTTATTCGTGATTCAGCAATGGATATGGAGTAGAAACCAAGTTCGGTACATTCGCACAGCTCGGAGTCCTCCATAGCCATCCAGTGGTGTGACTTTCCATTTCTGAAAGTGTAGCTGCTATGGACAATTTGCCAACCTCCATATAGGCCCTGTGAAGTAATCACCTGCACAGCAGATATATATCGCCCTCAAAATCATAGCCAGGAGAAGAACGAAGACTTCGGGAAGTATTATTTATGTTTTTATATTTTTTTTATGGTCATTTGACTTAAATTGCTATTATTAAATGAGCCAATGAATTGCATAATTCAGTCATAAATATTTTATTTGTAATTTTAACATAAAGCTTCATGTAATTCATTGGAGTATCTAAATAAATTATAAAAGAATCGGTAAAGTAAATATAAAATATTTCAAAATAGTTAAATAGAAATAATTGGGTGGTTTGGTCATTGGATGTATGTGTTTCGCTTTGAAATAAGAGAAAATTTATTCCATCCGCTAAGTGCAGGATTGTTTTATAAGGAATAAAAGTATGTAAGACAGCATTCCAAATAATTATTATTGTCCGCTACGGGCAGGACTCATATTATGGAACTTTTAAGATTAAAATTGTAGTTTAGCACGAGTTTGTTCCCCGAGTAAATTTATTCCATCCACTAAGTGCAGGATTGTTTTCATAAGGAATAAAAGTGTGTACGAAAGTGTTCCAAATAATTATTATTGTTCACCACATGCGGGACTCAGATATTGGAATACTTAAGATTCTACTATCATTAACTCGTGGCTAACTCTTTTTTTTTAGTATTATGAAACACGTACATACCATGGCCAATACACATTGTTTTATAAGAAATTTTGTTTTGAGTTTAAAGTGTAAGCAGGGGAGAATTTCAGACCATTCCTTTCCCATTCATGAAACTTTAAAATTTATTATACACTTGAATTTTAATTACTATTGTTTATGTGTGCGTTTATTATTTTGTAAATATTTATATAATCATAGAGGGCTTAATAAATTTAATATCCAATTTTAAAGTACGGAGTTGGGCTGTGTAGTTGATAATGATATTAGTGTTTGACCTTTTCTGTTAACGAAGCAACAAACCACCATCCCGAGATCATGAGTTGATTGAGCTAGTCAGGGATTAAACTTACTGGGATCGGGAATCATTCGTTAGGCATTCACTTTCTATTGATTTTTTATAAGAGATTATAGCTCTTTATTTGTTACATGATCATATCCCTTAGGCAGGGGAGCAATCTCTTTCTTAAGGTGGTGCATAAAGGTTGCAGTAAATGAACCTTTCAAAGATATGATTATAGTAATGTATATTTTGGATGCTTTTGAATATTTCTTAATTGCTGCTCGATCTCAGAAAACGCATGTCATGCTCAATGTGGAATAGAGAGAGCCAGCAACCATTACAGAAAAATGGCATCCAACGTGTTATTGGGCACGATGCAATTCATATGCACATAAGTTAATAGTGGGGGTCACAGCCGTATTATATAAATAATAAATGGAATAGAAAAATTATTAGTATTTTCTTAATAGGAGAGGTTTGGGCAGATAGCAAGCTACATTGAGAATAAAAAAGGGAAAGTAATAAATAAACATAAACTAGCTATATATAGATGGCAAACAAATTATGGTGAGCTAAGTGTGAATGTACTGAGATTTAATAAAAAAGAAACAAATAAATAGAATACGGTGTTAACATTGTGATTTAATAACAAAGAAATAAATAAACAGAATACCTTGCTAGAAAGAAATAAAATACTTTATTAGAAAGAAATAGAATACTTTATTAGTATTGAGATATAGTAAAGAGTGAAATTGATAAATAGAATACTTTATTAGCGTTGAGTTTTAACAACAAAGAAATAAACAGAATACTTTGTTATAAATAAACAGCATACTTTGTTAGCATAGAGATATAGTGATAGTGAAATATAAAAGGGTGGATAATTAAATTTTCATAGTCAAGATAAAATAAAACCTGAAATGGAGGGAAAAAACTTAATGAATATAATTTCAGACTTTATGAAACAACTGACAGCAGAAATAGCTAAAGTACCAAGGCAAATAGATGATGTAAGAAAAGATATGGAAAAACAAATGGAAGACTTGTCCCAAAGACTAGACAATGTTAAAGATGAAACATTACAGGAATCAAAAATAAAAAGCCCTAATGTAGAAATAAAATACGATAACCTTGAGCTAAATAATAGTAAACATACAGAAGCTATAGCAAATAGACAACACGCAACAGGACTAGAGTTTGAGGGCATGCATGAAAGAATTGATGAAAAAAGAAGTGAGATGGAAAATAGCTGCAATAGCAAAATATACAAAATAGAGAAGAAGCTTGTAGGAAATGATACTAAAGTAGTGAAAATAGAAAACACAGTAAAGCAGATAGAACAACAGATCATGATACTAATTAGCAGTAGCAACAAACATGAACAAGAAGCTACTAATGTAGAATCAGATACTCAGATAAAACAATGTGAGATAGATAAGGAAGGAGGCAGTGATACAATAAATATAATAACAGATAAAATGGACAAAAGTAATGCAGACATAGAATGTAAAAAGTCAGGGAAGGAAGATATGAGTGATACAAGTGCACTAAACATTAACCAATTTATAAAAATTAAAGTGTTTGAAAGGCAGACAAGGGAGACTCCGATAGAACATCTCAATAGTTTAGAAAATTATTTTAGAATACTTAGGATGGATGATATTAGCCAGTTAACCATAGCATACAACCACCTCCAAGGGGATGCTCCTGCATGGTGGGAGTCACTGTTTCACCATCCAAGCACGTACGAAGAATATAAAAAAGCTTTGCTGCGAAACTTTTGGAGTGACGAAACACAAAAGATGGTATTATACCAAATAATGCAAAAAATATATAAAATGGGTGGAGGTGAGAGTTACTCAAAGTTCTTCAGAAGACAAGTGGCCAAGCTCCGGACTTTAGAAGCCTGCCATATATCTGAGGGCCAGATCGTCAGAATAATATGGCACAATTTATCGTTCCATATCGAACAAATGCTTTTAACGGCAAATACGAACTCAATGGAACAACTAGCGGAATTACTAAATAGTATCGACATCAACCAGCAAGGCAGACCAGTAGATAAAACAGATATGACCGATAATGGTAGGGTCATACAGGAAAAAAAAGATACAGATTCATATAATGAAATATCGAATCTAGTTTGTTCATGGGAGGATAGAGTGTCAAAATACGTACCGCAAAAGTGCTCCATGATAAGAATAACATTAGAAGGAGTAGAAGCATTAGTGTTAGTGGACTCAGGTAGTCAAATTTCAGTAATTTCAGAAAATCTGTATAAGAAAATAGTCATTAGTAACCCTAGAGTAGAAACGCTTCCATTATGGGTGGCCCAGGTAACACTAGCAAACAACCGAAAGGCCAAGCTCGAACCTCGCCAGATATGGATACAAATAGAATACCAGGGAATGATGACATGCCATGCATTTCTGATTATGAGCAACTTGATTCACGAGGCAGTATTGGGCTCAGACTTCTTACAAATGTAATATAAATTACGAAAAGGAATGGGTGATATGCAATGGTCACCAAATACCATTCTCGCAGTCATCAGTGTCTGGTATGACAGGACTGTGTTGCATGAACCAGTCTACCATAGAGATTCTGGAAGAAAAGGTCAGTATGGCTGGAATAGTTTCATCAAATGAGAAGAAAAAACTCAAATCTCTACTGCAAGATTACGACACGATATTCTCTGATACCCCAGGGATAATTAAGGGGTATACGCAAAGGATAAGATTAAAGCTGGGAGAACCATTCCAGGCACGTTCATATCCATACCTCACAAATTTAAGGAAGAAGTCGAGCGTCAATTGGAGCAGATGATGGAGTGGGGTGTGATTGATAAATGCTCCTCACCATACTGCAACCCTCCCTCTAGTAGCTGTAAAAAAGAAAAACGGATCTATCAGAATATGTCTTGATGCTCGCCAGTTGAACCGTGCAACAATACCTGACTGCACCATTCCGCCACCTATACAAGAACTGCTAATGAAGTTTAAAGGAAAAAGTAACTTCTCGACGTTCAATCTTACTGCCAGCTATTGGCAGATCGAGTTACATCCAGCGGACCATCAATACATTGCATTCAGATATGGGGGATACTTGTACCAATTTAACCAAATGTCTTTTTGGTTAATTAACAGTGGAGCAGGACTGCTACAGTGTTTAGATCAAGTGCTAAGACCTGAAGTCAAGAAAAGTATTATTACTTATGTTGATGATGTTGTGGTGGCATCATCATCTATGGAAGAACATTTTCAACAACTGCAGACATTTTTCAAAGAATGCCACGATAAGGGCATAAAGATAAACTTTAAAAAAAACACACTGGTATCCAATGAAATCGAATTCCTTGGCCATTTGGTAGGAGAATCTGGAATCAAACCACATCCAGACAAAATCAAGGCCATCACTGAGTTTCCTAGACCCCGAACAAAGAAAAATGTACATTCTTTTTTGGGTCTATGCAATTTCTACAATAGATTCTGTGAGAAATTTGCAGATCAAATGGAGCCATTGCTGCGACTCATTAGGAAAGACATACGTTGGAGTTGGACGCAATAACAAGAGGAAGCATTTGAAGGAGTAAAGAGAAATTTTGTGAAACAAGTTGTGTTGGCATATCCGAATTTTAATAGACCATTTTTACTCCAAACCGATAGTAGTGGATATTGATTGGGGGTCACTCTTTCTCAGATCCAGCATGATGGACAACTGGGAGTACTATATTTCATAAGCCGGCTGCTGAAAGGACCAGAAATAAACTACACTGTTACAGAAAAAGAGACCCTGGCCATTGTATGGGCATTTCAGAAGTTTCGTCCCATCCTGTTGGGTTCTGAGGTAGTGGTGATTACAGACCACAAAAGTTTGGAATTCCTCAACCATAGCTACCTTAATAATAGCTGTTTGGTACGTTGGAGCCTGTTCCTCCAAGAATTTAACTACTCAGTCAGGTACTGTAAGGGGGCTGAGAATATAGTAGCTGACAGCCGCCATCCAGTCCCAATCCAACAGCAACATGGAAATCTAGATAACATATATATAGCTAATATTGTGTCCTGCATTAGTGAAAGCATCGAGAAACATCTATCTCAACTGACTGAAAAACAACATGAAGACAAAAAGCTATGTCAAATTATGACTCAATGTCAGAAATCACCAGGAAAAACAAATGCACAGAGATATAAAATTGACAAAGGCATGGGATATTATCGAATTCAAGAAGGGAGTGAGGATTGGAGAGTGATGGTACCACCCCAAATGAGGAACTCTCTCATCACAGACATCCACAAATTGTATGGACATTACGGTACTTACAAAACAAAATACTGCCTTCAACGGTGGTTTTACTGGCCAGGGATGCACAGAGATATAATTGCCACATTAAACAAATGTGAAGTATGTCAATGGGCAAAGCCACAGAATAAATCATACACTAGTCACATGAAATCAATCATCCCAAAGAACTTCCTCCAAGAATTTAACTACTCAGTTAGGTACGTAAGGGGGCTGAGAATATAGTAGCTGACACTCAGCCGCCATCCAGTCCCAATCCAATAGCAACATGGAAATCTAGATAACATATATATAGCTAATATTGTGTCCTGCATTAGTGAAAGCATCGAGAAACATCTATCTCAACTGACTGAAAAACAACATGAAGACAAAAAGCTATGTCAAATTATGACTCAATGTCAGAAATCACCAGGAAAAACAAATGCACAGAGATATAAAATTGACAAAGGCATGGGATATTATCGAATTCAAGAAGGGAGTGAGGATTGGAGAGTGATGGTACCACCCCAAATGAGGAACTCTCTCATCACAGACATCCACAAATTGTATGGACATTACGGTACTTACAAAACAAAATACTGCCTTCAACGGTGGTTTTACTGGCCAGGGATGCACAGAGATATAATTGCCACATTAAACAAATGTGAAGTATGTCAATGGGCAAAGCCACAGAATAAATTATACACTAGTCACATGAAATCAATCATCCCAATAAACCCTAATGAAATCATGGCCATTGACTTTTATGGTCCTCTGTCCCCCTTTAATAGAAAGAAATACTTATTGGTGGTATATGACCTATTTTCAGAGTGGGTTGCAGCATATCCTTTGTCCAGGACCACGACAAAAGAAACTATTAGGGTATTAGATTCTCTGCATTTCCCACAGGTCGGAAAGCCAAAATCAATTTTATCTGATCATGGAACCCCATTTGTATCAGAGGAATGGAATAAATGGATGGCAAGGTGAGAAATTAAACACACCCTTACATCCATCAGGAACCCTCAAAGCAATCCATGCGAATGGGTTATGAGGGAGTTGGGAAGACTGTTCCACACATACCTGCCCACAAATTATAGGGGATGGGTCAAACAATTGCCACTGATACTCAATTTTATTAATTGGTCAGCAAATGAATCTACAGGACTCCCACCAATACAGCTGCATTTTGGAAAACCTGTTCCAAAACTATTCGACACTGAATTCCCAGGGAACATAGAAAAACCCATTGACATGGAGAAGGACAAGGGAAGAGCATGGGCCCAGATGTGGAAAATGAGCCACCGAAGACAAAAAAAAAATGCCCATCACAGCATCAGTTTAAGGTCGGGGATAAAGTGATGGTTCATACACCCCATGTCAGCGTCCCAGAAAAATCTCAATTTAAAAAATTTTTCAACTTATACGAAGGTCCATTTGAAATTGTAGAATGCTGTGGTGACAGCACATTCTGGTTAAAGACTGAGAAGGGAATCAAGGGCTCATATATAATGCCCACACACTGAAACCTGTTGGGTAGACAATCATTGGACATTACGATTAATAGATTTGTATGTATATATTCTTTAAGATTTTGATTTTCATTTTCTAATGACACAACTGTATATATATAGTTAAGTATAAACTAATATTTTTTGTTTTTTTTGTTACATATATAATAAACTAGTATATTCATTAGTATTAGATATAAATTAGTATATCGCTTAAGATTTTTATTTTCATTATTAATAACACAATCGTATAATAGTCAAACTAATATTTCATTTTAAATTGTAATGAACCAGTATATTCATCAATAATATTAAATATAAGTGAAAGTAATGTAATATAGACTTTAAATGGTCAACCCATTTAGAAGTCTCATTAAGGGAGTGGGGTATTGTGACAGTCAGTTTTAAATGACTGCCACAAAGTTGACTGCAAGCATTAGTTGCAGTCCAAACAAATGTACATATTATAATAAAAGGAGTGGTCTGTGCAGGTATATTTCTCTGTTGCTTACACACACACTATATTTAAAATAAATAGGATGAATGGTGATAATAGGCCTATAAATAAACAAATGCGGACACCACATATAAATATGTATTTTGCTGTTAATAAATGTTATATGTTTTTTTTATTTATGATATGAATAAATATGGCAGAGGGTTAAAGAAATTCTTATGGGAAACTGAAATGTATTTGCAAATAACCCAACAGTAAACATATTTTATTTTGATGTGATTTTATTTTAGATTCTCAAATGTTGTATTTTTTTTCTGTTGCTTGTTGAATATTCTTTTTGGAAAACTCAAAAACAATTTTTATGTGACAACAAGTATACAGTTTTATAATTTTTTTTTTTTTTTTTACAACTTAATGTTCATGACCGCAGGCAAGCCAATGACCTCTTTCTTTTATCGTATAATGTTTTTGGAAAACAAGTGTAGAAATTGTATCAGTGGTTATTCGGCTTGACACCCATTCAAAATTATTTAATTAGATAAATGTAATTTTACTTTATTGTTTAAAGAAATCAAGGGATTGGAATTTAAATGCTTTGTGAAATTCTGAAATTAATTAAAAGATAGCTAAAATTAAATCCATTGTTTGGAATTGTTTAATTAAAAACAGAAATGTAAAAGCAATAACTTGTGGAGGGGATGAGAGAATACACCCTGTAATGGGGGGGATGTATAAAGCCTGGTAGGTGAAATTTAATTAGTTAGCTGGGTTACATTGGTTGATATTCGCATGGGCACTCTTACCCATTAGCAGTATAGTTTCCGGAGTGTACAGACAAAAAGAAAAAAAAAAGAATTATGAGTGTAAAAACTATTTATTCAGAATGCTGAATGTCTTTTAAAAGGCGCACACCAAGAAATATGATATTCATCGACTGAAAAAAAAAATACAATTGAAATTAAAGCTAATGTTTTATATCGCTAAGGAAATGGAATCAGGATTTATTCGTGATTCAGCAATGGATATGGAGTAGAAACCAAGTTTGGTACATTCGCACAGCTCGGAGTCCTACATAGCCATCCAGTGGTGTGACTTTCCATTTCTGAAAGTGTAGCTGCTATGGACAATTTGCCAACCTCCATATAGGCCCTGTGAAGTAATCACCTGCACAGCAGATATATATCACCCTCAAAATCATAGCCAGGAGAAGAATGAAAACTTCGGGAAGTATTATTTATGTTTTTATATTTTTTTTATGTCTTATTATGAGTAATTCATTATTTGACTTAAATTGCTATTATTAAATGAGCCAATGAATTGCGTAATTCAGTCATAAATATTTTGTTTGTAATTTTAACATAAAGCTTCACGTAATTCATTGGAGTATCTAAATAAATTATAAAAGAATCGATAAAGTAAATATGAAATATTTCAAAATAGTTAAATAGAAATAATTGGGTGGTTTGGTCATTGGATGTGTGTGTTTCACTTTGAAATAATAGAAAATTTATTCCATCCGCTAAGTGCAGGATTGTTTTATAAGGAATAAAAGTATGTAAGACAGCGTTCCAAATAATTATTATTGTCCGCTACGGGCAGGACTCATATTATGGAACTTTTAAGATTAAAATTGTAGTTTAGCACGAGTTTGTTCCCCTAGTAAATTTATTCCATCCGCTAAGTTCAGGATTGTTTTCATAAGGAATAAAAGTGTGTACAAAAGTGTTCCAAATAATTATTATTGTCTGCCACGTGCAGGACTCAGATATTGGAACACTTAAGATTCTACTATCATTAACTCATGGCTAACTCATTTTTTTTTAGTATTATGAAACATTTACATACCATGGCCAATACACATTGTTTTATAAGAAATTTTGTTTTGAGTTTAAAGTGTAAGCAGGGGAGAATTTCAGACCATTCCTTTCCCATTCATGAAACTTTAAAATTTATTATACACTTGAATTTTAATTACTATCATTTATGTGTGTGTTTATTATTTTGTAAATATTTATATAATCATAGAGGGCTTAATAAATTTAATATCCAATTTTAAAGTACGGAGTTGTGCTGTGTAGTTGATAATGATATTAGTGTTTGACCTTTTCTGTTAACAAAGCAACAAATGACCATCCCGAGATCATGAGTTGATTGAGCTAGTCAGGGATTAAACTTACCGGGATCGGGAATCATTCGTTAGGCATTCACTTTCTATTGATTTTTTAAAAGAGATTATAGCTCTTTATTTGTTACATGATCATATCCCTTAGGCAGGGGAGCAATCTCTTTCTTAAGGTGGAGCATAAAGGTTGCAGTAAATGAAGCTTTCAAAGGTATGATTATAGTAATGTATATTTTGGATGCCTTTGAATATTTCTTAATTGCTGCTTGATCTCAGAAAACGCATGTCATGCTCAATGCGGTATAGAGAGAGGCAGCGACCGTTACAATATAAACCATTATACAATTACAAATATCCAGTAATGCCTTCTGTTTAATAGTCTATATCGCAATGGTAGCGAACTTTAAAATGATACCAATTTGAAGTTGTATGCTAAAGGATGTTAAATATTGAAATACAAACTAACTCAAACCCAGAGCATAGAATTTTAAATAACAAATGATCTTAAATTTTGCTAATAAACTAAAAAGTTTACAACTGTTTTAAAGACTAACTGTTTCAGTTAGTGTTAACAGTAACTTTATTTTCATTTATAGTTTGGGAGAATTATTTAAAGATTAAAATCTAATGTTTAGTTTGTCTTTAAGATTGTTTGCTTATTTAAAATTTCATGCTCTGTGTTTGTGTTAGTTTGTATTTCAATATTTAACATCCTTTAGCGTACAACTTCAAATAGGTATCATTTTGAAGTTCACTATCATTGAGATATAGATTATTAAACAGAGGGAGTTACTGGATATTTGTAATTGCATAATGGTTTATATATTTATTGAAACTTCTTTAGTGCATTTATATAGGAATTTATGTTGTGTTATTTTGATGCTAATTCTGGATTCACTGTAATATACTATTATGCATCCTGGATCAGTAATGCATTGTACGTCAGACTATTTATGGGGTGTAATTTTTAGTAATCTGTCCTTTATGTTGTTAATTAGTTTATAGAGGCTGACTGAAGCCAACATTATATTTTTGCTTGCTAATCTTTTCATTTTATTTACTAGTTTCAATATATAAGACATACTGATTTAAGATTTATTATTGTTTTGTGGCCTTATTTCTGCCTCATTTTTATATTAAATCTTTTGACTGTTTTTTAATATTTCTTAATTTTAACTTAAAATGCAAAGGTCTTTTATGTACTTCACAACATTTTGTTTTCTATTTGCTTTGTACTTGCAGAGGAGCCAATTTCTGTAAGAGAATAATTTGAATCCTGTGAATTTGTGTGACTTTGGGATGTTAGATTGCATGGAGATTAGGCATCTTATTACTGAAAATTTTATTAATATTTTATAATCCAAGTAATTTTTATTCTATTGGATTATGAAGTCTAAATATTTTATACCTATTGTGATATTTTTCTATTCAATTGTTCATTGCAAATAATAATTTGCTGGTTAACAGATTTTGCATTTCTGCAATAGTCTGTTCAGGTGTGCATACAAGTACATCATCAATCTCTTGTAAATTATATTCTGATCATTATTTAAGAAGGCTATGATTATTTTTCTTCCATTTTGGTCACAGTTAGGCTGCATATTATTTTATTAATAGACCACTCCAATGGTCATGCATTTTTCATTCTATAATATTTATTATTAAATTTGACATCATTGTCAATCCATTCTAGTACCTCAATGATGAGTTGGCTTTTTGTTGAATCAGGTTCACTACTAGTAGATTTTTGCTATTTATTGATGTTTTAGACACTGGTAATGTGAGTCTGTACTCATTCTTGATATGTGTTCTTTTTATTGATGATACCAGTTCAAAAGATGATTTGACCATGAATTTCTCAAAATTCTAATAGGTTTTTTAGCCATTTTCCTATAGTGCTTGTATCATCAAAACTCACCATAAGCAACATGGAATATAAAATACTTATAAAACTTTTGGCAATAAAAGGTGTAATCCACCTCAATCAACATCACAAAGTCACCAAGCTCCCAGGATTTATTGCATTCTTCCATGGAAACTAGTTCTTCTGCAAATATAAAGTAGATAGATAACAAAATATAATGCATATATGAAAGACCTATGTAGCTTAAGGTATAATCAAGAAACAGTAAGGAAATCAAAAGATAAATTATTTATCAGTATGCCTTATGTATTAAAACTAGATGATAAAATAAAAAAGATCTGCAATCAAAAATAGAACATGAGCTTTGGGAACTCCATCTGGTCTTAATAGACTAATTAACAACATAAAGGGCAGATTAACAATAGATGACATCCCACAAACATTCTATGAGGTGATGATGCTTAATAATATAGTGAATCCAAACTAACATCGCCAGAATAGCACAAGATGTATATATATGTATGTAATAACGGGATTTACCATTTTCCATAAATATTTTACACATACATGTAGTCTTGTACGATTGTGTGTATGTATATATAATGATACACGTATATGCATAATTATTTAAAAAAATATTTATTCTTAAATTATTCCATTTTATCACCCAGCATATTTATGAGCATCAATTTATGACCTCAAGTGCCAATCCTATATTTCTATAAGAATTATGCTGGGAGAACTGGAATACCAATATGGAAATGCCCCTGGACTAGCTCTGCTCAGGGCTGGTGGTAAAATTTACCAGCAGTAGATCTAACCCTTTCTTTTTTTTCTATTTTTTAAAAAAAAAACTCACAACACAAAAAAAAAAACCATTCATTTTAAACATATTTATTAGTACTGATATTTGCGTATCTATCAAAATATATATATATTATTTACGCAAGTTAAATCAATGACTCACTTTTTTTTTCAAAAGATTCATATCAGTTTCCCCTTTGTTAGTTTGCTCTTTTCTCTCTTTACCAACCCCACCCCCCACACACACACAAATATGCTATAATATGTATGTTGCGACGAAGATTTAATTATGGATGAATTAATATGCAAATAAAGACAATAGGAAATATTTGAACTCTCCATGCAAAAGAAAAGAAATTTTAAGTTCACAATTGTGTCAAAGAACAGTTTTCTGAATTACATGGAGTAATCTTACTAAGAGTTACATATATGCAAATAGAAAAAAAAGTACCTGCGTTTTCCTGGGGAATTGATCGAATTCACCTGGTGAAAAAAAATCTCCGGTCCTTTGTCGGTGAACAGACTTTTTTGAAGTTCGGATTCCATGGCTGAATTCTATTTATTTATTTATTTTACATCTTATGACAATCCAACATTGTTACTTTTATTGAGGCAATTTTCCAGACTTGACGTCCCTTATCCGATATTGGCAGCTGCTATACATTCAGGGGAAGGATACGAACACCTCGCACATTGAAGCTTCTACCCCAGCCTGATCATATTTTATCAATATATAATCTGATTTCTGGATTCTTATTTCTGTACATCAGTCTAACGTCTGCTTTCTTCCACTCTCAAACTTATACTAATCTTTATTTTTTTTAATTATCTAATTTATCTTTCTTTTCATTCATTTTCAAATTATATTTTCATTCACATTCCATATGCCTTTGTTGGAATGCACCACAAAAGTTTTTTATACCTATTTCTTTTCAATTAATATTTAATTAGAATTAGACATTCCAAGATTTTTATAATAATTACTTCCATTGTTCTGCAAAATCATTGTCTTCCATCTTGACATGTATAAGTTCTTTTGTTGACTTAATATGTATATATTTAAAAAGTTTATCAAACAAAATGTTTTTTTTATTTTATTTTGTGAATTTTCATTTTTAATGGTTCAAAAACGCACTCACACACATAAGATAGCAATGTGTATAGCTGGGTTTGGCAAAAGAAAGAGAAAAAAAATCAGAGCAAGTGAATAACCCCCATACCTCTTTTATGAGTTCTTTTTAATTAAAATAACTAAATCAATTCAATACAACCATGCAAATGACTGTTGATTGTACATCAACTTGTAAATATTAGTTTTGTTAGTAAAGTAATATATATTTTTAATATGTTAGTAATAAGACCTGCCCTGTTGCAATACCCCCTCCCAGAAGCCTTCAAATATGGTCTATGGATTTGAATGGCTCCTAAATATCGTAACCATTCATAATGGCATGGGCTTGAGGGAACGAGCATTGTACGATATGCCTGTTCTTGTTCCTCCTCCACATTTATTGGCATTTCCTTTGTCCCTGGTATTTTAGCCTTGATTAATTTAGGGGCATGTTTGCCAAACTGGAGCCACACAGGAGAGAACCCTATGGACTCATTAACTGCCCAATTTATGTAGTTCAGTATTTCTGGAATCTTTTTAACCCATCCTCGATGATTAGTTAGGATGTATGTCCTAAACATCCTACCCAACTCATGCATCACCCGCTCATGTGGGTTTGATTGCGGATTCCTAATTGATGTCAGTATGTGTTGGAGCCCTGACTTCTGAACCCATGCTTTCCATTCTCCAGAGATAAATGGTCTGCCATGATCCGAGAGGATGCTTTGAGCTTTTCCTATCACCGTAAAATATTTCTTTTCAAGGAGACATATGGTGTTTTGGGTATTTGCTTGAGTCATGGGATATGCAGCCACAAATTTACTGAATAGATCATACACCACCAACAAATAATTTTTCCTATTAAAGGCCGGCAATGATCCATAGTAAACTATTGCAATCATCTCACATGGCTTCTTTAAGATTATGGAGCTCATTGGACCTGCCTAATTCCTATTGGCAGACTTGTTTTTTTGACAAAGTTCACATTGGCTGATCATCCTCACAACAGTCTTATGCATGCCTAGCCAATAAAACCACTGTCTAAGCCACTTTTCAGTTTTCCACACCCCATAGTGTCCATATATTTGGTGGACATGAGTCACCACTGCATTCCACATTTGCTGGGGTATTACAGGTCTCCAACTTTCTGGTCCTCTTTTTGTTCTGTATTGGCAGACAGCTTGGTCAAGTTTGTATTGGTTGATCCAACATCTGGACTCATTATCATTTTCTTGTGTTTCCTTCCAGTTGTGTGATTATTTGACTTAAGTGGGCATCCTTCCTCTGATGCTGGGCCAATCTCTCAAGATCATTCTCTACCTCCTCATTAACCGTTAAGTTTATTCCTGCCACATATAAATTTTCAGCTTTAAGATGAGATGATGGTAAATGCACTGGGTTATGGCTAAGAGCATCAGCTACAATGTTATCTGACCCTTTACAATGCTTTACCACAATTATACTCTTGGAGGTATAGGCTCCACTGCACCAACCAACTATTTGTCAGATAACTGTGGTTAATAAATTCTAAACTTTTATGATCCGTAACCACAATGATTTTTGATCCCAACAACAATGTGAGGAGTTTTTGGTATGGCCAAACGATGGCTAAAGCTTCCTTTTCTGTGGCAGTGTAATGATGCTCTGGACCCTTGAGCAGCCTACTTAAAAAATACACACCTGCCCATCCACTTGAATCTCTGATACTGTTGCTCCCAGCCCATACCCACTGCTGTCAGTCTGCACCACAAAGGGTTTCTCAAAATCAGGAAAAGCCAGCATTACATGTTTTATGAACCCTTGCTTCACCCTTTCAAATGCCTTGCTTTGTTTTTCACCCCACTCCCACACTACATCTTTTCTCAGTAATCTAACTAGTGGTTCCATATATTGAGTAAACTGCTCCTGAAAATGGTTGTAGAAGTTACACATACCCAAAAAGGATCGTATCTGTTTCTTGGACGTTGCTACTGGGAAACCTTCGATGGCTGAGATTTTATCTGGGTGTGGCTGGACACCCTGTGATCCTATAAGGTGGCCCAAAAATGTAACTTCTTCTTGAGATAGCACACTTTTCTTCAGGTTTACCTTGATGCCTTTATTCCAACATTTCCTTAAAAACATTTCCACATCTTTGGCATGTTCTTCCATACTCGCCGATGCCACCAATACATCATCCACATACATTGTAACTATTTTTTGACTTCAGCAGATAATACCTGATCTAGACATCATAATAAACCAGCCCCACTGTTAATCAGGCCAAATGGCATATGGTTAAACTGATATGAGCAGCCATCATATCTAAAGGCAGTATACTTACGATCTTCCTGGTGCAGCCTTATCTGACAATAGCTTGCTGTCAGATCAAATGTTGAAAAAAAAAATTTCCTTTAAATCTCCCAAGAAATTCTTGCATGGGTGGTGGTATGTTACAATCTGGGACCATGACTTTATTCAATTGCCTCGCATTGAGACATAACTGTACGAAATTATCCTTTTTCTTAATGATGACTATCGGGTTACAATAAGCCAAGGAGATTTTTGATATGATACCCCATTCCAACATCTGATCTATCTGCTCCTTCACCTGCTCCCTATATTGATGAGGAATTGGGTATGATTTTGCCTTAAATGGTTGTGTTTCATTTACCTGAATCCTTTGTTCGAACCCTGGATCACGCCTAGCCTGTCTGAAAATACCTGATTGTATTCCTTCCGTATATTTCTTAGTATTTTCTTCCCTTCTCCCCAAACAATCTTTGCCTGGTCTATTTTTTCTGTTATCAAGTCATCATTGTGTTCATCAGCAACTTGCACAGCCCCTATTGAACTATCTGTGCTATCCATTATAAATCTAACCACCTCTCCATTACATGTGGCTTTCGTAGTTCAACTTGCATTTATATTTGTATAAAAAGTCAGTTCCCAATAAGATATCACAAATCAAAATTTTTCATGATTAGGAATAAATGGGGGGCAACTTCCTCCCTGGATTTTGACACCCAGCCATATTTGTTTGGGTTCAACCTTGGCCTTTCTGTTGTTGGCCATCACCACTTGTATTTGGTTGTTCTTTGGTGAGTTTATAATACAATCTTTCTGTAATTACAGAGACCTGACTCCCTAAATCAATAAGTGCTTCTACTTTGGTCTGTGCTGCTGCTATGTATTTTTGGACATGTTTGGCATGCATAACTCGGTACGTGGTCCTCCCATGAACAAATTAGGTTCCCTGTGTGTTTTGAATTCAGTTACTCTCTGAATATTATGTTTGTTCCTTGGTCTACTTCCTTTTTCTCTCGAATCCATCTCATTTCTGCACTTATTTCCATTTGACTCAATATCTGGTCTATTTTATTAGATGAGTTCTCTCCTCCTTTCTCTAGCATCAATCTTATTCTTATTGGTAGGTTTTGGCAGACTATCCTCACAATATGTTTCTCTGACAAATTACATGCTTCTAATGCCCTGAGTGTAGCCACTTGACACCTTAAAAAATACACATATTCCTCTGGTCCACCCTCTTGAAACTTCTCTTTTATCAATTGGGATCTAATGTCCTGCCTTTCTTTACTCCAGAAAGCTTTCTCCAGGTCTATCTTGTAATCTAAAAATGTCTGTGGTTGGTGTAGCAATGAGTTCCGCCAATCCATGGCCTCCCCTTCTAGGTGGTTTTGATGCTATTATTGTTCTCACCTTGTCTGGTGTTTCATAACACACAAAGTATTTTTGAAAACTCCTAAGGTGATGTACCAGCATCTCTTCCTTCTTCCCCTCAAATATTTTTATTCTTATCAACTTCATCCTCTTTATGTGATGTATATATTTTTTTCTACGTGCTAGGTTCTGAACCTCTAAACTCCCAAAGCACAGTGCTGCCCTCTTCCCAGACTTCCTTATGCCTTCAATATTTCTTAAGTATATATATTTATAATTTTACTGTGGACTGATCAATATTTCACTGTATTTCAACTTACTCTTGTTTTCCATTTTTATAAAACTTCACTTTGAAAACTAGTACAGATAGACTACTGTTATATCAAAACCCTCATTTCAAAGTTAGTTTCAAATTCAGAAATTGTCAAAATGATCATAAAAGTAAAAAGTGTAAAATATATTAAAATCATAGCTACTGTGTGGGTGTAAATTAAATATAATTCATTACTCAATTTTTTTTTAAAACGACATTAATTTAATATATATATATATAAATTATTTTTATCTGGTTATGACATCTTATAGTAATAAGTGACAGAAAGCCAAATAATTATTTTGTATCTAATTAAAATGGATTAATTATATAAAGTGTTAACCACTTAAACACTCGTTTACTTTTTTCTTTTAAAATATCTATATTACTTTTTAAAAAAAAAAAATTAATCGCAAATGAGAAAAACATTTACATTCATTATTAACAAAAAAAAAATCCGTAACAAACTGAAAGATCTTTAAAAACAAGTCTAACCTAAACTGATTACTTTATGAAACCCTTTTATATTCTGCACTCAGTTAGTATTTTTTATATAGCCTAAAAAGTTTTTTTTTATTCTTATAAACTTAATATTAACTACTTCCTATTCTGCCAATATAATATAACTTCCATTTTTCTAATTGTTTTCCTTTAGCTAAACAGTAATGATCTGACAAATTTATTTAATTTCCCAAAAAAAAATTTATGCTAATTTCTTTTATATTTTTCTTTCCCTCATTGACCTACTTCTCTTCGAGGCCCTTTCATTGGGTCGCTATTATAATGGGATTTACCGTTTTCCATATATATTCTACACATACATGTAGTCTTGTACGGTTGCATGTATGTATATATAACGATACACATATATGCGTAATTATTTTAAAAAAATATTTATTCTTAAATTCCATTTTATCACCCAGCATATTTATGAGCATCAATTTATGACCTCAAGTACCAATCCTATATTTCTATAAGAATTATGCTGGGAGAACCGGAATACCAATATGGAAATGCCCCTGGACTAGCTCTGCTCAGGGCTGGTGGTAAAATTTACCAGCAGTAGATCTAACCCTCTCATTTTTTTCTATTTAAAAAAAAAAAAACTCACAACACAAAAAAAACATTCATTTTAAACATATTTATTAGTACTGATATTTGTGTATCTATCAATATATATATATATTATTTACACAAGGTTAAATATATATATATATATATATGGCATATATATATATATATATATTGTGCCCTTTTGTATGGGTCACCATTTAAGTTTTGTGCTAATCTAGTAGAAAATTTTAAATTTAAGAAGTATTTTAAAAGTGTGATGTTGACTTTGCTTGTGGTAATGTTACCATAAGTTTAATTAAAGCAATCTATGAGTATTTGATATGTGAATTGTGTTGGTATTGAGAAGATATTTAAAATGATGATGATTATGATGTAAGCGTCGTGTACTGCATTAATAAATTTAATAACAAATGTTTAAAGCTAAAGTATTTAAAAGACAAGTTTAAATTAGACAAAGATATTTATTTAATTTAAAATATATGTTAAAAGTGAATAAAAATATTTTAAATTATAAGTACTTAAATTGAGATTAATATTTGATTTTAATCATATCAAATAATTATTTTAAAATCTATTATAATATCTTATTTATTTTAAAAATAAATATTTATTTTAAAAAAGCAATTGTTAAGTTATTTTTAGACGACGGCAAGCGTTTCTTGTGTTATAAAGAACAGATGTTATACACACATGCGTGGAAGTTGTCTAATAAAGTTGCGTAATTATTTTAAAAAATCATGTTATAAAATTTATAAATAATACGTGAGTTATCACGAGATAAAAATAAAGATATTCAATGTAAAATATTAAAACTGGTTTTAAAATGTTGTTTTGAAATATGACGTATAAAAAGACTTGATTTATTTTAAATGATCTTATAAAAGTTAAGATTTAAATCCAGTAAGAGTATATTTTAAAAAGTGTTTAATAAATTTAAATAAATGATAAATATTGTTTTAAAAGAATTTGATAAAATATTAAATATTAAATAAGTCATTATTTTATTTTTAATAGTGTGTTGATAAATATGTAAATAAGCAAAGTTTGATTGTTTAAACGTACCAATCAGATGTGGAGTCTCTTCTAGTATAAAAGCTGGATTCAATTGTTGAAGGGCTCTCTGTAATTAAATTTCTAAGTTAATCGTGCTATTAAAAAAAATAGCCAAGTAAATTTATAAACGCTCTTAAAAATCAGTTGTAAAATCATAAGAGTGTTATTGAATAATTTATAATATTTTTAAAATAATGAATATGCAGTAGTAATTTTAATATTCCCTATTGGTCTTCTCAATATCGAAACTCAATTTACGTACAAATAATCAATGGAAACATCACGTATCGGAGAAATATATCAGAAACTTTATGCTAGAAAAGTAACAGACGCTGGATTAGTACAGAAAACTATAAGATGGAGAAAAGTAGTATTTTGGACTATAAATAGTTTTAAAGTTAAATTACTATTGTCTGTTATTAATAGATATTTTAAAGAAATAAAAATACTTCTGTAAAAAAAAGTATTTTTGACAAATTATAGAATTAAAGAATATCTTAAGTAAAGATATAAGAAACAGTAGTAAGTTTTATAAATACTTGCCTTGTTAAGTCTTTGTGCTTAAAAGATTAAATATTGACGATTTGAAAAGGCAAATAGATTATAAAGATGATTATTTAAAATCGTAATATAATAAGAGTATTATATTGTAGTAATCTAAAACGCTGGACGTTATAGATGGAAAAATTAATTCTTACCGGAATATGTTATTTATAAATGCGCAAGTAATACATGGATGTCCAAATCAAATCAAACTAAGCCAAGCATGCCAAATTGATTAAAAAATTCAATTTAAATAATTTATAAACTATAAATTAATTTAGAAATAATAACTTTTAAACAATAATCTATGAAGAACTGGATCCAGAACTTATAAACTATTTTTTTTAATTTTATTTGTTTTCTTGTGGAACTTATTATTTTTAAAAAATAAACGTTATCATTTTTATTATAAACTTTCAAGAAACACGTGATACAACGGAACAGGAAATAGTGTTTTATTGACTTTATACGTAGGATGTTTGTTAGAACTTTTATGGTAGAACAAAAGTCGTCGCTGGAATATGTAATATAATTTTTATTTTATTTATTTAACATAAAATTTAAAATATTATTAAACTATTAAAGAGTAGGTTAGGTACATTTATTAAATAGTAACTTTAAAATAATATAATAATTAATTACATAAATTTATTTTTATAATTAATATAACACGGAATATTTTAGTGAATGTTGTGAATATGAATGTGTATTTTTTTTTTGTTTTCTGAAGCTGCAAAATCCGAAGAATACTGAATAGCAGAACGGATATTATTATTATTATGGTAAAAATATTGTATAATGATTTTTAATGAATTTAATATGTTTTTTTTTCTTTAGATCAACTAAATATTATGTTTTGTGGGATGAATGTGTAGATATTTTATGAAAACACATACATTATATTGGCAACGAACTTTATTAAAATATGCATAATTTTAATTTATAATATAAACATGATACAACATTACGTAAGAAGCTTAGAAATAATTATATGATTCTTTCGTAAATAATTTTGATATTTTATTTATGCTTAGTATTGAAATGATGTTTATTATTTATCTTAATAATTATTTTATTTTTGCAATTTAGAAAAGGATTTTAAAAGTCTATATTTTTGTGTATTTTGTTTATTGAATAAGTTAAGTTACGTTATGGGTAGAAGCCTATATTTGGATTGAAGTTTATTAAGTATAGACAATGTAGTATAGGTAGATTAGATAATGAATATTTTATTTAAAATTGATATTTATTTTCCGGAAATTTTTAGATAAGTTTAGAATATATTTTATAGATAGAAATTATTAGAAAGGATTAAAATAACACATAAAGTAAAGTAGTGATTTTTACATAAAAAAAGAATCATAGAATTTATCTAAGGTAATGCTTTATGAATTTAGAATTGATAAATAGTTTAAATAATAATATTTGAACAATAAAGATATGTAATGCATATTTGATAAAACGTATAACAGGAATTACATTAAGTGAAATATAATTATAGTCAATTATTTGTTTTACATTACAAAGACATATTAATTTTATATAAAGCTATTAGGCAATGCTAATAACAAAGTGAATACATGATAATATATTATAAATGGTAATACTTAATTAATGTAGCTATTTAATTAGTAAAGCTTCATTGTTTACACATGCTACATAGATAATCTTGACATGTATTATTATTTGTAATAATTAAAGATTACTACTATTTATTTTTCAAATCTAAGTTTTAAGAAAAACACACTGTAATAATATTAATATAGCATTTGAAGGAATGTGTAATTGCTTATTAAGTACATAAGTTAATAACAGTGTAAGCCTCTTATATTTGTATTCCTATTTTTATTTTATTTGTTGTCATAAATTCTAAACTGTAAATAGTGTAAATAAATTTTATTTGAAGTTATTGTAAATAAATTTGTTAATTTGTTTTTAAAAGTGTGTCGAGTTTCATTATTTTTCACCACAGCATTTTGACATCAGATGATTTGAAATAAACATAATATTTGCACAAAATGAATTTGTTATTATTACTTAGAATTGAATACCATATTTGCTTAACATTATTTTATAAGAATTGATTGACATGAACATAAATATTACAATGGTCATAAGATGATTATAATGCACATTATAAGAATACAGTATTGTTTATTGCCACAGATTATTAAGTATAAGATTTTGATCTATTTTAAAATGAAGATACCATATGAAATAAAAGATATACATAGGATTGTTTATTCATTTAATGATTGATTATATAATAGAAATAGATGAGATTAAATTACACTCTAAGATTAGTATTATTTATTATTATTATTAAAATAAGTTAGGTGTATTTAAGTTTGATATAAAATCCCACATCATACTTATTTACATGAGTTATTATTATTTTTAAAACAGCTTAGAAGAACCTGAGATTATTTAATTATATTTTAAATTAAAAGTTAGGAATTATTTTAGTATTATTGAAGATAATTTATTTCATTTTAAAAGTCATAAGAATGCTATAGATGTAGTGGTAAGGTGATAAGGTAGTGGTAGTATTCTTATGCCATTGAGACAGTATCTTGGGAGATATTGACTCAATGTAAATCTGCTTATTACTTTGTAACTTTACTTCGCAGTCTCATAATTTTATTAAATACTTATTTAATTAGTATAATCTAGAACTATATTGATTTTGATGATTGATAATAAATTTAATTAAGATATGATAATATAAAAGTATATTAAAGATAGATATGCAAATTTTAATTAAGCATAATAATGTAACTGAGCTAGTTGTATTTTAAACTATTTTATATATCAAGAAGTAAGGGTACAATATATATATATATATTATTTACACAAGTTAAATCAATGTCTCTTTCCTTTTTTTTTTTCAAAGATTCATATCAGTTTCCCCTTTGTTAGTTTGCTCTTTTCTCTCTTTACCAAACCCCCCCACACACAAATATGCTATAATATGTATGTTGTGATGAAGATTTAATTATGGATGAATTAATATGCGAATAAAGACAATAGGAAATAATTTGAACTCTCTGTGCAAAAGAAAATAATTTTTAAGTTCACAATTGTGTCAAAGAACAGTTTTCTGAATTACATGGAGTAAGCTTACTAAGAGTTACATATATGCAAATAGAGAAAAAAGTACCTGAGTTTCCCCAGGGAATTGATTGAATTCACCTGGTGAAAAGAAATCTTCGGTCCTTTGTGGGTGAATGGACTTTTTTGAAGTTCGGATTCCAGGGCTGAATTCCTATTTATTTATTTATTTTACATCTTATGATGATCCAACATTGTTACTTTTATTGAGGCAATTTTCCAGGCTTGATGTCTCTTATCCGATATTGGCAGCTGATATACATTCGGGGAAGGATTCGAACACCTCGCATGTTAAAGCTTCTACCCCAGTCTGACCATATTTTATCAATATATAATCTGATTTCTTGATTCTTATTTCTGTATATCAGTCTAACGTCTGCTTTCTTCCACTCTCAAACTTATGCTAATCTTTAATTTTTTTTTTTTTAATTATCAAATTTATCTTTCTTTTCATTCATTTTCAATTATATTTCCATTCACATTCCATATGCCTTTGTTGGAATTCACCACAAAATCTTTTTATACTTATTTCTTTCCAATTAATATTTAATTAGAATTAGACATTCCAAGATTTTTATAATAATTACTTCCATTGTTCTGCAAAATCATTGTCTTCCATCTTTACATGTATAATTCTTTTGTTGACTTAATATGTATATATTTAAAAAGTTTATCAAACAAAATGTTTTTGTTTTGTTTTTTTTTATTTTGTGAATTTTCATTTTTAATGGTTCAAAAATGCACTCACACACATAAGATAGCGATGTGTATAGCTGGGTTTGGCAAAAGAAAGAGAGAAAAAATCAGAGCAAGTGTATAACCCCCCATACCTCTTTTATGAGTTCTTTTTAATTAAAATAACTAAATCAATTCAATACAACCATGCAAATGACTGTTGATTGTACATCAACTTGTAAATATTAGTTTTGTTAGTAAAGTAATATATATTTTTAATAATATGTTAGTAATAAGATAGATATATCTTTTAATAATGCATTAAGTATACGAATATGTATTTGTCTAATTATCACAACAGAGTTTGATTATACCTGCCCTGTTGTGATAATATATACGAAACATAAATATATTCCAAACAACGGTAAACAATTTATAATACAATATAAATAAAAACTCAATAAAAACTCAGAAAGAAATATTTTCGATTATATTCATAATCATTTTCAACTCAACTTTCAAAATGGAATCATGTATTACCAACCGGAAACACATGTCGATTTAAATATCACAATTCATTAATCCTAACATTTGCTGACTGTCTGTTTATTATCGTATTTTTATACCTACTAATAAAAACTGCCTCTTTAATTTTTCTTTTTTCATTATCTCTCTCTTGGCCTAAAATTTTTATTTTATTTATATCAAAATTAAACCTAAAATTACAATTTCTATCATGATCATAAAAAACAGATTCAGTATATAACTTGACTTTATTACTATTATCATTACATATCTGTACATTTTTCAAAACTCTTTTATATAACAATTTATGTTCTTTAATTCTTTTCTCTATATTACATCTATATTCCCCTACATATGATAAGTTACACCCACAAAAAATTCTATAAATTATATTACTCACGTTATTTTTTTCTAACTTATCTTTTGAATTATTAACCATTCTATTTAAATTACCTGATCCATAAAAAGAAACATTATATATACCATTATAAACTTTTTTCATAAATTTTACTTGATTATTATTATAAAAAGGCAAAGAAATCCACTTCTTACTCTTAATTTCTTCATCACCAGTATTTCTATTAATTTTCTTACTAAATTGACAAACCACTTGATAAATTTCTTTTATATTATAACCTACACTTAATAATTCACTTACATAATTTTCAATATTTTTCTTTTTATCACATGCATATTTACACAAAATATTATTTCTATACAAAAAAGCCTTAAAACCAGCCATTTTATAATTACATGGCACTTTAGATAAATAGGGAATATACCTTCTAGTTTCAATAGGTTTAATAAACAATTTATAGTCAATCATATTATTGTTCCTTGAAATTATCAAATCTAAATATTTAATACTGTTACTATATTTTTTCTCCATAGTCCAGATAAGACCTTTTAATTTATCATATTCATCAAAAATTTTATCAATCATTTCTGAAGAAGCACATATAAAAACATCATCCACATATCTCGTATATATCTTAATATTTCCCATAAATATAAATTTGTTTAAAATTTTTTTTCTCTTCATAATATGACAAAACAAAACTGCATAATTGTGCCACCATTGGTAATCCTATTGTCCAGCCTTTACTCATCTTATAAAATTTACCATTAAAGGATGCAACAATATTTTGTTCAATAAAATTTAAAGCCTTCATCAGAAAACATATTAATTGATTATCCACTTTCTTTTCCAATAAAGCTTGATGAATTATCTTAATTGAATCAAGTCTATCAATAGATCCATACATCTCAGAAACATGCAATGACACTAAAACATCATCACAGTCCAAACTTAAATCTTTAATTTTTTCAACAAAATCAAATGATGACGTTACAGAATATTTTCCAAATCCAAGTAAATTTTCCAAATATTCTGTAACGTCATCATTTGATTTTATTGAAAAAATTAAAGATTTAAGTTTGGACTGTGATGATGTTTTAGTGTCATTGGATGTTTCTGAGATGTATGGATCTATTGATAGACTTGATTCAATTAAGATAATTCATCAAGCTTTTTGGAAAAAAAAAGTGGATAATCAATTATTATGTTTTCTGATGAAGGCTTTAAATTTTATTGAACAAAATATTGTTGCATCCTTTAATGGTAAATTTTATAAGATGAGTAAAGGCTTGCCAATGGGATTACCAATGATGGCACAGTTATGCAGTTTTGTTTTGTCATATTATGAAGAGAAAAAAAATTTTAAACAAATTTATATTTATGGGAAATATTAAGATATATACGAGATATGTGGATGATGTTTTTATATGTGCTTCTTCAGAAATGATTGATAAAATTTTTGATGAATATAATAAATTAAAAGGTCTTATCTGGACTATGGAGAAAGAATATAATAACAGTATTAAATATTTAGATTTGATAATTTCAAGGAACAATAATATGATTGACTATAAATTGTTTATTAAACCTATTGAAAGTAGAGGTATATTCCATATTTATCTAAAGTGCTACATAATTATACAAGGGCTGGTTTTAGGTCTTTTTTGTATATAAATGCATATTTACACAAAATATGCATGTGATAAAAAGAAAAATATTGAAAATTATGTAAGTGAATTATTAATGTAGGTTATAATATAAAAGAAATGTATCAAGTGGTTTGTCAATTTAGTAAGAAAATTAATAGAAATACTGGTGATGAAGAAATTGAGAGTAAGAAGTGGATTTCTTTGCCTTTTTATAATAATAATCAAGTAAAATTTATGAAAAAAGTTTATAATGGTATATATAATGTCTTTTTATGATCAGGTAATTTAAATAGAATGGTTAATAATTCAAAAGATAAGTTAGAAAAAATAATGTGAGTAATATAATTTATAGAATTTTTTGTAGGTGTAACTTATCATATGTTGGGGAATCTAGATGTAATATAGAGAAGAATTAAGAACATAAATTGTTATATAAAAGAGTTTTGAAAAATGTACAGATATGTAATGATAATAGTAATGAAGTCAAGTTATATACTGAATGTGTTTTTTATGATCATGATAGAAATTGTAATTTTAGGTTTAATTTTGATATAAATAAAATAAAAATTTTAGGCCAAGAGAGAGATAATGAAAAAAGAAAAATTAAAGAGGCAGTTTTTATTAGTAGGTATAAAAATACGATAATAAACAGACAGTCAGCAAATGTTAGGATTAATGAATTGTAGCATATTTAAATCGACATGTGTTTTCGGTTGTAATACATGATTCCATTTTGAAAGTTGAGTTGAAAATGATTATGAATATAATCGAAAATATTTCTTTATGAGTTTTTATTGAGTTTTTATTTATATTGTATTATAAATTGTTTATCGTTGTTTGGAATATATTTAAGTTTCGTTATTGTATTATTGATATTAGTGGACATTTATTTTGTTTTATATATATATATACTAACAAGCTAAAGAAAATTCAAAATACTCTGGAATCACGAAAGAGATAACAGCTTCAATTCCCAAACATTAACCTAGTTTGTCTAGAATGTGGCAAATGAAAGAGGAAAGAGTCATTGTTAATAGATAACCACTAGAAGGTCATAAACAGGAAAGAGAATATTATCCAATTATCTCACAGGTGGAATATGCACATGAGTTTATTATAATTAGGAAAGGTTATATAAGAAGCAGCAACACAAAAAAGTAAGAAAGCTAGGATTGTGGTGTTCAAAACCGAAAGCGCCATCAGATATTAAATCACAGATAATAAAGTAGAAAGAAAAATATATACCACTTTTCCAAGCCATAAGCACATACAAACGCAAAAGTATTACATGCATAACGAAATGAAAATTGAAAATACCCATATAGGTGTATCGATTTATTTCTCCAAATAACATTTTTAAAGTTTATTAAAAATTACGTTTCAAAAAGAATTAAATTATATTTATAAAATCTGTTTGAAGCTATTATTTATTTAAAAACCAAATATTACTGTCATTGAAATAAATAAAAAAGGTAAAGAATAAAAATTGAGAGAAAAAATTTAAATTAAAATTTGTTATTATTTTAAAGACTTAAAAAGCTACAAATAACTAAATTTGAAATTCAAACTGCAGCTAAAGCAAATGATTTTGTAATGAATCATTTATTTTAATTCCTAGGTATCAATTGAGTTTCTATGTGTGCGTCTGTGTAAATACTTCATAACATATATTTCATTTATGACAGATAAAATAAATTATGGTCTTTCTATCCCAGAAGTTATAAAGCTGTGAAGAGAAATTTAAAGAATTAGAAACTGTCTTAGGTATCAAATGGATTTTCTTTTATGAAGAATATGTGTATATGTCTGTGTAAATACTTTTAATATATATTTCACTTACGGGAGACAAAATAAATTGTCACCTTTCTACCCCAGAAGCAAATTTGAGAAAGAATATTTCAAGAATTGGAAGATAAATTGTTTAATGTTAAACAAGATATCAGATTTTACAGTTAAAAGAGAAAAAAAGATTGTAATAATTCATAAATGGAAAGGGCTTTATATGAAAAAATAATAATAATGAGAGAGTTAATAATATATCAGATAAAGAAGCAATATTGGTCATTAATTTATTGGAATATTAAATGCAGATAATTCGGGTATGAAGTGTACTTATATATATTGTACCCTTACTTCTCGATGTATAATATAGTTTGAAATACGACTAGCTCAATTAAATTATAATGCTTAATTCAAATTTGCATATCTATCTTTAATTTACTTTTATAATATCATATTTTAATTAAATTTATTATCAATCATCAAAATCAATATATTCTATATTATATGCTCATTAAATAAGTATTTATTAAAATCATGAGACTGTGAAGCAAAGTTACAAAGCAATAAGGAGATTTACATTGAGTCAATATCTCCCAAGACATTGTCTCAATGGCATAAGAATACTATTACCTCCTTATTAACTTACTACTACCTCTATAGCATTCTTATGGCTTTTAAAATAAAATAAACTATCTTTAATAATAATGATAAAATAAATAAATCTTAACTTTTAATTTTTAAAATATAATTAAATAATCTCAGGCTCTTCTAATAATTTTAAGGCAATAATAATTCATGTAAATAAGTATGATATGGGATTTTATATCAAACCTAAATATACCTAACTTATTTTAATAATAATAATAATACTAATCTTAGAGTATAACTTAATCTTATCTATTTCTGTTATATCATCAATCTTTAAATAAATAATCATATGTATATCTTTTATTTTCATATAGCATCTTAATTTTGGAATAGATCAAAATCTTATAATTCAATAATCTGTGGCAATAAATAATATTGTACTCTTATATTATGCATTATAATTACTCTATGACCATTGTAATATGATGTAATAATGTCAATCAATTCTCATAAATGATAATCAGGAAAATATTGTATTTATTTCTAAAATAATATTAATAAATTCACATTGTACAAATATTATGTTTATTCAAATTATCTGTTGTCAAATGCTGTGGTGTAAAATAATGAACTCGACACACTTTTTAAACAAATTAAACAAATTTATTTACATTAACTTCAACTAAGAATTTATTTACAATATTTACAGTTCAAAATTATGAAAACAAAGAAAATAAAAATAAGAAAATAATAATACAAAATGTTTACACTGTTATTAGCTCATACTCCTATTAAATAATCTATACATTCTTTTAAAATGCTATACTAATAATATTAAAGTATGTTTTTAAAACTTAGACTTTAAATACATATCAGTAAGCTTCAATTATTACAAATAATTCTATGTAAATACTGTTTATGTAGCATATGCAAACAATTAACCTTCAATAATTAAAATTGCTACATTAATAAAGTATTACTGTTATTCATTCCATAATGTAATAGTATGTATTCACTTTATTATTAGTACTACTTTAATATTATAATAGAAATTAATGTATCTGTGTAATGTAATAACAAATAATTGATTATAACTTTATATTTCACTTCATGCAATTCATGCTACAGGTTTTATCAAATATGCATTACATATATACGTTGTTGAAACAATAATATTATTCAAATCATTCATTAATTTCAAATTAATAAAGTATTATATTAGATAAATTTTATGATTCTTTTCTATGTAAAATTATTACTTCATTTTATGTGTTATACTACTCCTTCTTAATAAATTTCTATCTATAAAAACATCCTCTAAACTTATTTAAAATTTCCGGAAAACAACTTTCAACTCTAAATAAAATACTAATTCCAAACTATTTATGCTTCACTATCTATACTTCCGATCTCTTTCAACCTAAACATAAACTTCTAAACATAAAACTTAACGTAATTTATCCAATAAAACAACAGTAAAATATAGACTTTTAAATCTATTCCTAACTTGCAATAAAAATAATTACCCATGAATAATAAATATAATTCTAATACTATAACATAAAATATCAAAGTTTATTAACGAAAGAATCATATAATTATTTCTAAGCTTCTTATGTAATGTTGCATCGTATTTATTTCATAAATTCAAATTATGCATATTTAAATAAAACTGTCACTGCCAATATAATGTGTGTATTTTTAAAATAATCATACATTCATTCAAAATAACATAATATTTGGTTGATCTAAATAAAACATATTAAATACATCAAAATTATTATTATACAATTTTTACCATAGATAATGAATTAATGTCCAGTCCATCTTCCAATATTCTTCGGAATTACAGCTTCATAAAATAATTCACATTTATACTCACGATCATACTTTAAAATATTCTGTGTTATATTAATTATAAAATAAACTCATGCAATTAATCATTATATTATTTTTTAGTTATTATTTAAAGATATGTACCTATCTTATTTTAATAAATTAATAATATTTAATTTTTATATTAGATAAATAAAACAGAGTTCATATTACGTGACTCCAGCGATGTTTTCTTTTCCACCATAAAGTTTTTTTAATCCTAGGCACATATTCACTAGCACACCATTTCCTGTTTCCGGTCCATCACGTGTTTTTTTAAAAGTTTATGAAAAACGAAAATGTTCTTTTTAAAAATAAGTTCCCACAAGGAAATAAAATAAAATTAAAATAGTTTATAGGATCCTGGTTTAGTTCTTTTAAAAATATTATTCAAAAGTTATTATTTTAATTTAGTCTATAGTTTATAAAAATTTATATTTAATTATTTTTAAATTAACTTGGACGTCCACGTATTACTTGCACATTTTCTTAACAAAATATCCAGGTAAGAATAAGCTTCTTCATCTAAACAACCAGCGTTTAGATTATTTCAATATAATAATTTTTATTATCTTAAGACTTTTAGTTAATTATATTTTCAATTTATTTGCCTTTCAAAATTGTCAACATTCAGTCTTTTAAACATAAAGACTTAGCAAGGCAAGTATTTATAAAAACTACTTTTATTTCTAATATCTTTCCTTAAGATATATATTTAAATTTATATCTTACAAAATACTTTCTTTATAAAGAAGTATTTTTATTCTTTAAAATATTTAATTTTCTAATAGGCAATAGTAATTAGCTTTTAAAATTATATACTGTCCAAAATACTACTTTTCTCCATCTTATAATTTTCCGAACTAATCCAGCGTTTGTCATATTTCTAAGGTAAAGTTTCCGATATATTTTCACTATATATGATGTTCCCATGACCATTTGCTTGTAAATTGAGCTTAGTAGAGACGATCGATAGGGAAAAAATTAAGTTAACACTGCATGTCTATCATTTAAAACTTTTATAAATTATTTATAATGACACTCTTGTAATTTTAAAATTGATTTTAAGAGCGTCTATCAAATTTACTTTGCTATTTTTAATAACACAATTAACTTGAAAAATCAATCACAGAGTCCTCTCCTAACAATTGAATTGAGCTTTTATACTGGAAGAAACTTCCCATTTGATTGGTAGATTAAACAATCAACTTTGCTGGCTTATTTACATATTTACCAACAACACAAAATTAAAAATAAATAATGGCTTATTTAATATTTAATATTTATTACATTATTAAATTTCTAAAATAATCTTTATCGTTCATTTAAATTTATTAAACATTCTTTTAAAATATTCTTACTTACTTGATTTTAATTTTAACTTTTATAAGATTATTTTTAAATAAACTAAGTATTTTTATACGTCATATTTTTAAAACAATATTTTAAAATCAGATTTAATATTTCACATTGAATATCTTTATTTTTATCTCGTGATAACTCACGTATTATTTATAAATTTATAACATGATTTTTAAAATAGTTCTGCAACTTTACTAAACAACTTCCAAGCATGTGTGTGTATATTTAACTAACATCTGTTCTTTACAATACAAGAAACGCTTGTCATTGTCTAAAAATAAACTAACAATTGCATTTTTTAAAATAAATATTTTTTAAATAAATAAGATATTATAATAGATTTTTTAAAATAATTATTCGATATTATTAAAATCAAATATTAATCTTCTATTTAAGTATTTACAATAATTAAAATATTTATATTCTTTTATAATATTATTTTATCAACAATAAATATATGCATTTAATTTTACTTGTCTTTTAAACACTTTTAGCTTTAAATACCTATTTATGAAATATATTAATGCAGTATTGATTATGGCCATTTTTCCCAACCATATATTATAATCATCATCATTTAAAATGTCTCTCTCTATATCAGCACAATCTCACATATCAAATACTCATAGATTGCTTTAATTAAACCTTTTGAAATATTACCATAAGCAAAATTAACATCACATATTCAAATATATCTTAAATTTAAAATTTTTAATAGATTAAATATATTTTAAAAATAAAATATTTTAATATTAGATCCAGAAAATATTTGGAAAATGAAAGTTTTATAGATAATTTTAGATATGAAAACACAAATGTGAAGGGATATAACCTTATAAAATTTTTGTGAAGAACCCCACATTATTATTTAATTTTTAAAATACTTCCAAGTGGCTAAGTATCCAAATAAAAACACATGAATATTAGATATGCATATCAATATTGCAATGTGCTTAATAGATTCAATATAGAGAGTGATTATATTGATTATAAAATGTGTGTATATGCAAATGAAAGACATATAATCATAATTGAATATTTTAGAAATATTCAATTTAAATTAGAACTGCGGAACATTTAAAATATTAAAGATTTTGAGATTGTTCAGAATTGAAACAGATCAACAAAAAGTCAAAAGATATTTTACTAAGAACACAATTACACAGATAGCAGTGCAATTCTTCACTAAATTAGAAGTCAATCTGAACACAAGAATTGGTAGAGCTACATTGCAATCTACGGTCCTTGAGTTCCAAATCTACCACTGCCCAAAACTATACAGAGTTATGTCTAAAAGAAGAAATATAAAATAATATGTGATCTATTTAAAAAAAATCTGGAATTGTGTCAAGTGTTAATGAAAAGATTTAATTATGATATGAGGAAATATGACTGTGCTAAGAAAACAATAAAAATCATAAAGTCTCAGTATAAAACAATGGCTCAACAATAAAAAAATCATTTTAGGAATACAAAAAAGGTATGGCATTTTGATTAAAAATAGGTTGATATCATGATATATATAAAAAAATTCTATCAAGTATTATATAGTAATAAAGAACCGAAAAACAAAGTAATCTCCCAAAATATTGTATCATGGGAAATAAAAACATTTGAAGTGAAGAGATGAATTGTGCAACAGTGATACTGATGTTTAAGAAAGATGAAAAAGATAGTAATAAGTATAAGTAACTAAAAGGATTATAAATTCTTATAAATAATTCTGAACTTAAGTCAACTATAATAATAAAAAAAATGCAATTTATCGGTTACAAATAGTAATGAAAATTAATAAAGTGTTAATGGGAATGAATTGCTATTTGCAATATATTTGTAAATTCTAGAAGGGTACTTAATTTTATATGTATTTCTTCTATGAATTAATATTTTGAAATATGTCATACTTAATATATTGTCAAATGTTTATTAATATTTACTAAAATTTGAGAATAGTACTTATTTTATGTTAATAATATGAATATTGATATTGGTAAGGATAATTTTAAACTCCAAGGATTTTTACATTAATTATATAAAAAATGTATGGGTAGAAAAGGTAGTGTGAATTAGCTTTTTTTAGTATAAATATTTATAATCATAGCAGAAAAAGTAAATTATAATTCTTATTTCTAACAGGCCATAAAGTTATCAGTCAAGGCAGTAGTAGTTAGTAGGTAAAAACAAAGAGTGCTAAAAATCCTCTCAATGTAGACTAGGTTGTCCTTTGTTAGTGATTTTTTTTACTTAAGTACTTATAACTTAAGGTTATTTTTAAGTGAAGGAAATTTGTATGAATTGGAAGAACTGCCCAATATTTAATAGAACTTTAGACTTTGTACAATTGGAAGTAAAAATAAATAGATAATATAAAACATAGAGTTATTTAGAGTTAGTGACAAAATTAGTTGTTCAAATTAATGATAGATACCAAATGTTACAACAAGTTCTCACTGTGATAAAGAAATAGAGAATTTACAAAAATGCTTTTGATCAAACAAAATAATAATTTTAAAATGCTTCAAATGGTAAACAATTAAAAAATAAAATTGTTGTACATAAATTTGATTATATTATAGAAATAGAAGAGAACAGAGACTTTTGAGTTCTCAGAAAAAGAAAAACTTTATTATGAATTATTTCTTTGAAATAAATGCTAAACAAAAACTGGACATGGAAGTATCTAGATGAAGATACAGCAAAATCGGATTACATTTTGACTGTCAGAAAATAAGTATTTTAAGGTTGTAATTGTCTTAATAGACTCAACACAGGAATTGATCATCAATTAGTAAAATATATTAACAATTGATATTCCTAACTTTCAAAAAAGCTCCAATGAATTTAAATTAAATATTGTAAATGTTTTTTAAAATATAAACAGATATTGAAGATAGTTTTAATATAATAAAAATGAATGAAATGATAATTGATTATTAGGAAGTGTAAGACAGCTAGATTGTACAAAAAAGAGTAATTTGCCAGAATATATTCTACTGAAATAAGATAACATATAATAAAAAGGAAGAATATAAATTTTTTTATGTCCTATTAGAAAGAATTGTGTATCTAAAGTTTTATGAAGTAATATGAACAACAGTTACAATAATATAAGAAATTGTTGGGAATTGGCAAGGAAAATTAGAGAAGAGGTCTCAAAAGTGTAACAATATTTTAATATTGAAAAGAAAGCTGTTTTTGCAGTAGAAAAGATAGAACAATATCTAAAAAAAGGAATGATGGAAGGACAGTGTGGAAGAACTCTATAAAAATTTATCTAGTAACAAAAATCTAAAACAATACAATATCCCTATAATTATTATTCCCACCTTTTAAATAAAACAGTGAGTTATGCAATTAAATATATAAAGAAGGGAAAAGCTCCAGGAAATGGTTACATTATTATTATGTTAAGGAAATGAGGTAAAGAAATTGAAAGCTTATTAGTAAAATTATATACCAAATTTTTAAATGATAAGAATGCACCAGATAGTTGGAATAATGCAAATATAAAATTGATATTTAAGAAAAGTAATAAAAAATATTAGATATTATAAATTAGTCTTTTATCAGCTTTATAAAAGTTCTTTACCAAAATAATTACAACTGTTTACAATGAACTTTCAATTCTAACCAACCAAAAGAACAATCTGAATCTAAAAATTGTTCTAGTACAGTGGAGTACATCCATATATTAAAAAAAATTAAATAAAAGGCAAATGTTATGCTTTGAATTTCTATATTATGAAAAGGCATTTGATTCTGTAAGCATTTCTATGGTGTTCAAAGTATTGGATCATCAAGATATAGACTATAATATTGTCACATTGTCAAGAATAGTTATCAAAATGCAACCACCTTGATTAGATTACGTAGCTATACTAATAGCATTAACATTGAGAAAAGGATATTTATATCAACAAAACTTGCAACAGTTTTACAAGAAGCATTTTGCAGATTAAATTGGGAATATGATTGAGTTAAAATAAATGAAGCATATTTAGTATTTTTATATTTTGCAGATAATGTTTTAAAAAGTTTCAGGAAATGTTGCAAGAGTTGTCAGATCAAAATAAAAAATTAGTACTAAAGATTAAGAAGACTAAAATAATGTTCATTAGATTTTTCCAAAATAAGAAAGTAAAGATTGATAATCATGAGTTACAAAAAGTTAACAAAATGGAATAATTTTGATAGAAATAATTTAGTATACAAAGCAAAGGTTTAAATAGATTTGTTTTACCATTTATCACATCTGGATTTGAGATTTTCAAAAACAATATAGAAATTTCAGAACAGAAGACTTAGAAACTTAATGAAAAAACAATACAGAGATTTCAGACTACTCAATGATGTATCAAGAGATGTATATTAGGAATAATAAGAAGAGAAATGAATGATCAAACAAACATCACTGTCATCAATGGATTAAGAAACTGAAATAGATATATTACTAGAATTAATATTAAGTGGACAGTTCCAAGGAGATTGTAAAAGACCTAGGAAGAGAGAGTGAATGAAACAAATTTTTTGATGAGTTGTGGAGAAGAGACCAAAGAAATTGAATTAAACTTGGAGAGACTTTCATTCTACAATGGATCAATAATGGCAGAATGTGATGATCATGGTGATGTTACATCTGTACTAAATGGTCTAATATTTTTACACTCCTATAATCATCTTGTATTTTTGTAGTAGTATATACATACTAAAATCTTTTAAAATGTAAAAAATTGAAAATAATTTAATGATTTAATACAAAAATACTTATTGCATTAAATTATTAAATTCTTTTCAAATTTTTACAATTTAAAAAAAATCTGCAAATTTGTTACAAACATAAATAACAAACCTTCAATAATTTAAAATAACATTAAAAATGTATTAATAATTAAAGTTTGACAGGCTTATGATGACAAATAAGAAAAAATTAAAACTGTTACTTCCCAAAAACGTTATATAACAATTTTTTCTCAAATTATCAGTTAAAATAATGTCTTGAAAGCTAATGAAATCTATCATATTTACATAAAAATTATGCTTTAACGTGTAGTTGTGATGAATATATAATAATATTTACGGAATATTTTTCAACTGTGAATCCTTTACAAATCAACCACTATTAATAATTGTTGTTGGTTAGAAATGTCTAATATTGATTCGCATAAAATTTTAAAACGCCTTACTGTTATAAAATAAAAATAATTTGGAAATTTTGAAAAGTGTACTAAAAACTACTCAAAAAAAAATCATCAAATATTAAAAACCTAATTCAATTTGGAAAACTCAGAAAATAAAATGATTCTTTTCATTATAATATTTTGTATTGAATAATTAATGTACATTAAATGACAGGTCAAATAAATTCTCATTATTGTTTTCAATATAATTAACTTTCTGGTAAAAAGCTTTCGTTTACACTGAACTCACACAACAAACATCTTTTGTCTCACTACTCTACCTAACGATTTAAAAATAGTGTACCCTAATCACTTGAACTTTATTTTATTATGTTTATAATATATATTGTAACAGAATAGACAAAGGGATAACATATAAGGAGATAAATCATCATTTCCACAAAATAATCGCAATCTCAATGATTAACCTTGTCAATGAATAGTCATCAACAAATATAAAATTAATAAGTATAATAGAATTAATTAACATTGACAAATAACAAAGGAGTATGACCACATGATCATCAGCAAATAATAAAAAGAAGTAATACTATCAGCATTTAAAAAATAACCTACAATCAGCCCTTGTAACTGAATCTAAAATGAATTCTATATCAAAAGGTATATTACTTTTCTAGCCAATGCTAAAATTAGGACATAATATAAAACAATCATCTGCATATGCATATTTAAGTGCTAAAGTATATGTCATAATAAATAATGCTGGGATTCTAGTACATGCTAATCATCATCAATGCTATGGCCATATAGTTACCATGAATCTACAGGTCAATGACAAAATATTTTTCAATCTGTATAAATAAAATGTTGTGAATGAACTTTAAAGTGATTTTGATCTTTGTACCATCCAAAGAACCCTCTGGATATCCAAACACAAAAATAAACCCTTAAATATAAATTAATCATTATTGCTCTAAGGCTCGCTCACAATCACAAAGACCCCAGCTATTGTGACTGTGAATAAAAATATAAATGTATATGCTTAATCTAACTTAATTTAAGTAGTTTTACTGGAATATTTTACAAATACCTTAAAACACTATGTTATTATGAAATCAAGTCACACCCATTGTCAAATAATTGAATAGATAGCTGGAGGAATAAAAACATGAACATTATTATTGTATACACAATTATTTTATAAAATGAATTAATAAATAATTTTAAAAATTGAAAAAAGATATTACAATTCCAAGTCTAACACTTTTTTTGTAAAATAAAATACCTATACTGCCATATAGCAAATAAGATTAACCTTTTGATTCTAAATAATAAATTATTTATTTTCATTACTGAGGACAACATTTTGCAATGAGATAAGAAAATCTTTTCTTATGAAAATGAAAAGATTCTATAGATTACATTTAGGAGGAAAATAAGATAAAAAAAAACATGTTTCAACAAAAAAAAAAATAACAAAACTTAAATCAAAATTATTCATTACTAACAAATATTACTGATGTTAAAAAAATTACTTAGAATTCTGATTAAATAAATAAAGATGTGTAAATGAAAATGTGCACATCAACTATATCCTATTTATTATGGTTTCATTCTTTTAGTTTCTTTTTTATAGTTATGACTCACTTCTTTTCATATTGGTTTTTCATCTTGTAAGCTTCAAATGTTGAGTTTAAATAATTATTTTTTTATAGAAGTTCTATTAACTTTTCTGTTTCTAGTTTCAAATTTCCATTATAATATCTTACCCATTAACACATTTATCTATTATATAATATAATAATTTTCAGATTAGCACAGGCTAAAATTTATTTTTCAATAATTTTTATGTCAGGTTACAGGTTGAAACAAGAATGTTTTTGGATAGTAACCCAAGGCTTGATGCTGATTTCTCTAAGTTGTTCTCCTATATTTTTTTAGTGAGCAAGATACATGGCAAGGTTTGGTGATTGTCATTTTCTAACTAAACTTAGCACATGATTTTTCCAAATTATTTTTTTAAGAAACATTTTTTTAAGTAATAGTGAAGTTATTCATACTTCAGTCTAAACTTTTCATAGTGCTTTTCACAGCTGGGCTCTTACTGCTCTTTTTTCTCTAAAGTTGGATTAATAATGAACTGCTGGCCCTAGACTAGATCCTGAAGTCTAATGCTTTAATATGTGTCCTATCTTATTTTTTGGAACAATCTTATCCCCACCCAATCACATATTATCTCAAACATTACCATTAAACCCCAAACTATAGATTTTATTTTTTTACAAAAGTTTATTTGGTTATTTTCTTATTTTTTTTATTAAAAAAATTTTAACCATATTTATTGAAATTCCTGTGCAATTATTTTTCTTGTTTCTTAACTATTAAAAAGCAATATAATTCATTAATTACACTTTCATTTAAATAATATTTTCTTTTGTTTTAGAGAGATTTTTAAAAAAGCAACTTTAATTAGAATAAGTATGTTATAGAAAAATAAAAACTAAATTTTAACTGTTTTTTTATTAGTAGTAGTAAACATATGTTTTTAAAACTCTTCACCAGTTTTGTTTCAGTTACTTTTATACTTCTTAGCTCTATTTCACATTTTAAGTTAATTCTCTAGAAATAAGCAATGTAAAATTATTAATTGGTTTTCATAAGATAGCACATTAATTTATTTTTTAATGCTGGTATCTGAATATAAGCTGTTTTCAAATAGGAGTAATCTCTTGCAATTATTACCTTGACTAATTCCAGCCTAAATGGGAGCCAAAGTAATCAGAAAACATAATTATGGTTTCTCAATTTAGTTATACATTTTTACAACTGTGTATTTCCTTAAAAGTCTCAGTTTGATTAAATAGTATTGTTCAATTTATAAAAACCCTTATAACAGTAAAGACTTTTATATATTAATAATCCACAACTATCTGTATATATTATAAACAGTACCATTTCAAAGACTACTCAAATATGCATCAGTCAAAAATAACCCTTACCATTACAGTGTTGCCACTGTGTCTATCTCAATTATAAACTATACCCATGGAATAAGCTAAAAAAAGAGGCACACAAACTTGATTACATCTCAATTAAAAGAGTCTGTAAAAGATTTTCAAAAGAGAAAAAAATATTTTTTTAAAAATCCACTTCTCAGACATATATGTAAGTGAAAAGAAACAGATAAATTTGATAATGTTAGAAGAAAATGGGGGGGGGGGGGATGTTTTTAAAATAACTGTGAAGTATTTAAATAATTCTCTAAAATTGATTATAATATATAGGGAATAAAGATTAAGTTGATGGATTCAAACTAGATAGATGAGTAAAGTATAGGCAACTAGGGATAGATGAGACAGTAGTAGTAATAATAGGAGCAAGAAAGAAGACAAAGCAATATGATGAGCTGATGGACATAAGTACTATTTATATGTATTAGTATAAAGATTATTATGATATCTGGCTATAAAAAACTCAGCTTTTAAGTCAATGCAAAATTGGTTAAGAGTGACAAAAGTGGCAGTTAGGAATAAAATCAATCAATAGAAGCTGAAAGTGTCATGAATAATATGTCAACTCTGTTTTGTTTCTTAATAAAATAAGAGATATTGTGGCTATTCAATGACTACAAAGACAATTAATATATATATTGTATCGATGTAGGTCGCTACATAATATTTCTAGCATTTATCAAGAGTGAATTTTAATGAAAGAAAGTTTTAGAAAATATTATTTTTTAAGTTTAAACAAAAAAAAAGATTTTCATGAAAGTTTAAGAAAAAGAAAAGAACAAAAGAAAAGGGAGGGGGAAAGATTTCGGTAATGAATAATAATTAAAAAAAAAAAGATTAACATTGTTATTATAAATTAATGTATAACAGAAATATCTCATTTTTGTCTTATAATATGGAAGTAGTGGAATGGGTGAATCTATAAATAAAATTTTTAAAAAAATGAATTTTCTTAAAATGTTGCAAATAAAAGAACTGAAATCTTAAAATCAAAACAAAGGAAATATAATTAACAAACAAAGGGACTAAATACTATGAATCTTAACCTCTTAAATAAAAGGAATAGAAAACCAATAAGATTACAGCAGATTGCTCGATCGATCTTCAGATAAGGAACACTGTCAATATAAGGGAAAATTCATATTGTTATAATCAATCAATCAAAAAAATCATTAATTATTAATTAATCAGAATTAATCAAAATTCGACAAAATTTGATCTAAAAATATTGAAATAACCAAGAATGAATGTGCTATCATGTAAAATGCGTTGCTGAACCCATCTGATCATGCAGCCAGCCTGAACCTTCTCTGCAATTAGTTTGAGGAAGAAATCATGTATTTTTTGCTGTGAAGAAGTTGATCAGCCACAAGGTAGCTAAAATGATTGAGAGTGCGAAAGCAGCCATAACCAATAATTAGGTAATACTAAATTTTAAGAAGCCAAATCTCCATTTATCTAAAGCTATGGAAATGATCAAATGCTGTTATGATATCTTTTCAAAAGCTAGCTGATGGCCTTTGGTATGTTCATTCATTGCTGATGCTTTTTATACTAAGGGAATAAAAATGTTGCTCTGCCCAATCCAATATGGTTATCTCTAGTTTATTGCTGAATGGTTACCTATAAACTGAATAGCAATTATGCTCTATTATCAAATTATCTCCAGGCAATTCACAAGTAAATTATTATCCAGGGAAATTGAGAAGAAAAAACCATCATTTAAAAAAAGCACAATTCAGAAATGGAGGGAATGTCATACAAGTAAAGATACAGATAAATAAAACATATGAAAAAATACATAAAACTTAACTGACTCTGAAAATACTGGTGAGACATTTTAATAATTAATTGAAGACCTTTATAAAAATATGTAAACAAATTGTAAATATTTTATTACATATATTATTTAACTACTAAGAATTTTGTTAATTGTATAGTATAATTTTTCCATTCTTTTTTTATAATAACTGAAACACAGGCTTGTTATATACCTGTGGCTATATATATGTAATATAGGGTATATGAGCACAGATTTTCACACCACCCACCTCTCTCCACTCTATCTAATAACACTGATACACCCAAACACATATATGCTGAAAAGATAAATAATCACCAATATACGTATTTCATGCTAAACCAGCAATCATCAGTTGGTCCAGACTATCATCTTTACACACATATATAGTATAAGTGCTCAGATATATATTAAGATAGACTATCCTCATAGTTTAATGGACAGGCTTCAATCCATTCCACACTCCAACTCTTCAACCGTCCATCCAATTGAAAATCTGATGATGGAATGCTCAAAGGCCACCCTGAGGCCGAGATTATTGTCACACCCAGGTTGACCTAAGGTCAATCTGAACCCCACATGTACAGGACATAATCCATTTAATACATATGCAAGGATGGGCAGACATCTCTATAATGTAATAACTGAAACACAGGCTTGTTATATACCTGTGGCTATATATATGTAATATAGGGTATATGAGCACAGACTTTCACACCACCCACCTCTCTCCACTCTATCTAATAACACTGATACACCCAAACACATATATGCTGAAAAGATAAATAATCACCAATATACGTATTTCATGCTAAACCAGCAATCATCAGTTGGTCCAGACTATCATCTTTACACACATATATAGTATAAGTGCTCAGATATATATTAAGATAGACTATCCTCATAGTTTAATGGACAGGCTTCAATCCACTCCACACTCCAACTCTTCAACCGTCCATCCAATTGAAAATCTGATGATGGAATGCTCAAAGGCCACCTGAGGCCGAGATTATTGTCACACCCATGTTGACCTAAGGTCAATCTGAACCCCACATGTACAGGACATAATCCATTTAATACATATGCAAGGATGGGCAGACATCTCTATAATGTAATAACTGAAACACAGGCTTGTTATATACCTGTGGCTATATATATGTAATATAGGGTATATGAGCACAGACTTTCACACCACCCACCTCTCTCCACTCTATCTAATAACACTGATACACCCAAACACATATATGCTGAAAAGATAAATAATCACCAATATACATATTTCATGCTAAACCAGCAATCATCAGTTGGTCCAGACTATCATCTTTACACACATATATAGTATAAGTGCTCAGATATATATTAAGATAGACTATCCTCATAGTTTAATGGACAGGCTTCAATCCACTCCACACTCCAACTCTTCAACCGTCAGGGTGGCCTTTGAGCATTCCATCATCAGATTTTCAATTGGATGGACGGTTGAAGAGTTGGAGTGTGGAGTGGATTGAAGCCTGTCCATTAAACTATGAGGATAGTCTATCTTAATATATATCTGAGCACTTATACTATATATGTGTGTAAAGATGATAGTCTGGACCAACTGATGATTGCTGGTTTAGCATGAAATACGTATATTGGTGATTATTTATCTTTTCAGCATATATGTGTTTGGGTGTATCAGTGTTATTAGATAGAGTGGAGAGAGGTGGGTGGTGTGAAAGTCTGTGCTCATATACCCTATATTCTTTTTTTATATTTTGTCATTTAATTTGTTTTTATATACACTCATATATAAGTAGAATAAGTATGTTATGGCGAAACAAAAAACGAGTCTTAACAGAATTTTTTTTTATTATTGTTGTTATTAGATATATATTTTTTAAAACATTTTACCAGTTTCTGTTCCAAAGTTACTTTTATACAATTAGTCTTCTATCACATTTTAACCTTACTGTCTAGAAATAATCAACTCATTATTTAATGTAAAATTATAAATTGATATTTCTAATCAGCTGAAAAATTAGTTTATGGATCATCTTCCCCTTATCATTAAAATGGCACAATTTATTTTTTAATGCTAGCTTCTAAATATAAACCAATTTTAAGTAGAGGTGATCTCTTGCAATTATCTTGATTAATCCAGCCTAGATGGGGAGGGAATGAAAGTAATCAGAAAATATGACTGTTTTTCCCATTTAATTATACATTTTTATAACTATTTCATTAGAAGCCTCATTTCGATTATCTTATAAATAAACAAAAATGTATATTATAGTCAATTTACAAAGACTCCTGTATGTTAATAACTCATACTGTTTTAATGGCTGCCCAAGTGTTACTATCTGTTTATCTTATAACCAATATCATTTCAATGGTTGTCTAAGTGCAGTTCAATCAAAAATAACCCATATTGTTATGTATGTACATATATATATATATATTATAATGATCGAAATGAAAGTGAAGATCGAATCTAACTGCAAAAACAATATCTGCAACTACCAGGGTGCCATCTAGGTATTTGAGCCTAGAAAAATTTATAAAGTAGGCAGATACGCGCTGTTAAGATTCCACTTTATTTAAATATTCCGATCGTTAGCCCAAGTCACTAGCTCAGTGGAGACGCAGAGATAAAAATCTATAAATTTTATATCTTAAATATAAAAGAATAAAAGCCACTGCCAGAAATTAACACATAAAAATATTTATTTACACACATATAAAATAACATTTAAATTTTGAGGAAAAATTCAACATTTTAGATTTTTATATTAACTTTTAATTTTACATTTAACTAAGTTTCAATGAGTTTAATATTTTATTTAAATAGTCAAGTATGAATAGACTACATAGATCTGCATTTGAAAAGAAAATATTCTTCCCTGATTTAACCTTAGGCAACAAATTTCGCAATCAACTGGCGCCAATCCATATGATACATTCATGTATTCAATGTAGCATGATACGACAACACAAAATACTATACTGTCAGGAATGTACATCTGAACAATAAGTAGAAATAGAGAAGACATTGACTCTCCACCAACAGGAATGTGACATCTGTTGGCAAGTAGAACAATAAACAAAAAACTCCATAGGAATGGACTGCGGTCTTCTGCCGACTTACAAACCCATCCATAGGCAAACAGAGGGTGTGTGGCGTATATATGCAATCCTGCCCATAGCGGACCTCATACTACATCTACTAATTACACAAATATATCAAATCCATTGAGCCAATTCAACCACGAAACGAATAACCTAAGATTACCCTCCCTTAATATAACTTTACAAAACTATATAGCCATTCACGCCCGACTTAAATTTAACATTTAGATATGTTTGCACAAATGCATTTTATAAAATTTGTTTTAAAATGTTGAGTACAGATCGGCTGCACAGATTCCACGGTCAAAAACATTCCAAATTAAACACAACCGATCAAAATACAAAGTCATCGATAAACGTCACTTGCATAGGGAATATACAAATCCCATTAGCATTCATCGTAAGATGCTTGCAGTAATATCGTTGACATATATTCTAATTGAATGTGAAAACCACAACATTATCAACCGCTAACGAATCTATGCAACGTCTATACCCAACCTTAAATTTCCTCATTTAAAATTTAAACAATAAATATTAATACAAATAAATAATAAATGGAAATGATTTTTTTATCAAACGCAAACATATATAAAATTACACATTATCAATTGAGTTGACACATAAGTCAGAGAAAAGTTCTTTTTATAAAATTTAAATTAACTTATCAATCTTTAAAGTTCTTAATTAATATTATGATTTTAACAATTGTTCAGTTCTATTGCTTACGGTAGAAGAGTCCCTGTTCCCGTTGGCAATTCCCACGGAGACTTTCCTGGAAGACCGGTCTGATATTTCGGAGGTAGCATTAGCTGATTCTGTTCTGGTATCACAGTCTTTGCATTTTTAAAATAAGTGAGTGAGGACGACAAGTGCGTCTTGTCGCTCGACTCATCAAAAACTGACTGGAACTCAATATTTTTTCTTTTTATAGTCCTCCTATGGATTCCATGAACAAAAACGTCACTGTTCTGTTTTTTCGTTATGGTCCAGGCCTTTATTTGCTTCCATTGGTCAAGCTAAAATCTCTTTCTTCTCTTATCTAACTTTTCATCTGACTTTTTAATTAAACAGCTTTTAGATAATTAATAAACAATCATTTCCACTTATAGATTACAGGAATTAATTAATACCTGTTTTTATTTTAACTTACGTTATTTTTTTATTAAAATATTTTTATATTTCAATCTTGTATTTTTTTATTAAAAAAAATACGTTCAAATACTTTTTTTTTTGTTTATGAAAAAAATATTTTTAAAGTTTAGCATCTGTGCGAATATATATACGTTTAACAAACATTTTAATTTTAGCGTTTAGTTTTTTACCTTTTATTTGCGAACTTTTAAGTTTTTATTTTAAATTAATGTAACGACATATTTATATATCGTTGCAATATATATATAT